>VWYP01023574.1:65891-108135 GCA_013400435.1 Pycnonotus jocosus | reverse complement strand
TTTTTTTTTTTTTTCCATTCTGCAATTTAAATACCCTCTAGCTGATGCAGGAAAGGGTTGTTCCCATTTTTAATTTTGTAAGTATATTGAGGCTGTCAGACTTACCTTCCTGGCATGAATTCAGAATTCCAAGTATATTGACCCCTAGATAAATTCAGTCCTGCCACGACTGTCTCTTCTGGCCATCTGCTCAAGAGCATGTCTGTCCTTGCTTGTTATATTTCATTAATATTCTAGTTTTAAATTTCTATCCCTAGGGTTGTCCTGTTTAAGAATCAAAATATTATTTTTGATTTTACTTGCACCATCTGAATCAGTTCTTCCTGCATGGTTTTTGAGGAGCAGGATCATGCCTAAATTTTTTTATAAACACGGATACTGCTTTTTTGGTATAGGCATATATATAGCAATTGTGTTGGTATTGAATATGGTTTACTAAATTTACTAGACAGGCTCACATGCTGGATGTCTTTGAAGTCATGACTTTCTCATGGATTGTAAAATTCATATAATGGTGATAACATACTTCTATAATATCAGAAAATGCATATTTCTTAATAGAAACAGTGTCCTGAATCTTTATAAATACCTTCAGTGGCATAGAACAAATTATTTTAGCAATCTTACCCATTATTCAGGTAAGTATTTGTTGAAACTTTAAGAAAGTGAGATATGTATATGTACATCTATCTGAACAGTTTTATATAAAACTCTACTGCCTTGTTAAAATTGAGAGCTTTTAACTCCATACTTTATAAAGCATAAGAACTAATTTATCCATGATGCTGAAAAGTATTTTTCAAATTAAAAGATGACTTAGCCTTCCAAAAATGCCTTATAATATAGACAATGTTTATTGAAACTCTTCCTCATTTTAAAATAGTTCCTATGTTACCCAAAAGGGAATTTGTTATCCAGCTGACAACATTATACCGGAAACACATTACTTGTAACCATGTGCCAAAATGTATTTGAATATTTTCAATAGATTGTTTTTAAATTTTATTTCAGCAAAGAAATCCTGATGTTCGTCATGTGGATTTGGAGATCCTGTAGATGTGAACAGGAGAAATCTTCAGGTTGCCCCCCTTGTGGAAAGAAGTCACGTAAAGGGCTGAAGAGCTTCTGAGATTGCAGTGACCTCAGCTCCATACCTTGCTTCCTTTGCCGTAGGCTTCCTGGACTGTTAGCACTGCTTCTGGTTCTGGAAGAGCGCTAGACTTGCAGACAAAAATTTCCATGGCAAAATCAGTTTCAAAAAGCTACTTGAGTTAAATTCCACAGGAGAGTCTGTCCAAGTATATTTACTGTGATCCAGAATTTAAGACTTGAGGTTTAGTTAGGCGAATATAGCTGCCTGAAACTATACAACGCACGTAGTTTTTCCATTTGTGTCCCTTTGCAGTCTGTTTGCACTTCTTTAGTTTCTTTCAAGATATCATTAAAGGTTCTTGGGAGATATTAAGATTAGATAGGAAGAGTTTGTTCCAGTGGAACCTGCCAACCTTAAATTGTAATATTTCAACTGTGTGATTATTTCACAGTTTTTCTTTTCTATGAGATAAATTGTTTCAAATGGGCGCTCGCTTTATCTCAAGTACCATGACCTGGAAACTTGCTTTTTGCCACCATTATGGTTACAACTGCACTTCAGGAAAACAAGGCTTTTCACCTTAGAGGAGCCAGCTGTATGGGTTTAGCCAGAGTACATTAAATTACTGTGAAAGATTACTGCGTACAAATTTCGGTGCACTTCCACTCTTTAAATTTTGTTCTTTTTCTTCCCTACTTTGACACTTGTTTTCTTATTTGTAAATATCTTCAGATGTAATCTGGGAGATATTTATGGTAGTGCTTATTAAAAGTTACCTGGCATTTTTGGCTTTTTTATATTTTAATAGACTCTATTGCCAGATATGGTCTTTGCTAGAAGATGTGAGAGATGTAGCTGGAATATATAATAGTAAAAAATGATCTATTTATAATTAAACAAATGAATACATTGTATTTTTAATTTATTTGCCGTTAGATATTTTCTAAATTCAAAACCACTTACTCTGAATTTTTTGATAACTTGACATTGCTTGTTTGGGAAAATAGAGTCGTTCTATCAGTGGTCCTCAACAATCCAGAGATAAGTGATTAGTTTATAACTTGGAAATGTGAAAATCTAGAACTGTGTACAATTGTCTCAAGGCTTTCTGCAGTAGGTACTCAAGTTGTACCAGATTCTTTGAGACCCAGCTTGTATTAATAAGGCCATACATACTGAACATGCAAGTTTAAATATAAATGAAATAACCATATTTAAATAGCACTGAGGAAAATTCTTTATGCACTTTAATGTAAGTTAAGATTTGCTCGTGGATGACAGATGGTAATAAGACTATCTTAGTAACTCAGTTGCTGAGTAAGGGCTGTATTGCTGAAAGAGGAAATGTTGATATGAAACACAAGTCTTCAAAAATCAGTGTAAGATTATATTATAAGCATTGCAGCAAATAATTGTGGAGACCAATATGTCTAGACCTGATGAAAAGCATTTTAGAATTTTTTTTTTCATACTAGGTGTCACTTACAAGTGAATGATGAGAATTTAAAATAATATGCCTTTTTGACAACTACAAAGCACTTTGCATGCTGGTCATTTTAAGTAGAAAAACATTCCAGAGTTAAGTTACAGGTGGGGCTTTACATACAGTAATTGTGGGTGAAAGGATCTCAGTACCCTTTTCCATAATTCCTATTCACTGGTGGCTTCTTTATAGCATATTACTTTATTATAGCTAATTCAAACGAAGGTTTACTTTCTGGTTTTCTCCTATTGTAAAACTAGTTAGTATGTTTCAGCCTGATGATTTAAAATGCAGTTTAAAGGCAATTTGGAAGTCTCCCATATCAAATAAATAAGGCATATTTTAGCACATTATAAATAATTTACCTTTCTCCTTGCCCTTCTATGTAAAATTCATCTCATCTCAGAATGCACTCTCCTGGTATTAGTCTTATTCATGAAGAGCACTGGAATCTGGTAACGCATAACATGTTTTCTTCTTCCTAGAATATTTATATGGATTTTGAATTTGAATAAACACATTAATAAACCAGTTATTTCAGAAATCAAAAACCTGAAGAGAAGTAAAACTGGGAAAATGTTCTTCCTGCAGAGGTTGGAGAAGACAGCCAGTGATTTGCATGCTGGAGTTACTGATGAATGAATAGTGTCAGTGTGCACTTTGCAGGGCAGAACTTTCCTTGCAAGATTAGTAAACGTTATCTCAATAGCAAAATGTTCCTGTATCATTTTCAAGAGGAAGTATGAGCTTATATTCTTACAGGACATCTGCTCCAAAGCCTATAAAAATGGTTTTTTATTCATTGGAGGTGTAATTCGTCTGAATTCTGATCTAATTTTCTTATTTGTCAGAAAAATACCCATCCACACCTTTTGTTTATATTACAAGATAGAATTGAGTTCCTTGTCTCCCAGTTACTTTACTGATTATAGCATCACAATATGTTAAATTCAAGATGCCAGGATTTGAGTGTTTTGGGGTACATTACTGTTGACCAGTCTGAGGACCCAGTTCCTTTTTTTACGATTACCTGGATGGTGATGTACTACAAAAAGGCAGGCAGACTGGTTTTGGCAGTTCCTTGTAAGTTTACAGGTCATGCAGTTGGATGAACTACTGATTCATTGAGCCTGCCAGGTTGGAAAGGAATAGTAATTCCAAGCTGCTACATTTTAATTTATATGTTATAATTTGCAAATTGTTTTTAACAGATAGGACATTTTTAGTGCTTTTTTCTTTAACTGTGTAGTCAAAACTTTGAGGTAATGTGGGTCCATTACTTAGTTTACTTTTGGTTTAATGTTTTTGGGGAAAATAATTGGCTGATACATTTACATGATAAAGTCCTCAGATAAAGAACTGTATACGTGTGGAGGAGTGAATTTTTCTTTATCATAAATGCAATTACAGAATCTTTTTTTTAAAACTGATTTTAAAGAAAAGAAGTGAGGATTTACCTAACAATAAAGTTATATTCTAGGATTTTTTCAATTAAGGTGTGGTGTTTTAAAATAATTTTTTTCTGTAGACTGGCCTTGCAGGTTCTATTTTTTTCAAGTTGTGTTCAAGGTACTCTCTGCTTTGTGGAAGATGCCTTACATGCTGTGCAGTGACTCATAATTCTGTAAAACTTGCAATGTTTGAAAAATTTGTCATAGTGTTCCAATATACTGAATGATCTTAATGTATTTTAAGTCCAAGTTGGCTGGATATTAATAATACCTTTTTCTGTAGAATATTCTTTTCTGTAAAAGAGAAAATTTTGAAGTGATTATCTTTCCCCCAGCAATGAACTTCAAGTCTAAATAGTCTCCATTATACACTGGAATTCAGCATTTGATGTGGTGTCCCTTTCCCCCTCCACTTTTAAAGCATTTATTAAGGATACAGTGGTAGTAATAAATACCCCAGTGGATTACTGTATTACAGGGACTGTTTGGTGGTTTGTGTTCTGGTCCAGAAGTAGTGGGGGGAACACATTTTTTGAGGACAAGTTTGCATCCTTTATTCCTTGTGAATCATCCTTGAAGGATTTTAGACTATTTTTTCCTTCCTTGAATGCCCACATGGATTTTATTGTTTTTTTAAAATGAATCTTACTTCTGGAGGAAGAAGCCATTATGATCGTATCATGTTTTTAAAAGCAGGGCTAAATTCCACTGTTGATCTGTGAATTTTGTACTGTACTTCTTGTTCATTAATAGTTGAGAATAGTGACTACTGTTTTGAAAGCTACAAACCATGTTAGCCAAAGCCAAGTTTTCTGGTTCTGTCAAGTACAGCCTTTTCAGCAGTATCTGGAGACTCAGTTTTTGAGAGATTTCTACTGCCCCCTCTTTGATAAAGTAGAGTACTGGAATGTTTTTAGGTATGTTATGTCTATGTGATACATTGATTGCAGTCTTGTGTCCTCTTAATTTGTAATAATTTTAACTGGGTTTTTTCGGTAACGAAAAAAAAATGCATTATAGCAGTACCTCTAATAGGGATGAGTACATCAAATACAGTCTTCATGCAAAGAGTTTTTATGTCCTAGTCTATTCAAAGTGTGACAATTTTTGAGAATTATCAATGAAGTAATCCGTTTTCTAAACTTGACTTAGATGTTTTCCTTATAGAGGAAACCAGAGAGCACCATATTGTTTAAGATTTGAAGATAAAATGTTTCCTTTTATGTTCGTATGTTCTTGAGGCAGTTTGGCATGGTAGAACAACTGATGAATATTGACTCCTGTACGAAACCTGCCCTTCTGTGCATACCTGAAGGCTTACAGAAGTGAATATAAAATGACAGTGTGCTTTTTTCCTTCTAGCTTAAGTATTGTGCTGCTTCTATTCTTATTGTTGGCTCTGAATAGAAAGTACCACTAACATCTCTCTTGCAGTTTACCTGAATAATGTAAATGAGAAGTTGAGATGTACCAAAAATACTTTTTTATATATATAGAGGGTTTGCATAGCTTAAGCAATTTTTCCTTTCTTGTTAGTGAGACACAAATCATTAAGATCAAAAGTAGACTATATTACATTCAAAAATAAATAGATCCAGGCTCTAAAGCACAATAGTTCAATTTTTGAAATGTATGTCCTTTCAGGAAAATAAAACAGAAGCTCTAAGTGGATGTAGGGTCTATAGAAACTGCAGTCAGGCTTTGCTGAAGCAAAAGAAACTAAAAGTATATGACAAAAAAGAATACAAGGAAGGAAAAGATCAGAGATGTTGAGCACTTGGAAATAGAAAAGGATGAAAATCATCTAAAAAACTTGTCCATAAATAAGAAATAATGATTGGAGAAGTAAAGAACAGTAAGAGATTATATTGTATTAGAATGTACAAATCTAGGTAGGATGAGGTTATATTCTGATAGTTGGGTAATTCCCCCAGCAAAAACGTGTATTTTTTTTCCTGTAATGAAAATCAGAGCTTCTGTCTATCTATGTCCTGATAAGGTGTTCAGCCTTGCAGGTACAAACCTATTTGTCCACTGAAAACTGCTAAGGGTGATGTAATCTCAGTTGTTGTTGGTGAGGTATGTGTTTGGTAAGTGGAGGGTGAGTCATGTTATTTGTGGAAGTGAGAGCTCGAGTGAATTAAAGAGAAAATTAATGGATTCTTTTAGGCAGAAGATGACTGAAGCACCATAGTGATTGTGCTGTGGAAAAAGAAGTGCTCTATTCTAAGGTATACAGATTTCTTGCAGTGGACTGTAGTCATCGATGAATACATTAGTCTGTATTTTTCAGTTTGCTGAGATGGCTGTGGATAAGCAAGATTTCTAATTAAATCATATTCGGAAAAGCAGATAAAACATTAAAAATGTAATGTGAAAAAAGTACGTTTTTTAATACCACAGACACTATAGTAGATTATAATACGCTGAAAATATTCTGTATTATGTAGGGTGCTTGTTGACATTTTTTTTTTTCCCTGTGTAAATCAAAGCCACCAATTAAAGGTCGTGGTTACTTCTTATAAGTGTTACACTAACAGCAAGCCCAGTCAAATTTTTGCATAGCTGGCATTCATAGTTCTGTTCTGGGGAGGAGGTGCCTATTAAAATAGTGGAATACAGGTCCATAATCTAGCATAAATTTGGTTTTTGTAATCTAAATTTAGACAGTGTTTAAAACTTTAGAGGTTGTGATTAGCTGCTTCAAATCTAAAGTCAGAAATAAAAAAAGCAATGATGTATAAATGATGTAAAATAAAATGGATTTTGTAAGCTCCTCTTCAAATTAAATATGCTGAAGAACTGTGTGAGAAGTGTTTGAAAAATGCCTAAAGTGTTTAGAAAGCGTTTTGGCTGTTGCCAAGACGGTATTAAACTTGAAAGTCAACAGTGAGGATTTTTCACTTGTGGTAGAAGTTTCAAAGGGCAATCTCCAAGTCAAAATTTATTTTTCCATGCAGCCTTTTAATCAGATTCACCAGCCCCCTCCCCACCCTTTGCCTTGCATTTTGGTATACTGGCTTTTTCATTCTGTGTCTTGGTTACTCAATATGTGGAAGTCATTTTGATTTGTGAGGTGTAGACATTGGAATACTTACCTGCATATGTTCTTTGTTTTGTAATTATACTTGAATTCAGTACATTCTGTATCATGTCTGGAAGTTGTAATTACTCAGTAAAACGTTACATAGCCAGTAAGGGTTGTGTTCTGTTAATTTAAGCAATGTTATATGTATTGAAAAAGTAAGCAACAACACTGGCTTTAGGCAGCTGATGATTAGCTACATTTCTGAATTCAGATTTCATATAACTATTTTATGGATGCAAGCCAAAGATTCTGTCCATCTATTTGTTCTAGGTATTCAATCTGCCTTTGTGATGCTGGCACACACTGTTCAATAGCATGAATTTGGTAAGGGAGCAACCTGCCCAGGCTGGCCAAGCTCTGTATTTGTTCTCTGAATCCCACTGGCAACTCTGCCTCTCACCCTGTTCACTCTGCCCTCAAAGAGGGCAGTTCCTTCCCCAGTACTCTTTCTGCCTGCCTCAGAGGGCCCACTGGCACTGTCTCCAGTTTGGACTAGATGTAAGGATGACATTAAGATAGTACTACAAATGGGTTGCATGTCTGGGTATAGTCAAGGATATGAAGAATTCCTTGAAGAGGTTGGATTTATGTGTTAAGCTTGCGTAGTAACCATAGTTTCACAATCCCAGCAAAGCTGTCCAAGCCTCTTCAGAAAAAGCTTGAAATTAGTCAGCTTAGAAAGGATTTAATGTACCATCTGGTACACTTATGTGCTACTTTTTATCAGTAATACCAATAAAACTCATTATCCAGTTACAGGAGGAATCGCTTCTAACTGGGCTAAAAAATTTTACGTGGTTGGAAGGAAGAGTCAGGCTGATGAAGTAGAGAAACTGAAAAACTGGAATTTTTATCTGTATGGTATCAGATACCAGAAATAAAATGGTCAAACAACATATTGCAGGAAAGATTTTGGCTATGCAATGCATGTCCTTGTTGCTAAAGATGTTGCATTTCATAGTTAAGAGACTCCCTTTCTCAAGAGAAGTTTGTTGACTTCCTATAGTTTTGTTGTGTTTTGGTGGTTTGGGTTTTTTTGTTTGTTTGTTTTTGTTTTTTTTTCTTTGTTTTTTTTTTTTTTGTGTGTTTTTTTTTTCTCTAATGAACCAAATGGCACAAGATCCACCTGAGCAGAGAAGTGACAGACTTGAGGGCCCTCATCTCTTGTCTATTTGAGGTCAAGTTCAAATACTGGCCTGTCTTTGGGCTGTTGGGAATAACCAAGCAAGTGGTCTAATCCACTTTGAAAGAGGGAGAGAGCTCTGTCTTTTCATGTAATATAACCTGGAATGTTCAAAATCCATTCTTTGTTTGCTGTCTGTGGCATTTACTGAAAGGCCATTCCAAAATAATTGTGTTAAATGGGGAGTAAGGGTTGAAGTGGGACCTTGCAGTCAGCTAGTTAAAGGTGATCTTAAAAGTCCTGTTCAAGAACGAGTTTTTTCTGTCTCTGCAAATATTTTATGAGGGACTTATTAGAAGATCATGAAAACTAAACCTTCCTTTGGCATTTGAATTAAACTTTTTTTGAAAACCCTAGGAAAAGGGACATAATATCTGCTTTCACAGTTGTGCCAGCTCAGCCCCCAGTAAATTATGTGTATTGATTTACCAGAGCTCTTTGTGATTTTATTATTTTTTTTAATTTAACTTCAGTTCTGATGCTGAATTGGGGCTTAGTAAGATCTTTTCTAGGTTTTCTTTCTGACACTTGAGGTGATGTAAATGTAATTCACTGCTCTAGTGTAAAACGATGCTCAGTGTTTTAGAGAAGTATTTTTTAAACCCCAAATACTGTTTGAACGGCAGTTTACCTACTGTTCAATTTACATTAAATCAGGCTACTCCAGATACACTAAACATTAAGTTTAGTGTTTAAATGTGGGGTTTTTATTTTTTTCTAAGGCAGTCATAAATAAAACCCATCTTGAATGTGATGCACATAAAAATGCATCACTATGAACCTCTATCTCTGCATGTTGTATGTAGGTGTCTTTGGCTGCAGATTTCTACCGAACTGATGTTTCTCATGAAAGACAACTTTCTCAGCATCTCAGCAAAAATAATATGTGGAAGAAGATGCTAATGAATTTGGACAACTTGGAAACCTTGATGCAAGAAAGACTTTCCAGTAAGGCTGTAGCTTGAACCCATTCTCCTCTTTTCCCTTTATGCTTTGCAGTGATTTCATTGGTTCTGACCTTCAGTGTAGAGCCTCAGTTTCCAGGTGGTTCAAAACAAGAGTTTTAGGTGGAGAAGACTAATTCCAAAATTTGTGTTCCAGGTGCTCCATCTGCTGAGTTGGTAATTGGACACTTCTGGATCATTGAGGGAGATGTGCAGTGGTACTCTGGCTAGCATTTGCTGGGTTTATGAATGTGTCAAAGTCAACTTTTTCATGGTAATGTCTCAACCTGGAACAGTCTTCCTGATGCTGTGGATGGGAAGGATACCCCAGGTGTTTCCTTGACATTCCATTTGTCAGGGGCACTGTGTTGGAATTTGCTACTTTGCTTCTTTGGATCATCCTTTAGCAAATAAAAATCCCTCTTTGCATCAGTTCAATGAGTAGTTCAGGTTTTGGCTCTTTGAGGTTCTCAAATAATTTTGGAAGAAGTAGTTCAGCTTTTCAATCACATTGCTACCATGCATTTTTGAAAGATTTAATTAGACTTTTTCTGCTGTACTATTGACCTTGTTCCTAAATGGGAACTACATTTAATATTAACTTTTCTAATGGGAAATTCCTACAAAACAACCTAGGCTGAGGCAATTGTATCTGTCAGATGAGTGGGAAAGTTTAAAGCATTTTTAAGGACAAAAGGGTTTTTTAGCTTTTTCCTAACATTTTATAAGTTCATGTCAGATTTCTTTCTCTCAGCTTAGCTAATTAATCTGCTGGTGTGGCTTTTTTCCCCCTAATGTGATACATCTGCAGTAGAAGCTGCTTTTATACTTCAAATGTTGAGGGGTCCGTGGAGGAGGGTTTTTGCATTCATAGGGCAAGGTCATATACTGAGATCTGCCAAGAATTCCAAAGGGCTCCCTGGTGCAGCAAGGAAGGTTTATCCCTGGAGAGCTGTTTACATACGAACTTGCTAGAAAATAACCAAGACAGAGCCTCTGATTTAAACAGGCCTTAAGGAGTGGTCAGGTCACATCAGTGGTGTTGGTTTGCTCTATCAGTAACTAAGATTTATGTGATGGTTGCCTGGAGCCATATTCACACTTACCTTGTGCTGAAGTAGTTACTGATGAGCAAAAGTAGAGTCAGGTAGGGAAAGATGAGTTCTTTTTGAGATATGGAGTTCTTTTTGTGATGATGTGCATGTTTCCAAACAGAAACTCACTTTGCAAGTCAGTACACGTTGTATTGTTGTCCATGCTGCCTGAGTTAGTGGCAGTCCACTGGCTTCAGTCAGAGCCTCACCAGAGGGAAGGAGGCAGAGAAAACCCTGCCTAGCTGAACTCCTGAGGACAAGATTTTGCAACCTGATCAATCTTATTAAAGTAGGATTACAAACACTTTAATAATATGAGCTTGCAGATGATCTTGTTCAAAGCAAATGAGGTAAAAACTACCTTCATACACATGAGGTTCAATGTTTGACTTGGACCTTAACCTTCTCTTCTGGGACATTGCCTTACCAGTATGTTTAACAGGTATTTAGTGGAAGAGTGATAAAATGTGACATTATTTAATTACACTCCCCATCTGTGCTGCTTGTTCCACTGCAGTTACTTCCCAGGCCTGCTTCTTCCCCATCCCAGGTACCTCTTCTGTAGCCCTTCTCTCTGCCTGCCCAGCCCCAGGCACTACCTCTCATGCTTATCCCCTTCCATATGCCCTGCTGTAAGATCTAATCTCTCTTTTCAAGCTTCATAAACCCACTTGCTGCCTCAGGTTCCCTACTTAGGTACTCTTCTTCCCTGCCAGCTTTCCTGGCTGGGTTCCTGCCTGGACTACTCCTTCACCCTGTTTGGTTTACACACAGCCCATCCCTGTTCCCTTCTGCCTCCAGATCTACCCTCAGACATTTCTAGCCATTGCCCAAAAGTCTAGGAAGTCAAAGTTTTTCAAAGAGAAGCTAATTATAATTTTTTGCAGATGGATTAATACAGGTTTTCTACCTCCATTTCTCAGAGTTACCTTAAATTATTTTGGTGGGGGATTAGTAAACTGTTCTCACTAATTGTGATCTTAACAAAAAAAAAAAAAAAAAAAAAAGCAGTAGGCTGAAGCCCCTGACCTAGAAAATACTTGCCCAATCCCAGATAATTTTGCAGCACTACAGGCACCTGAAAGCATTGTTTTATAATGGCACTATTTGGTAACCATGTTAAGTGGCTGGCTGCCTGTGGGCAGTGGTTTGCCTGTGGGCTTCACAGCCCAGCAGCAGTGGTTTGCCATGGTGAATGTTTGTCACTGTAATTCCTCTACAAATTATCTGGAGCCAGGATTTTCTAAAGCTTTTAAGAGAACAGGATACATTCAGCTATCACTGGATTCTGAATTAAAATGGGATTTAAACGTCACTGCTTGAAAATCCAGGTTTTAAGATTGCAGATGGGTACTTCCTTTGAATAGTCTTTCTATTTAACCAGCACATAAATTTATGTGGTTGTTGTACATTGAGGTGAAAATGATTTCTATTATATTCATACTTGAATTCTTCATAATCTTTCACTGTGTTTTCTGGAGCTTCATACCAAACAAGCATTTATGCAAAAGAAAATGCTCTAGCTCTTTATGTAAATCTAGAACTTTTAATATACATTTATAGTGAGACCCAGGTATCATGGCTGTCACACTGACACAAGATTGCCTCTAGAGAAAGAAAGAGACAGGTTAACCAGAGACTAACTTTTATTGTGCATTTTTATGCAACAGAACAAATGGAACTGGAGGTATGTAGTAATAAAACCAATATTCAAATTAGAATTAACACCTGAAATAGTAAACTGTAGGTAACAAATGTCTTTATAATTAAAAAATATTGACTGTTTAAAAAATTCTCTAAGATTTTATATTCTTTAAAAGAAATGTGTATTGCCACATAGAAAACAATTCACACATTCTATAGAAATTGTCACAAAAACCTTACTAGTCTATATTACACTATGCACTTTTCTTTTGTACAATATCTGATAAAGGTCTATCCCTAACCTGTACTTACTCTACACAGTACAATCATCATAAGAAAGTATTCATAGAATTAACTACACCATAACAATAAAAATATCAGGATTAATGTTTTTTTCTTTTAATCACAGTTTCTCCACAAATATTTGTCATAGAAAATATAGCGAAGGCATGTTGGCACAGATGGGCGTGCAGTGCTGCTACACAAAGTTTGAGAGAAGGCAGATACATAAATGACAGTAAGATTAAAGCCTATGGAAGGATAAGACAAGAATCTCTATCCTCCTGGGACTTTGTGGAGTGACATGATAGATAGCAGTTTCCTTCTGTTGCTGGGAAGGGATGTGCTGTCTTATAAAGCACACAGCCTAAATATGGATATCTGCAAGGGCTTATGTGCTATCTATTATTTCAAGTCCCATATCTAACATATTGCAGCGATTTGGATGCTTCAATGTGTATGAATTTATAACACCTAATGAACAAATTAACTGGAATAAGTTGTTGTGCAAGGTTTGGGATTTTTAAAATGAAATGTCTGGATCAAGTGGCCATGACGGCAATTAAAAACAGACAACTGACAAAAGTTTTTATACTCTGTTAATTTAAAACCAAACATGAACAAAAGTATGAGCTGGTGTCCATTAATGCCTGTGTGTGACCATGATTCATGTCATTGGCCAGTGCACATAAGCAATTGAGGACAAAATTTTGTTCGTAAAGAAAGGTCCAAACCTGCAAAGCCATTTCTACTGCCAAAGTGGCTTTCAGGATGAAATTATACTTTTGGTTATTTTGCACAATGAGCATAGAGGATTGTGAGTGGTTCCAGGATGCTGGCTATGCTTTTTACACTAAAAATAAAGCTAGGCTTACTAGTTATTTCAGCAAATTTTTCAGTTATTGAGAGATCTGTCCAGTTCAGTAATTCTGTTCTGTGACTGTTAAAAAAGTGTTTATATCATAAACATCATACAATAAAGCATCTGAAAGGAAACCATCACAATGTTTACAAAAATACAGCATGATACATATCGCTGTGGACAAATTTACAGTATAATGTTGACTCACACGTTCTGACATGTTTTACCAAATAGTTCTGGCATGTGTCACCACATTAAACATAGACCAGCAAGACTTACACCATCTGAGCAATGTAACATCTTCTATTATAGTTCTTTTTAAAAAAGTGTAAGTTCAACACCAAAAAGCTACTATAGGATATCTGTACTGTGACATTTCTATACACTGAATTTCTCCTCCAGAGGCCACCATGTGGTGTGACCACTTCAAAAAAGTCACCTCCTGCCTGCAATGAAGGAATGCTGTTCTATACCCCTTGGTCTAGTGAGGTCCTGCGTGACTAAACTGCTAGTTGACTTTTAGAAAAAAAATTAATTATTCTGGGGCCAGAGCGTACCTTTCAACCCCCTTTCAAAAAAATCACCAAAATTAAAGTGAACTGAGAGTTATTGGACATTTGAGGGCCTAAAGCACATGGGGACTGAGCAAGGTCCTTTCTATGGCAGCGCATGGTGAGCCTGTGTCCCAAGATGCCCCATGGGCCAGGAGAGACCAGTCACAGCCCCAGGCAGAGGGCAGGAGGGAGCTGCACCCCAGAGAGCCCTTCCTGGCCTCTGAGGAAGGGTCCTGGTGCCTCCTGCCTTGCCTGGTGTGCAGGGAGAAGGTTGGGAAGGGGAGGAGAAGGATAAAAGGAGCCATTAGTAGCTACACTTGTGGCTGGCACAAGGCGGTGAGGAAAGCTGGGGAGTAGGAGAGACGCGTTCAGGAGAGTCAACGCTGATGAGGTAGCACTAAGGATGGTCAAAAGTGAAGGGAGCTTTCTTTCCAAAAAACAGTTCCCTGTACCTGCCAGTGGGGAAATGTTGCCTCAGGAAGTGTTGGTTCAGGCTGTGGAGGATGCCAACACTCACCTGAGTGAGCACACAAAGGTAAGGAGATGGAAACACCCTGATGTGGAAAGGAAAGGGCACCATTTCTTTGGCATTGCATATTTCTGGCATGGATCAATTTAGAGGGACAGTGGACTCCCAAACATTTACAACTGAACTTTTTTAGAGGACTGAATTTTGTTTTTAAAGCTAGTATCTGCTTCCAGTGTTGTGCACCATTGTGAATTCTGCTCCAACAGTTCTTTTCTTACAGCTCTCAGTCTGGATCCCATGTCTACTTACTACAGAACACTAAACCAGGCTCTTCTTGCCCAACCCCTCCCTGAATGCAACACTGAGCAACACCAGCATATTGCCTTGCCTCTTTCAAGGAATGGATATAAAACACAAATTAAAATGAAAACAAGAAAAGGCAATTTAAAGCCTCTAAAGCTATGTAATATGGCTGCAGAATAGGAACAGACAAAGGAAATCAGTCTTCTGAAATGGCAATTTGTTTTTAGCAATCTTGTTTTAATGAAAACTGTCATGATCAACTCTAATCCTCTAGAAATCTAGATAAATATACTGTCTATCTGATATACAATGCAATTTTTATCTGTTAGAAGTGCCTGTTATTGTTCTGGGTCTTTGAAGGATTCTGCTGTTGATGAGTGCTGCTGTTTTACTCGGGAAGCTTAATTTCCTGACAGAGTTGGCTAAGAAAGTCCCTGGATTTTCTATCTTGTGTGGGTTTTTAAGGTAGCATTTATAATTATGTTCTTTTCTGTTAGAAAATAGGAAACTACTTATTTTTTTGTTGTAAAAATGTGCAGACTTGTACTTAAATCTTCTAGTCAAGCAAAGCAAATAGCACCTAGCTGTTCTGAGTCGAGGCCTGGGATTGTTATCAATAGGCTGAAGAGATAGGAGCTGCTGTTTCTTTTGACATTTTTATAGTTTTTAAATGACCTTTCCTCTACAACTGGATGAAATGAACTGCACGTTCGTTTTGAGTGTGCTATGAAAGGTTTGGCAATAATAGGCACTGAGAAGTCCCATAAAGCAGGTGTTGAAATGGATTTCTTTCTGTTAACTGGGATACGGTAGGATGGAGAAGCTGAAATGTATGCAGTATGTGTTCAAACATGCTTTGGACTCCTAAATGACAGCAGGGTTGAGTATGTTCAACAAACAGTCTCTCCTAAATTACATGGTTGCTACTGCTGTACGATGTGGTTCTCACTGCCATCAATCTGCAGATCCATCTTGCATACCTCTGTTGAAGACCTCATCCTGTGATCCCGGGTGGTCAGTGCCTTCGTAATAGGAGCTGCCGTTGTGCAGGAAAGTCCCCACGGCGCGGCCCTGGCGCGCGTGTCCCACCGCGTCACTGAACACCTTGTTTATCTGCTCCTCAGAGGGCATCCACCAGTCGGGGTTGGAGGTGCAGTGCATCCTAATGAACTCTGCACGAAAACATGCAAGGAGAAAAAGCAACTTGTCTTCGCAGCATCTGGTACTGCCCGGGTGTCAAAAGCTCATGGGAAATAAGAAAGGAGGCATTGCTGCTCTACTTAAGCAGAAGTAAAGCCTTATGGGGGATGCCATGATAATGCCACTTGGACCCATTTTATTTCTGCACAAGTGTGTTTTTCCACATGCAGTGTATGTTGTTATAACTGAGCTACCTAGGGGACTCATGGGACCTGGATACAAAATCCCTTCTTGTGGAAATACAAAGAACTAAATTGAAGTGAAGGCCATGATTCAGCATGTGCAATACGTGTGGAAGCTAATATGAGCCAGGACATATTTCACTAGAAACCTATTGGTAGCTACACCTCAACCTGATTGCTATTGGATCTTTCTGACCTCCCTCTGCTGGCTCCCTCAGCACCTGCAACCTGCAGGAGCCTCCAGCCTGCTGAAAAATGTCACTGCCATGATTTCAGTTTGGTGCTCCTGTCTGTTTGGGATATCTTACTTCTAAGATCTGCTGTTTTCATCTCCCTGCTATTTTCATCTCACCTATTTTTTCCCACACTAATTTGGCTTTAGAAATACCTAAGGAGATCAGAGGGCTGATTTGGGGAGCCCTGCAATAGTTTTCAATGCAGAAGAAAATTAATTGTACTGCATGTATTTTAGCTATTTAAATAGCTGCTGCTGCCACATACAGCTATTTGTATGTGATGATTACATTTTTTATAATTTATTTTTCAGATTCTTTGACGTGCTATATGCTAGATTTGCAGAAGGTGCCTTGCCAATTCTGGAGTTGTAACTGCTAGACATAGCTCAAATGGGTGTATCTGAACTTTGAAACATCCAAATACAATTTTAAATGTGAGGGCATCTTATTAGAGATATTGGACACACTGTACTACATATAGAAACTGAGCTGCTTATTTATTCTGTAACATTCGTTATTCCCTCATGCAGCATTGTGTGTCCCAGGATATTTTTAAATTCTATTTTCTACTGTTGACAAGCCAACAGCACAATAAGTGGTGTAAGGTAACTTCATTACTGTCACCACATCTCCAGACAGGGAATGCTGTGCTTTTACATGAGTTCCCGTGCCTGCAAGGTATCTCATCTGTTGGACAATTAGGATGTGATTTTTGCATGGCTCCTCCAGCAGTGTGTCTGCAAAAGTGATAGCAATCTCTGTTTTAAATTCATTTCCCTGGAAATCCACACAGGCAACAGTAATTCCTACCTAGTTATGTTCACATGTGCCCCCACAGACTCATCTTTTTCTCAGAGAAATGGTTACCACGTAAAGAAGTAATGCTATAATTTAAGCATGCCGGGATGTTTTAAAACTGGTTCCAGACACCAGTCACTTGTAGGAATATACTGAAAATGTTTATATATATTTAAACTCTGAGTGCAGACAGAGAACCAATTTGCACTCCCTGCTATAGTGGAAATGCATAATTATCTGGGTTGAGAATTAGCCAGACACTTGTTACCTTGGCTTGTAAATGAGTAGGAGCTAGTGGCCAGCTCACAGCACTGGACAAAGCTGTCATGTTCCCACCTACACACGAAAGCCCAAAGGGAGAGCTGTCTACTCTGCTTTCTTAGCTGGTCTTTACATACTGCACGTTTTGGCTTCCTCTTCAAGCTTCTGAAAATTAAATTACCCTTTCTCTTTCTCCCAAGGAGTGCTCCCTATGTTCTGTGTGTCCAGGACCTCAGAAAAGGAAGTGGCCACAAGCAAAGTTTCATGTACAGGTGAATTTACTATTAGTCTTGGGAGGCAGGTGAGAGAAAGGGGTATCAACACTGAGCTTGTGTATACATTATTAAGTGATACTTTAAGTAGCTTAGTAAATGCTAAAGTACTTGTATCCAGCCTTCATTTTCCAGGAGAACTTCTGGGCCCCTGAATCTCTCTCTAGGCCTCTGCAGCATGGTGTGCGAGGGACTTGCCCTTCAATTGAGCTCTGATAGATTTCTGGCAGACTATCACACAGCAGGTTAAAATATTATTTTGTAGTACAAAAAGAGCTTGTTTGCCTAATTTGTCTGTATGTAAAATTTGAGTTCATTACCTGGTTGCATCAGTGTACCCTAACCACAAGTCTTACCTACTTAGCCTTGTTGGATTCATTCTTCTACCCTAAATGGGAAGAGGCCCATATATCTGATGTGTATAGCCACTTTGGACTCCAGCTGAATGAGTGAAGATATTTTTATCACTGCCTGACCACAATATAGCTTTTTACATTGCATTGATTAGTAAAACATCCTTGAGTTTAATTCAACAAAAATTTCATGTATTTGCCCAAAAAATACTATAAAGTTAACTCTCAGTTAATTAAAGAAATAATAAGCATATGCATTTATACAATGCAGATGTCGATATTAAAAGCATATTTTTACTTCAGCTTTAAAAAGTCCTGTTTTGTATGTTTTATCATAAAGCTTGGTACCAGCCTTTTCAAACAATTTTGGGAAACCAAAGTACACGACATTCTTTTCAATCTGTATCCTTTCTGTACAATATCCTCACTCTCTGACATGGTGAAATGCTTGCAAAATTCCACTCCCTTTCCAGGCTAAACACAGGAGAAAGTTGTTCCCTAATATTTTCAAGCAATGTTGCATCAGTATGCCAAAAGTAAGTTAAATTCTTGACAACGCACTTGTGTACAGTTTGTAGGTAATTAACCTGCAGGTGTTCCTGACCCTAGAAGATGTTTTCAAACCTACTCTGAAACTCAGCTTCTAACTCCAATCATGCACTATTTTCTTGTGCATCATTTTCTTACTAGACATCAGACTGTAGCTGTTCCTTTGGTTAGTTTTGTTGTGTGTTGCGGTTAACAAATGACCTGAGTTTATTATAAAAGACTGTAATCAGCACTGCCTGTTTTTGCTTCACTGCTTTTTAAAGTGTGTTAGTGTCATGTGTCCTTGCATGTCTACTCTCTTAAATAAGAGGCCTTGTTTTTCCCATCAATAACACCCCAAACACATACAGTATACATACATACATACTTGTATGTATGAGAAGAAAGTGGAGGGTTTCTGGGTGCTTGTCACCTGCCTGTGAAACCCCTTCTAGTTCTGCAACTGCCAGCCAAATGCTTCTACTGAGCCAGAGCCAATGTGGTGAAATGAGATCACATATGGTGGACACTGAGCGAAAAGATGCAGTACCTCTGAGACATGTTACTTTAACTGGATCCAGAGGACGTCTTTCAGGACCTGTCTCTCCTGACTGCACTGACCTTTTCCTTTTCCCAAGGCCGCATGAGTACTTAAGCTCATCGGTTGTGAAAACAAATCTGATGAGATAGCGAAGGAGCCGTCGTCCATCTTTCTTGGAAGAATTTACAGCCTCATCCCACTGTTTACTAGTGATGTAGACAGGGTAGTTGTTCAGCAACTGCTTACTCCCCTGAAAAAGTGAAATATTTCTGTTGCTTATCTTACAAGGCAAATCAGTGAAGATGTCAGTTGCAATAAAAGATACGTTTTTAACTGTCCATGATACTGACAGTGAAACACAACCCGAAGTGAACACGTAATTGCTCTTACAGAGAATGAGTACTTCTAAAATTACATTTCCATTTTCTAGAACTCAAATTGGGTGAGGTATGATGAATACATTTTGAGACGTGAAGCTATTGATAATTTCCACTTCCCACAAGCAGGTTAAAAAGAGTTAAGAATCAGCAACTGGGCATACTATTTAAGTGTAATGTTTCTTCTTAACATGTTAAAATGCATAAAAGGGTCTTTGAAGAGCGTGATCAAATAGATCACTTCATCACAGCTGATAGTTTCCTTCAGAGGTGACTCTTTTGGTCTATTTTTATAATAAATTTATTACTTCTGTACAACACACCTGAAATTTGACAGCAATTATGTTACTGTGAAAAATGTAAAGAAAATAAATAAAGGAACTATGAAAACTAATAGCTTCATTATTATTAATGAATGCTGTATTAACTCAAATTATAGCTTTAAAGAAATGCCACTGTGTCAGCTGGAAAGAAATTTTGCTGTTAACCTTCATAATTTGTGTGCTTCAATATTCCAACATTAAATGAATGCTGTGGGACTAATTACGAGGATTTCTGTAATCCACACACATTATAAGCCCTCTTAAGTCAATTGTACCTAAATTGTATTTAATTCTTGTTGCCCATAAAATGCTATAGTTCAGGATTACCCAATTAACGTAAGACGGTACTGTTAATATACTTGAAATAATTGAAGTACACAATAAAAACCCAAACCACACCTTCCTGGAGACTCATTCACTATTACAGCTGCATCTCTTTATGAAAACATGTAAGTCTAGAAGCCCAATTAGTGAACTCTGAGTAGCCCTCAGGTCTGACAGGAGCTTGCAGTGAGCCAGAAAAACACAGGTCTGATGCTCAGTGAGGTACTCAGCCAGATGCCATGCTTGTGGGTAACTGCTGCAAAGTTCTCACTTTCAGGCCTTTGATATCTGGAAACTATTTTAAGGACTACCCTTGCTTTCTTTCATATATTTATTATAGCATCTTGGGAGACAGCTTGAGAGCACCTCTGAAGTCTTTCCTCAGGTATTTGCTTTTAATTTTTTTGCAAGTTTGATAAGTATAGGGAAGATTGAATTCAGTGAAGACTGTGCTGAGATTATCATTACATAATCTGTATGATCCAGAGTCACACCACCTCCCAATGGGGTTAGCATCACTGGGAGCTCAGCCTGTGTGACTGTCTGCTATTTGTTTGCCTTGCTGCAAGCTGCTGGCTAAGACAGCTATGGACAAACCCAAAACGCCGCAAAGGAAGCCAAAATGTAAGGGAAGAGATAGGCTTTGTCTGTGTGAGGGGCCACTCCCCTCCCAAACACCTCAACACTTCAATCACTTCCCTTGTAAATTCAAGCTTGTAACCCCTAAGAGAAAAACTCTTCGCCTATAGCCCTGTTATAATCTGGGGCTTTCTCTCTGCACTTCATTATTCCTCGTGTCACTGCAAACAGCTCAGAGTCATTTCCTGCCCCTCCATTCATGACACAGGCAGCTGCTTTAGTTTTTGCCCACTACATGAACCCCTGGGAAACCAGTAGTAAGTCTGAAGAGCTCTGCCATGGAAGAACATTACAGTCCATCCAGTCCAGCTCCTTGTCCTCTTCCAACACTGTGAAGGAGCTGGGGAAGGAAGAAGAGCAGAGGGGCAGCTGGCATGAGTACTCCCTTGGCTTGTTCCACTTCATCAGTACAAAGGACCACGTGATCCTCATGTTGGTACTTAATTTTTATTCAGCAGCTAGCTTCACATCTAGCTTTCACATTTTTATATAAAATAAGTTGTTTTCCTACCTTAGGTTTATGAAACTTTTTTTTTTCCCATTAAAAAACCCCCTTTTAGTGAAGTAATGACCATTTTTACTGATACCTCTGCAAAGTATAAGCTGCAGGTAACTGTAGGTGCTGCCTTGCTTTCAAGCCCTGTCAAGCCTGGCTTATGCAATGCAAGCCCATAATGGCACAGGGCAGGGCTCCAGGCTTGCTCATGTGCCTTAAGGACAGATGCTCATGTGTGGCTTCGCTAAGCAAGCTATCCTAGAAGCTATTCTGTGTTTATATATATGGCACTGATGAAAATAAGGTGCAGAAAGGCCCAACATCTAGATTTCATGAGAGCTCACATTGCTATTAACGGAGCAGAGGGTAATAAATTTTGTGTAACTCCTCAGCCTCAATTTTATAACACTTCTCTCTTGTTCCCCCTGAAACATAGGATATTTTTCCTCATTCTTCTCCAAGGCATGATATAGTGTTATGCTACTCTGTTAAACAATTACTGCATTCCTGCTACAGATACACTTTCATTGCTTCCTCAGAAAGTAAAGCACTTCTGGGCAAAACATTCTCAGTAAATATATGATGTGGTTTGGTGTGTCCAGCAGTCATTAAACTAAAACAAACATAAAACCTCCCAGAAATGAAATAAGCAGACTCTGAAAGAAGAACCAAAATACAAATGATCTCTGCCTGTATTTGTACATGATTAAATTCATTGATAAAAGATTAATATCTATGTATTTAACTGAATAAAAAATCTGTCACACTATTACAAGCATTCCCTGTGAGACATTACAGAACAGCACCAGTTTTTACAGTACTTGAAAATTTTAGTTAAGCGAAAGAGCATTAAAAAAAAGGAAAATGAATCCTTGGAATATACTTGAATGATAACAGCTAGTGATAAATATAAATATGTACATATCAATTTGCACAGGATAAAACTGAATGGAGGAGCAAAGTGATACACACCCTGAACTGCTGCATGCTGTGTGCAGCCACTCTCAGTCACTCAGCTACAGCTGTCACCAGGCTAGCCCTAGCCTGAATTCTACCCACAGATACAGTGTTTCTGAAGAAAGAGGAGAGAAAAACCACCCAAAGCAAGGCAAGCACACTCAGTAAAGTCATTCTAGATTATACTAATGATGTGTTTCCTCCATTTAGGGGATTACTGTACTTAAGAATGACAGTTTTTAACCTATTTTTTACTACTAAATCCCTAATGATTTGTTTGCCTACATGTTTGTAATGAATTATCAAGCATAAAGAGATGTAGCTTGTTTTCACTGTACACTACCTCGGTTGGATGGTCTGTTGGCTGTGGTACCATAAGCTGGTTGTGATGCTGAAGTACAGTCTTCAAATAATCTAAAACCGTCTGGCAGGGCACTGCATGAAACAAATTGCAATTACTGTATATTAGCTATAAAGCACAAAACAGAACAACAATATTAAATCAAGCAGTGTTCCTTAGTATCTGTTTTCTATGTCTGAGATTTATTTCAAATAGGAAATATTTCTCATTTTGATTTGTGCAGATATTTCATTTAATAAATGTACAAGTGTTGTATTCCCTATATCGAAATTTCTGAAGTTACTTTTATTTTCTGCCCATTGGTTTTCAAAGGATTTTTTCCCGAGTTTGAAATTATAATTACTACAAATACAAATTAGGTCAGCAGTAATGATAATAAGAAAAAAAAAAATCTGTAAATACTGTAAAAATCCCAAACTATACAAAGGAGAAAACATTTATTGGACCTAAATAATGCATTGCCTAACATGTAAATATGCTCAAATGTTTTTAAAACTACAGTCTGATTAAATATACTAAAGAGATTCAATTACTCATATACTTTAATTTCTACTCTCTCCCTCCCCCCAAATTTGTTATAAAACTAGGTGTTAGGCAAATTGCTTTATTTCTCTTTGCCCTCATCCTCCCCCCTTTCCAGTCCCATCAGTCTCATCCATTTCAGTAGTGGTACCAACATCCTATTCCCTTCTGTTGAGGTGATAGGTTAATTAGGGATGATTCAATTATGAGTCTCTCTTAAGCAGATGCTGCCACATCCCTGATTAACTCTGGAGTATTTTTGAAATACAGCTCTTTTCTCCTGAGCCTGAAACACCATAGGAGAATTGAGCAGATATTAATCCAACATTACAACTGACTTGTGCAAGACTAAATAAGCACAGTTTTTAAGGTACTTCATGACTCTCACATCTTGTATGCCTTGTTTTTTAAAATGTATTCAGATTTAATCATAGCTTCAGCTCAAAACCCAGAAGAAATATTTGCATTCCTTTTTTTTATTACTATTTCTTGGAATCTTATCTCTTTACACCTGAAAAAATGTGGTGTTTTGGGCTTTATCTTAAGCTGGCGATCTGAAAGCAACCACTGAAATATCTGAGAATGTCTGAAGGTAGGATTTATGGGTATTTTGCCCTCTTTTCTTGGCATTCATACCACACAGCTACTATGCCCCTGTCTAGGCAGCCAGGGTGCAGAACAAAATTACTCTGTGCAAAACAGGCCCTTTACTATGGGATAAGAGGAGTTACATCCAGCAGTCTGCATACAGAAGTCATGCAAAGTACCTGATATGATGAACAAATTCCTGCGTTATTGCACCCCACATTGACTTCTCTATAAAGACAACCCATCATTGTATTTACTCCTGCTTCTGTTTTTTCACACAGTAAGTAATCTCACTGCAGGCTATCCAAGGATATGTTTACCTATGTTCTTCCAAGGGGATGGGGCTCAAGCAGCAGACAACAGGAAATTATTTAACCTGTTGTGTCCCCAGCAGATGAAGTACAGCTCTGCTTTAACTCTATGCTGCTGATAAAATGCCTTCTCATTACCAGTGAGAATCAAGAAAATATTAAAAGCTGGACGAAGCTTATAAAAGCTTCTATCCTCCTCAAAGCAGTAATGTTTTGAGCACAACACTGTATGATTATTTTATCATTGTAGTGACTGGAGGATACTGATCACTTCCGACTTTAAAGCCATGGCACAGCATAGTTTGCTGTTGGTACAAATAACCTCAGCCTTTGAAACACCAGGTGCTACTTGCAAATCCATTCTTGGGCTGCCTTTTTAACTGAAGCCCAGAAGAAACCACAAAGAGGGCAGCACAAGGTGGAGAGTCAAAGCTTTGGTTTTACTGCTGCTTCCCTCTTACTGCTCTGCAGATACTCTCTTTGCTGAGAACTGTTTCCTCCAAACCCTTCAGGAAATGTAACTTTGTAAGAGCCTGGGGGTCCCAGCTGGGAAGATGAATGATTATTTACGTCTACTAGTTTATTTATTTTGATTGTCTTTGATGTGGTCTCCACAGGGTTAACAAGATCACAGCCCCAGGGGCTGATCCTCTGCATGCTTGTGCAGGTATCCACTATCAGGACATCACCAACAGGGATTTGTTCTCACTGTAAGTAGTGGGAGAGATACCAACATCACTTTATGATTTAGTAGAAAGCCTGTGGAGAGGCAGGCTTTTCCTGCCTATTAGGGAAGAAGTTCCCACAGCCTTTACTTTCTGAAAGTGCCAGCATCTCAGAATGGACACTGGAGATGGCAAAGTAGCCTGGCCTGCAGAGAATGGAAGGGGAAGGTCTTTGCAGGAGCTAAAGGCCAAGGAGAAGGAGGGCCTACAGGGAACCTGGTGTGCCAGGGCAGGCTGGTCTGGCTAAGATGTTAACTAGGTCATATGCTGGAGGTGACAAGTACTTGCTGTTACTGATCAAGTTTAAGACTTTGCTGTTATTCCAGGTATCTGCATGTTGAAACAAGTGCTTATTCAGCACAGCTTGCCACAGCTTTTTCTGGAGAGAATCCTAATTTCTAATAAATACTTGAACAGTGACTATGGTGGTCACGCACTGTGCCAATGACAAAATCCAGGCTATGATCTCTCAGCCTGAGCTGCCACACAGCACAGTGACTCCCTGGACTAAATCCTCCTGGCAACAGACAGCATCAGTGGGTACAACACAGTAGAACTCAAGTAGTCATCTCCCAGTGATGCAGTTTCTATCCACAGGAACATAAACCTTATTTCAAGTATGTATTTTGTTTTCCTTCAAACAGTGGCTTACTAAATTTTTGGAAAAGAAATGGAAAATGTCTGTTACTTATTACATACTTAGTAGTAAAGTAATTTCTCCCTCTTCTCTTTGCTAAGCCTAGCACTGACCTTTCAGAGGTGCTGGGCTCCTGCTAAAAGCAGAATGCCTACAACTGCTTACATGTCTGTACACCCAAAGGCTGTGGGTCTTTTGGCCATGCTGTGCATCAATGCCCAGGCAGAAGGTCACTGTGTCTTCCAAAAGCCTTTCTCAGGGCACATTTCCCAGGAGCTGAACCAAGCAGAGCGATGTTCTCTGTGCCCCAATACACAGAGATTGGCCAGGTCTGCTGCCTCTCATCTTCCTCTCTCACAGCTACCTCTGCACTGCTTGCAAGCTGTAAGCAATGACTGTATGCTGTCCCTCATGGATTAAAGTATTAAAAACATGGGCTGTGAACAGAAAAATCCATCTGGAAATTCAACGGCATCATGGCAGTTTACTCAAACTTCCCAAATACAAATACATCTGTATTTTTAAATCATGTTTTGTAATAGAATATTATGTGACACTCTGAATATCTACAATACTCATCAAGCAAACTTTTTATCTCATCAAACCCATAATTTCGCAAGATGTTGCCTGGTACTAATGCCATTATTCTGGTTTAGCACTCTATTAATTGAAGCTGGTATCAGCTGTGCAATTAGTTTGTCTGGGCTCAGTATCAGGCAAATGAAACCACCATCTCCAGGACATCTCATGTCCTTTGAAAAAAATCAGATAATATTTTCATCTTTCACTCTTCTGAGGCATCCAAAATATTACAAAGCATAAAGAAAAAATATGGTCAGGGTTGTCCTTTTCATGTTTGGTTTAGCTCCTGAAGTGAGATGTCCAAACCTCATGGTTTTGAAAACATGAGAGTTTGATAGTAGCTGCCTAGTAAAAAGCTGCCTTTGGTAAAAAGCTGATGTGCACTTGGGGATGAAAAGCTGGAATGCCCAGGCAGCTACTGCTCTTCATCTGTCCCAGCACTGGGAGGCAGCTGGGACAGGCAGCTGAGGCTGCAGTCCCACATGAAGCTGCTGATGAATGTGTGACAACACCCAGAGTTACAATGGAAATGGAAAATATTTCTACCGGCTTACGATCATCGTTATATTGGCATGTTACCCTTCACAAGTACCAGAACAGAAATACTCAATGAGCAGTTCCACATTACTGATAAAATATATTTCCATTGGATAATGGTCCAATACTGTCACTAGCATGTCCTGGTTTTCCTTTACTATGCCAGGGAAAGGAAGCCTTCTCTAGACAATGCTCCAGATTTAATTTCAATTATTATTTTGCCACTGATCCAAACTTCTGCTTTTTACACATCACCATTGACTTCTCCTCTAATCTATTTGTTATGTTTCTAACTGTTTTTTTGGTTTTTTTAAAAACTTTCCCTCTAAACTGGTTGGTTTTGTAACCAACATTAAACTTTTCCTTCTAGACAGTCCTTTGGGGCCTTCAGTAACACGTTTTTAATGTTTCCCAATTATCACCCACTCTAGTTTTTTTCCTTTTTAAACCTTTGACTCTAATAATTGTTTCCAAATTTTTATGAAGAGCCAAGAGCATCTGTATTATTGGTTTGAGCTGGGTTTTTGCTCATTAAAAATGTTACTGGGACACAGTCACTCACACTGGTATCTGTCAAAATGAGAACTCTCATTTATCCTCCCAAAAATGCAGCCTCTAATGTAGCACATTCCAGGGCTGTTTATACTGCCAAAGCACAGCACTGTGAAGAGATGCTTGGGCTTGCTGTAAATAAGGCACATCTCCAAGGTAAATAAAGTGTATCTCCAACCTCTCCTGCAGCATCAGACAGTCCCAGTGAGAAGGGATGGCTCACCCCCAGTTTGGCTGCATGTCTCTCTGCAGTGGCCTCAGCCCCACAAGCAGACAGTAAGAAATTTGGTTGTTCAGTTCATTAATAAGATTTTGTGCTCTGTGGCTGCCACTGGCTAGTATTCCTCCTGGTGCTCCTTAGAAGATGAATCCCTTAGCACCCAAGACAATTTACC
Source organism: Pycnonotus jocosus (assembly GCA_013400435.1). Lineage (NCBI taxonomy): Eukaryota > Metazoa > Chordata > Aves > Passeriformes > Pycnonotidae > Pycnonotus > Pycnonotus jocosus. The sequence goes on along the minus strand of VWYP01023574.1, from coordinate 80,991 downwards.
TCTGACTCACCAGTGAGGAGGAGAATTGGGCAGGGTGTGCATCTACACCCACCCTGCTCAGGCCAGCAACTGTGAGCTCAGACTGGCTCAGCACTGCACTGTGTCCTCCTTCACTTGACCTTCAGCAATGCTTCTCTCAGAGTTCATTGCAGGGCATTCCTAAATTGATGCTCGACTGTCAAAAAGATGTAACAAATGATAGGGAACGTGCTGACGAGCCACAGGGCTGTGTGAATTTCTTATAGCATTAATGGAGATGCCTTTGCTGCCTGAGATTTGGACAAGTGTGTACGGCTTGGATTATTTTAGCTCATGTGATCATTTATTTCAATAGTCAGCTGAAAGCCAGCAAAAGCTGCATGGATGGTCCTCGAAGGCAAGTTGTTTGGGGTGTGACGAGCTGGAAAAACAGCAAGGGGCAAGAAGAGGTGGGGGTTAGGATCTGTGGAGGAACTGACCTCAGTGCTCAAGAGCCTACAAATATGGATACTTGCAACTGGATGGGAAAATAAAACCAGCACCCATTTGTAGTGAAAGGATACAGAAGAAATCAAAATAATTGACATTATATGTAGGAGGGTGATAAAGATTTCCTAAACTGACCTATGTGCCAGCTGAAAACAGAGAAGGAAGAAAAATTCAAGCAAATATTCCATTTACTTTAAAAATCTTTAAAAATCCCTCTCACCTGTGTTTTCCAGGCAAATAATTTAATTTCTATAAATCTGCATCTGAAAAGCCATTGCATTTTTAATTTTCTTTTGCAATAGATTTCTTCCAGAAAAAAGAATGCTCCCCTCCCATATGCCCCTGGGATGTACACCTCTGCATAAACAACAGATTAAAAGAGATAAAACATGGCAGCTGTGCATCTCGTTTAAGTGATGCTGCCACATGCTCCTGTGGCTTTTATTTTTGTCTATGCTCTCTCACTTTCCTTCTACTCATTAGAATGAGCCTCTTCTTGTGATCTCATTCAGCAGTGAAGTCTTCTGTTTGGAAGGGAAATCCTCTGTAAACCCCTCCACTACACATTTCTACTGCTGTTAACTAGCAGGGAAATCAAGAAGTCCCCTGTGAGAAGGGAAAGCAGTTTGTGTCACTAAAACCCAAATGTTTACTTGCAAAGGCCAAACCAAAGTTGAGACCTGGGAGTTCATCCTTGACAAGCTCAACTGCAGCTCCCCACAAAACTCCCACCAGCTCCAGTTTCCCAAGAAGGCTGAGAAACCTGATCTCCCAAATTCTTGTAGGTTTATATCCAGAAACACAGAGAACACAGATAAAGCAAGCCCTGGTCTACTGCAATTGCATGTTTCAATAAATTTTTGTACTCAGGTTGGTTTAGCAAAGTAAGCTGTCACCCCCAGCAGCAAGCAAAGCCGTGCTACAAATTCAAAGGGGTTCTTGTGCCAAACACTGGGTGACCACGCTCGAGGCTCTCTCTTCACACAGTAACTTCACACTTTGAAGCTGAACAGCAGAACAAGGCCACAGATCAGACCAAAACATCCAGAACATCAAGGGAAACCAAAGAAGTGGTTAAATGTGAACATCAAGAAAAAGGACAAAAAAAGGACATGAAAAAGTGTTCATCATAACCCTTGATGGCTGCTTTATCTATCCTGTGGCTGTGGTAGGCTCTTTGGAAACATGAGGCTCTGAAAGTAAAAAGGAGACAGGATTTGTAGGGAAAAGTAATATTTTTCATTAGATCATCCAGTAGTCAGGAAGAAGAGTCAAGCTCTGGGCATACAAAACTTCCTGCAAAACTTATCTGACTTTTTCAATTACGTTGATATTAACTCTACCTGCAAATCCCACTTTGTTTTGGCTACTTCTGGCCACCATGAACACAAGTCTCTACAGGTGACCAGGACTCAACATTTGAGGGGGTTTTCCCTCCCCATCCCTTTTCTATTTGCTGGAGTATTTTTTGCTGCTGGGCTAACAAAGTAAGAATAATCATTGTATTTATCACACACTGCTTCATTTACTTTCTAATTTATACCTTTTCACTACTTTCAGACCGGTTTATCCAAAACCACGCAGCAAAGATGGGAGCACCAGGAGGCAAACCCTAACTCATGATTATACACCTTTGCTTTAATCACCTGAAAATATTTTGTCCCTTTCAGGTAAAAAAGTGTGAGAAAATCATGCTGATAATACTGAAGAACTGCTTAATATCCTCATGGTTAAAATCCATGTCTTGTATGCAGCTCCACAAATATGTCCTTAAATTCACTACAGGGAAAGTATCACAGCCACAGTAATTTCTATACTGAGGAAAGAAACTAGGAGACACTTTTCTCTTCATGTGGATGGATTACTTTGTCTTGGTCTTAATGATCCCAAAAACTTAAAGAGCCAATGATAACTTTGCTGAACTCCAGGAATTACCTAAACTTTAATTATTTTTTGAAAGAAGACAAGATAACACACCAAATGAAAATGTTTCTCTTCTGTTCAGTTGAATTGAAAACCGAAAATGTTTAGTTAATATTTTGCCCTTAAAAAAATAAATTGGGGAAAATGGACGAGTTGAAAGGAGTTGCACTGTTTTAAACCTCAAGCACTGATATATGAATTTTTCTTCATTTATTCTACAGCTAGAACAATTAAGATTTCACACAAATTTAAGTATTGTTCCAGTAAAATCAAATGGGGGTTTTTTGTTTGGTTTTTTTTTTGTTTGTTTGTTTGAGAAAAAAAATCTACTCATCCAGCAAACAAAATATACAGGATATTTTATCCATGTAATTGTTTCTCTCCAGTGGTGATCTGCCAAAGAGTGATGCTAGACTACAGGCAAAAAGATCCTACAGAAGTGAAGGGCTTCTACAGCAACAGGGCAGACTCCTGAAATCTGAAAAATCTTATTTTCTGTGTCCAAAAGCTACAGGAGGATATGTCTTCTGTAATATTTGTTAAAAAAGAAAAAAGTGTCACTGCCTTTACATCTGCTGAGAAAACACTCTTTCTGTGGTAGTCTTTTTGTGAGCCTCGCTTTGCAAAGCTAGAGGCAGAGATGTATAGCGGCAACTATTTTTAGACCGCAAACTCTCATGGATTTTAAAAGGGCTTTTGCATATGGAAAGTAAAAAAAAGAAATGCAAAGTATTTCAGGAGAAGGATAAAATGATTCATATTATCCAGCAGAAGGGAAGGGTTGGTGCTTTTATATTCTGCTGGCAGAGTTGCTAGTGGGAAGCAGAGGGACTGTGGGGAGGGCATGGTGCACACCGCCACCGCCCCACAGGGTCCCCTGCCAGCCTCACCCAGCAGCTCTGGACCAGCTCCTCAAGGATGAGAAGAGAAGCCACCACGTAAAAAAACCCCTGCTCCTTCAGTGGCTCGATGGAGACAGTATGGCAGCCTTCATGCTCATCTGGCTGCTGCCGTGGTTGCCTCTCCACCACGCTCATCTCCTTCCCTGGCCCATAGGATGGCCTGCACGAGGTGGATGAAAGGAAGTTTGTGCTCTGAGATTACCTTGATGTGATAGATGCTGGCAGACAATACTGATGCTCTGCAGAGGGCTTTCTGTCTCCCTCCTGAGGCATGCAACGTTTTGATGGGCAAAACCCCAAAAATGCTCCTGTTTACATACAGAGCTGGGCATTTCAAGTCACAGAAGAATTTCTGCCAGCTTTTTTGGTAGTAGAAGCTCACAGGAGCAAAATGAACACTAGAGACAAAAATAATTAGACATCGCCTTTAGCTGATTTTTGATTTACTTTGCTCAGTGGTGGCTGTGTAACTGCCTGAGGGTCTCTGTCCTACCATGTAGCAAAATCCAAGGGAGCTTCTGTGGCTCTTAACACTTCTGCAAACACATGGGTCACTTCAGATCTATTTGGATATGTCACCAGAAAGCAGCAGATGTATCTGATGATGATTTGATGTTGTCAGATGAAGTCCTACCTCCTTGCACATTTTTTATGTTTGTCTCATTTCTTTGATACACTGTTAACACGGAGTTTCATGACTCCTGGGGGTTGTAAAAGAACTATGATTATGCATGTTTATCACTTTCAAAGGGAGACGAAGAGTAAGTATGATGACCCAGGCAAATACTTGCTGCTTAACCCAGCATTAATCCTAGCAAAATACAGGCAAAATTCAAATGACAAAGAGCTAAAGAATATGAATATAATTAATTTCAGTCAAAATGGTCTTATAAAAAGTAGATCTTGCCAGACTAACTTGATTGGCAGATTAACCTGATTGTCATTCTTTGATAAGCATATAGATTTACTTGAAAAAGTTGGGCTGAACAATGTAAGATATCTAGACTCCTGAAGGGCACTTAACTTACTGCCATGAGTTAGTTGATTGCAAAAGCAGCAACACTCAACACTAGCAGACTAGACCATATATGTATTAGGAACCTGCTATTGACATCTCAAATATTCGTCATCACAGGAATTATCATTAACAGACATGTTTCCAGAAAGGCCCAACAAGGACTAACAACACCTTCAATACTATTCAACATTTCTAACCAGTATCCCAAAGTTAATTTAAAAACAATTAGAAAAATTCTGGATGATATGGAAATTGACAAATCAGCAAACAGAAGGCAAGTGGGACAGTCAGAGCAATCTGGAACACTTAGTACATGAACACAGACAAATCCAAAGTGTGTGCTTCTAGGTAGACATGTGCACAGAATGAGCAGCTCAGCTGCACAATCCACCAGGGAAACCATGGGTGCAAGCAAAGAATCTATTCACCTTTGATCAGGCTCATAGGAACATATTGCATGCATTTCTAGTGTCCATATTTTAAAGAAATTAGCAGAAGGAGAGAAAGAAAACTGCAGAGAAGGATTCAAGTAATTTGAGAAATTTCAAACAGTACTGTTTGTTTTGTTTATTTTAAATGGAAATTAAGTCAGATTTCAGTCTGTAAGTACCTTCAATCAGAAGAAGTACAACACCTATAGAGCACTTCATTCAGTGGAGCAAAGCATAAAAGTCAATGGCTCAAAGCTGATTTCATGTAGTCAGGCAGAGAACAAGGCATGCATTTGCACCAGAGTAATTAAGCACTGGAACCAAGTGTCAGGTAAGAGATACAGCCACTGCTCACCAGAGACTGAAGGCCTTCTGAGATATCACTTGAGTCAAAAACAAGTTATGCATAAGTCAAAGGCAAAAAAAAAAAATACTGTGTTCAGTACAGGTGACTGAATGAAAGCTGTCAGTCAGATTACAGACCCTACACTTCTGATCTTACACATCTGAAGGTAGGACTCAACAGAGTTGAAGTACACACAATTCCCTTTGTCATGCAGGGATGTACTAACCACTGCTGAAATCAGTAAGAGTGCATGAGTTATGGCAACTCTATATTTTTGGGAGGGATGAGAGAGTTACTCTAAATTTTGGGTTTTCTTTGCACTGAACAATGCTGCTTATGGGATTTGCCAGTATCCCTATGAACCAATGCACAAAAGAAAACACATGATGTGATATAAATAATGCATAGTACATCACTGATAGCTGGGGAGAAGAATTATGAAGACTGCTGCTTGCATTTTGCTCAGATTTTGCAACTGCCTCTACATGTTGGAGCAGTAGTTGGTTGCTGCCTTCTTCCTTTCTGCATAGTTAGCATCTTTGAAGTGTTTTCTCTGTTGCAGCTCATGCTGTACTATACATGTTTTTCTGCCACTGAGAGATCAGTTCAATTAACTTTTCATGGATCTACCCTAAGCACTGCAAATTCAAGTTAAAAAGGTGCAGTTCCATAGTGTTTATACATGTCAAAAAGCATGTTGTATGCTTCTTTCTTTGATAAATTCCAATTTGTCTTTTGTATTACTATTTGAGGTGCACTTTTGCCTGCACTGAAAGTTTAGAAAATATGGGTCCAAGATATTTTGTTCTTATCCCATACCATGCTTCAAGTATCTTAGCTCACCTGAACAGTGAGAAGTCCTTAGGTTTAAAGAGCAAGAGAAGCCTTTCACAGAAGGGGATTCTATTTAGTTCTTTCTCTCTCCCAGTGGCTTCTAGGTATTGCTGAACTGGAAAAGTTGTTAGGCTTTTTTTTTTTTTTTTTCCCCAGATTTATTTGAAGATGAATGGAAGGAGATATATTAATGCTTCTCACTAAGCTAGCAGTAATTTAAGAGAAACTGTTCAAGGTAAAAGCCAAAATTATTTCAGGTAAAACTATGGATGTAACTTTGAATAGTTTCCTTAAGTAATAAGAAAAGGAGCCCCCAAAGGGAATTAGGTTTATAAGCTTCAGTGTCACTTAAAGAACAAGACAGATAAAGAGTTATGAAAGTATATGTTTGAAATTACTATGACAAACCACCTGATATTTGGAATTTGAGATTACAAGTACATCCCTACCTGAATACACCTTACTAGTGTACGACTCAAGATTCATAGAGATGAGTATCTGCAGGTAATTTTCCACTGGGCACAGCCATGGGAATTTTGGCTGAAGACAAATTCCAGTGTTTGATTGCTATGATAGCAACCTTTAAAAATTACTAGAACTTGAAATAAACTCTTACCCCCACTATTTTTATCACTGAATGGCAACATTACATGGCAGATTATTTACCTGGAATGCTCTCCAACTTTCTACGAAGCTCTTCATTTTCTTGTTGCAACGAAATCACCTCCTGCTCTAGCTCCTGACACCGAGGGCAGTAACCTTCTTCCTCTTCCTCCTCTTCCTCCTCTGGAAGTGTAGAAGATGATGGATGACCATGAGATTCCGATGTTGCTGGAGATGCCCATCCACCTAAAGTATGTACTGGAGAGGCTGAAAGTGGATCCACATCTGCCAAATGGCTAAAATCATTTATTGATGAGGTGTTCTGAGAAGGGAAGCTCCCAGAAAGCAAATAGTTCTGAAGGGAATCAGTAAAAACTCTCAGAAAGGCTGAGGTTTGTTGTTTCTTTTGCATATACTGCATCTCTATGTCTAAAATGTCTGACGTCTGACTATGGACCATTTTCCCGAGCTGACATTGCTCTTGTCTTTCACTATAATTTGGGTTTTCCTGCTTTATACAAGAAATCATGGACTGAGAGTGATTGTTGTCCAGTAGTTTTCCACCACAATTTAAGAGACTTAGAACTCGGCTGCATTGTTGAGCAAAGGCATCCAGAATCATTCGACTCTCTGCAACAAAAGAAAAGATGAATCACAGAAAACTAATGCAAAAGGTTATGCCAGGCAGTAGCAGCTAGATGAATGTACAACTGTTTACAGTAGCATGCATTTTATTTCTGAACATATTAAAATGATGGCTTCTGCTTTAATACTTCTGCAACACTGTGATTTAAAACAATCCTGACTCTGCTTCTATTTTGAGAGTGCCCTTGTGCCCTTGCTGTTAATCAGAAATGCATTGTGATGATAGACACTGCTTACTGACATCTTCTTTCAGAGGGATTAAGTCAGGAAAATGGGCAAGAAAATACAAATTACATCCAATTTGCTACAAGCTCAAATAAGTACTGCCCTGAAAGCCTATGTCAAGCTGCTGGAGGGCATTATCTGTACATATTTGTAGGACTTGGCACCATACCTTTGTCCTATGCCCAGTTCCTCTCCAACAAGTCTTCCAAGCTTTGTTTTTTCTCCTTTTTGTCTTTGATGCATTTGTTTGACATTGGGCATGGGACACTCCACACAACTGACCCTCAATTCTATGGACTTGGCTTCTGCTCCTTTTGCTCTAGGTTCCAGATATGTCCAGGAATTACTCAGAGAGATAAGCACAAACCCTTCTTCTTAAATCAAGCAAAGGCACCCTACAGGTTTGTGGGCAGGCCAGTGTGGCACAGTGGAGAGTGGAGTTCTTTAAGATGCTCTACATACAATCAGCAAACTCTACATAGAGTTGTGCAGCAGTTTCTGGAGACAGCAGCTCTGCTCTAGAAATAGGATAGGGATGCTGTGCTGCACCTAGTCAGCTTTGCCTCTTGTGACAGGAAGTGTCATGTCTCAGGGTGCAATAGCAGCTACAAGCTAAACCTATAGAGTAGGATGGCTCATTTCTGCAATGTCTACATGTACAATCTGCTATATACTTCCTGGACCCAGACAGAAAATGACCAAGATATTTATGATACAACCTGTTAGGCTCCTCAGTAAAAACAGTGCCTTTAATTTTTTTTTTTACTTTATTCAAAGCTAAGTTCCTCTAGGTATCTAAACAGATGTAACTAACATTTTGCATAAGAAAAAAAGACTGGTGGGTTAAAGCGCTGCCAATTTTGGAGAGCACTTCTCAGGCAGGCTTGACTTTTAGAAAGTGACAAATGCATTTACTTTTGAAAAGGCAACCTGCTACAGATACATGAGACTAAGCACCCCAGACCTTCATTTACTGTAACTTCATCAGTAGCCTCATCACACTCATGATGCATAAAGAACAGAAATGTTCAGAATTCAGGCCTTTAAGAGGTGGCATTTTTCACAGCACTTCTTCAAGATTCAGAAGATACACTGTCTGGTGGAAAATCTACTTTACACTGAGGTCAGTACAGCTGGCCTGAAGAATATTTGAAACAACACTAATTTGCATTTGTACCATCCTCCAGATCTCTGCAAAGAGGGCAGGGCTGAAGCAGCATACAAATACTCTCAGTCTCGAATGCACCCAAGGAAACCTCCCCGGCACAAAATCCAAGGATGTGATCTCCTGAAGACTTAAATGAAAAAACCTGAGGTGGGCAGAGCAAGCCCAAGCCCAGTGCTGGGTCATGAGGCTGCCTGGGGCCATGCAGGGATTGCCCAGGGACTCCATGGGAAGGACTGGAGTGGCCCTAAGACCACTTCAAGCATCCTTGCCATCAGCCTCTGTGCTTATGAGCCTTATCACACTCCTGTAGATGAGTTCAGACTTATAAGGGCAGATTTGTACAAGGCATCTTTGATCCAAAGCATTATGCAATGCCCACTGTCCACACTGTGAATTCCAAAGGGCAGAAATGCACGGGCACTGTGCCCCCTTTGCAGGTGGGTGCCCAGGAGGTGCCAGGTGCTCTAGCATCCATCACCCACTGCCTCTCCTCTTCTTCTACACTAACCTGAGGCCAGCTGTCCTTAACCCTTACAACCAACACAACTGCAAAACAACACAGCAGAGACGTAATATGAATTAAAAGAAGAGAATCCTGGTGACACAGCAGCTTTCTGGGAGACCTGATAAACCAAAAGGAAATCAGGAAATTCAAGCATCACTAACAACCCCAAGATGTGCTTTCTTTGCCTTATTTCTCTCCACATTTCCCCTTTAAAATTATTACAGGATGATATTGACTGTAACTTTGCAATCCTACTACAGAATGGGGTTTTTTTCATTCATTTTAATCTTATAATCTGATTCCAGACCTATACTGTTCATATTTTAATCATTATTGTCCCTGTTCACAAAACAGTTACATATTCTTTGCATATCCTTGTTGCATGGGGACAAGATATGAATGAAACAACTGAAAAGGGATTAGACTATTATAAGAGATGTTACTCCAATATCATGGTTTATTCTAAAAACAGCAAAAAGTAACCTGACATTCAAATTACTAGTTTTGAAGAATACCAAAATACACATTAACACCAGTAAAGATTAAATTAATTATTAGTTTTGTTTTAAAATTTAATGCATTAGGCACATTCACTGGGATAATGGTTTAAAATTTAACTGAAATTTTATACAGAAATTACATTATTGATTTAATCTTCAGTATCAGATCTACTACAAAGACACAATAACCGCAATTACTGTTTTTTTTTTTTTTCTTAACTTCAACCCTGTACTCAAAGACATAAAAGTGAGCCATGACAAAGCAGGGCTCGTTTGAAAGGCTAACCCAGAGATGCACAAATGCTTCTCTTCTGGGTACTGCTAGACAGCAATAGTGAGGGACGCTCTCAGCACATATTCTGGAAATCTCTGTCTCTGTACTGAAGTAAGTTTTGCTTTGAAGAGACTTCTATACCAGCAATGGTGCACACACCCACAGTCTGAACAACCCTAAATGAGAATGATAACCACAGTTATTTCTTATGATGGAGAAAAAATAAAAACAAATGTTGCCCATTTAGCATATATTGTAGAAATTGTGATTTCAGCTTTTACAGACTGACTATAATTAGAAATGCAAGCACTGTGCAACGTCTAATCACTTAAGAAATGACAAAAAGTTGTTTTCATGTGATTACTACTGAATAAACACCAATCTATGATTCTTAATTGATTTAATATAATGTATGTATTTTCTACGAAAGTAGGATTCTATTGAAATCACTGCACTGGACTAAAACAGTATAAGCAGTTTATTAAAGTCTTATTGTGATATTCCTTTTCCTTATTACCTTGCTCACCAACCATGTAATTCTAATGTCTCAGATCCCAGAGTCTTTAGTCTTACAGAACTTCTATCGACTTTAACTAGATGTCTGCCTGGAGGTGGACTTGCTGGATAAGACCCATAAAGTGCTAAGAGAACAGGATTAAATTGCTAAAACCATAAGTATTCCTAACTAGATCATTTGAGACTACAAGCAGCCAGAAGATACTATCATATGGCAAATCAAATGGTACCAACTCCCAGATACAGCATTCATCTTTACATCTCTTTCTCATTGACACTGGACTAGGGGAGGTTCTTAGCTATTCAGCTGCCAGACTGAAAACAGGGTTCAGTATGAGCAAACGTCTGAAACTGAATCTAGTAATTCACACTAATGCATCAAAAAAGATGTCTGGAAAATCTGGCAGGTATAACTTCAGCTTTCCCCCCACCTAAGGATCTTTTCAATACTTAGATCAGACAGCTTTATTAATAAGCATTGTGTTGGGTCTCAGTGGCTCCAGATTCAGGTTGTGGCTTTTCCATAGTTTCCTTTGTATTCTTGGGCAGCTGGTTCAAAAAATCATCTTTATAAGTATTGAGTGGGTCTGAATACCATACATTCTCCCCTGCAGGGAATGTATTCACTGGTATTTAATTTTCAGCAAGATTGTGACGTTCAGGTTCCTTAGCAATTTCAATCATCTCGCTCTTCACCTTGCAGTGACTCAGCCCTCTCACCTGATTATTTGTATTTCTTGACTTGTTTATTATAATGTTTTTATTAATTGAGATCCTGGGGCAGCAGCCTTGTACCCCTCAAACTGGCCTTTAACCAAGCATAGAGATTTCATCATTATATTTTTAGATATGACCATTGCTGTAGATATCTGTGCTTAGGTCATAAAATTGAGAGCATTTGGCACCTATGACTACCCAATGTTTTCTTGGGCATTTTGCATGAAGATTGTTGAGACAGTCCAGCGGATCAAGACAAGTGTCTGGCCATTTCAGTACTCATCTGAGAGACCTACTTCCAGATGAGGGCTTGCAATTTCTAAGGTAAGAGCAAAACACCAATCTTCACCCTCACTGTTCACCGAACAAACTGCTCTTCTGTCTGGGCATAACAGAGTTTTATTAACTGGTCATTTTAAGTATGCCATGTTTTTGGCACTGCTAACAGGTGTTACCAGCTCTGCTCTTCTTTGTCTGCTTTCCATGAAAGCTCACCCTAAACTTTAAGCTGTGCAGTAAGGTCTACATCATGCTTTCTTAAGGAAAAGGACTTCCTTTGGTGGATTATGGTACTGGTCAATGCACATAGTACCAGAGAAAGAGACAGACATTGTTTTCATACCAGGAAAATAATCTGGGTAGATAAATAAGGAACTGATGTTTTACAGAAGAAAATGGGTATCTGCTTGTGTTTTCAATGAATCCATCTGTGTGGCTCACAGTAGCCAACAGCAGCCAGAGTAACCTCTGGAGGAGACAGAAGGATTGTGTTGTAGTGCAGCTTCACAATCTCATTGTAAGATGACACCTCTCACATATGATCGTTCCCCACATGATGGGATCTCGAGCTGGATTTTTCTTCACCATGGCACTGGGTGGAGAATTCCTGCTTTTCCTCCTTTCTCTAGCCCCTCTTCCTGCAATTTTGCTGGACTCTGGAGGAGAGAGTGGTCACTTAGAGAGCAACTATGGGAAAATCTGGTTACTCTCAGGAAGAGTTCTAATAATTAGAAAAAGCTGCAAAAATATGGAAGCATCTTTAGTTGTGACTGTGTTTGAGGTGCCCACTTTCAAAAGAAAACTTGGAGCTGTGAATCCCAAGGGACCAGAAATGTCATACCTGAAGTTTAAGAAACAACTGCATTAAGTGTTTAAGTTACTGGCAAAGAGTTAGGCATCCCAGGAGTGGTGTTTTACTAGCTATTTGCTCACTGTTGCCTGCACAAGTGAAAAGGTATCACCAAAAAGAGGGGTATCTCTGAAACTGAACTTAGGAAGTGGGTGCCCCTACAAAACTGCCCTACAGCACTCCATCCCTTTAGCTCTTCTTTGTCTGCTCAAGTGCTGAGGATAAACTAAGTGGGAAAACTGTACACATCATGGATGGTGACTGCCTTGTGCAGAACACACATGCAGCTGGGCACCTACTAAGGGGTCCCTCTGTCCCTCCCACCACTTGAGATGAACCTCTGGCTAAGAGGTGTTCTGGGTCTGTTCCCCTTGCTGCTGTAGGGAGCCGAGAGACCCCACAGGTGCTGGCCAAAGCACAGGGCAACTGTGCATGGAGAACATGCAAATGGTCTCACTCTCCAGGGGTGAAACTCCAGCTCTGCTTCCCCAGAGGCAGCCTGTACTATTAAATTGGCTCACACATTAGTTAAGAGAATTTCAGGCTCTGGACAATGGGATTCCTTCACATACATACAGCACTGGGGTCCCAACTAGCTTCCTGCTCATCTTAGTGGTGCTAAAGCTCCCAAGAACAAGGTGCATGGTGTTACTCCATCACCAAGCAGGAAGGATGGGCACATAGCTCAGCAAAGCACGCCTGCCTCTGGGATTAAGATACCCAGGAGATCTAAACCTTGCCTATTGCTTTGTAGAATCAAGAAAGTTTTGGGTTGGAAGGGACCCTAAAGTTCATCTAGTTCCAAACCCCTTCCTGTGGGCAGAGATATCTTCCACTAGACCAGGTTACTCAAAGATCCATCCAGCCTGGCCTTAAACACTGCCACATGGGGCATCCTCAACTTCTCTGGGCAACCTGTTCCAGTGCCTCGTCAGCCTCACAGTAAAAATTTTCTTCTGCATATCAAACCTAAATTTCCCATCTTTCAGTTTGAACCCATTACTCCTTGTCCTGTCGCTTCAGTTCCTCTTGAAGTGTCCCACTACAGGTTCCTTGTGGGCCCTCCTAAGATATTGGAAGGCTGCTATGAGGTCTCCATGCAGCCTTCTCCTATCCAGGCTGAACAGTCCCCACTTTATCAGCCTGTCTTCACAGGGAGGTGCTCCAGGCCTCTTATCAACTTCCTGGGCCACCTCTGCTAACAACTCTCAGCCTCTGGTAACAACTTGTGCAAAATACCACTTGTACACACTGTAGCAAGTTTCTGGTTTGTTTTCTCCTGTTCTGTTTCTCTTGGAACTCAAACCGGAGCAAAGGGTAAGTGGGGATCTGTATAGGAACCTAAAGTAAAGCCTGAATGTGCAGTTGGAGGGGCAGGGACTTCAAAGAACTTTGGTGCACGAGTGGCAGTTCCTTCACTATCTCTTTAGCATAGAAATAAATGAAAGACAAGCTCTGAAGCTTGCTCTAGTGCCTGGTTAGCACAATGTACTCAGGAAAAAGAAAAGTCCAAACTTCTGCTCATCAAAGCCCAGAGGGCTTTGCTGTGAATATGGCCTCATATATCATCTACCAGACAGCTGAATGTTTTCCATGGCGTCATCTGCTTCTGTAAAGAAATGTAGGTGTCACATTTATCATCACTGTTTTGATTGTGGGCCACAAAGAATACTTAAATACCACCATTTGGGCATATCATATAAGAAGCAATTTCCTGAAGAAAGATGACCTTCTGCCACGGATCACAGAACTATGACCCAGAGATGTGAATTCTCTGGCTAATCTATTCAAGTGTTAAACTTTTTCAGTAAAGTACTTGAATTATTTGTAACAAGACATGCTAAATTCATCCAGTACCAGGCTACTTCTAAGCAAAAACAGGCATTAAAACATAGCCATATATCCTATTAACTAGCGTATCTCCCTGTTTAGTAAGGAAATGTCATCACATTTGTTACAAAGGCAAACAGCAACATACCAAAACAGGATCCAATTTTTCTAAATAAATAAATCAATGATGTGTCAAAAATTAACAGATGAGTTAATATACCCGATGTTATCAAAACCAGATGGTGCTTCATAATATTCATCCTGTTCAGTCAAACCCTGAATATATTCTGGACCATCAGTATATAAAATAGGATGCTGCTATTTGTGATGGCAAACAAAAGCAATCATGCCTGCCAAGCACATACTATAACAGGCAGCATTTCAGCTCTGCTAGACAGAAAGTAATTAGAATGCTTTTAATGTCCAAAAGAATGATGCTGATAGGCTGCCACAGATGTGTAGATTTATGAATATTTATATGGTGGTTTATAGCTGACACTTTTATCAGTTGAAGAAGATAAAATATCTGCCTGACTCAAAAGCTTGACAGTCAGGTTAATAAAATCTCATTAAAGAGAATGACCTATGCAATTATATAGGATTTATTGTAATTCATTTTTGATTGTACTCTGCTTAAAGATGCAATTTCCCATTTCCTGGTGCCAAATTTAGGTTGCATATCAAGATCTACGTGGTTTTTAACTCCAAGCCATCACTAGAGGAAAGATATGCGTTCAGCATCTCGGTATCTTACACCTTCAAAGAAAAAAAATAAAAAATAATTTGATCTCCTGTTTGCCTCTGCATTTTATGAAAACGGTGCAGGCAGGCAGCCGATCTATTTTCTTTCTGTTAAAATCACCACCTCTCTATCAGCAGCCCCTCCATTACCAGCAGCTCCTCGGGTACCCGGCCCCAGCCTGCCGCCCTCCCCGGCAGAGCGGAGCGGGGCTGAGCGGAGCGGAGCAGCCGGCCCAGGACTCCCCCCGTCCGCCCCCGCCCCGCCGCCGGCGGCACCAGCAGCAGCAGCAGCTCCCTCCCGCAGGTGCGCACCGGCCGGCGGCCG
>VWYP01023574.1:13328-55752 GCA_013400435.1 Pycnonotus jocosus | reverse complement strand
GAGTCTTCTTTCCCTGACTCTAGTGACAGGTACTGATTGTGAGATTGATACAATCCACTGCTGGCTGGGATGGAGTGCCCTCGGGCCAGCCCGTGATAGTGAGCAGCTCTGGCAGCTCTGGAGCAGAGGTGCCCAAAGGGACACAGGAGCTGACACACTCTCCAGGTACAGGCTGTGTTCCCACACGAAGCACAAAACTGAAATGGGGCCCTTTTCCTATGACGTGGGAGTGAGTGTATGTCAGACAGAAATCAGGTGGAGATGACAGCCATGTGATGGACCACATTCACCTTACATGTATTATCTGCCTCCTTCACCTGCACTGTGACTGCTAATTCATTTTTACCAAGAGCCTTTTTCTTATGCTAATGAGGTTCTTTAAACAATTGTTGCTAAAACCTCTCTTGATTGCAAAAGAAATGGTCCTTTCTTTTCCCAAAGTGCAGAACAGTCCTTCCTTTACTCCCTGGCAGGACTGAAATGACAGTGTTGCTTCACTGAAGGTTTAAGATCTGTTATTTCACTCTTCGTTGGGTCTAGAAGTCAGTATTTTACATAATTGAAGATCATGAAATATTAGTTCTGGGAATTAGATTTTGAGGAAATCTTGACAGATAGCCAGGTATTATGTATAATTAACACTAAATAATCTAGAATTAGAAGATTTAGCATATACAAATGTAATTTTTAGGAAACTAATGTTACTTTACAAAACATGTGAGTGATGATTTTTACACCCTCTGAGGTCTAAGGTTTTCCATGCCTTTGCAGATGAAGCAACACAAAAACAGTCCAATTTTCACTTTAAAATACCTGAATTCTTCATTTTATATTTTGTAAAATGTCTGTAACTTTCTGTAATGCAGATCTATATAAAACACCTCAAGATTATTTCTGGGTGAGGCAAAATAAAAAAGCTGTTCTGTTTTTATTGAGGGAGAGGCTTTCAGTATGTGGAGAAAACCAAGCTGGATGTTTACATCTTCCATGCAACAGTGACTCATACGACAGGATTTTCAAGCAGAGAGGGCAAAAGTAAGTTTGAAAGAAATTACAGTCTTGTTGTGAGGACATAAACTAAAGTGCTGACCATATACAGCTGTCCCATTACTTACCTGTTGAAGCATAGAATAAGGACTTTACAATTAGAAATTGTAAAGCAGGTATGTTTTATTTCCAGCTGGGACACACGGAGGGGATATCTCCTCCAAATCATGTGTACCTGGTCAAGACAAGGTCCAGATGTGAACACACATTGATCCCACAAACCCACACCTTCCAGGTTTAAATACACATTGATCCCACAAACCCACACCTTCCAGGTTTAAAATACATTGATCCCACAAATCCACACCTCCCAGGTTTAAAACACATTGATCTCACAAACCCACACCTCCCCACCAGCCCATTCCCTGCCTTCTCTCGCTTCATATTCTAATTAGCTGCCACCCCTCCTGGTGGTCTTGAGTTGGGGGTCTTGGGAGGAAGGCCAATGTCTTCCTCAGGCTGATCTCTTCTGGGCAGGCACAGTGGAGGTTTGGCTATTTTTCAGGTCACTTTGCTCTTGCCAAAGATGAGGAGCTTGATTTTGCTGGATTCAAGCCACAAAGTTCTGCTTTATCGATTTTTGACAAATACCTAGGTCCTGTTTGCTGAGTGTCAGCATTATACATCTTACCTACATGACTTCTACTTAGTAACTACCTAACAACCAAGCTTAATAGCTAATCTTCTGTGTACAAGCTGTTTCTTTACTTTTACAAAATCAAAAGCTCNCCTGGTGGTCTTGAGTTGGGGGTCTTGGGAGGAAGGCCAATGTCTTCCTCAGGCTGATCTCTTCTGGGCAGGCACAGTGGAGGTTTGGCTATTTTTCAGGTCACTTTGCTCTTGCCAAAGATGAGGAGCTTGATTTTGCTGGATTCAAGCCACAAAGTTCTGCTTTATCGATTTTTGACAAATACCTAGGTCCTGTTTGCTGAGTGTCAGCATTATACATCTTACCTACATGACTTCTACTTAGTAACTACCTAACAACCAAGCTTAATAGCTAATCTTCTGTGTACAAGCTGTTTCTTTACTTTTACAAAATCAAAAGCTCCTTCTAAAATCCTGTATTTTTTATATTTATAAATATCCTCCATATCACTGTATTCTGAAAAAAAGGCCATTACTAATTTGGGGAGGGGGTTGTTTTGCCATTTATGTGTGGGGGTATAAAATACAGGCTTTGTATAAACACTGTGCACTGGAACAAATCACTGCACAACACCCTCAGCACTGGGGAAGGTATCTCTTCATCCCGTCGCACATCTTTAATGTAGAGATTGTAAACAACACTTGTCTCTCTGTTTAATTTACTGCAATATTTCTCTTTTTTCCTCCAAACTGGGGCCTGACCATTCCACTAATGGATAGAGATGAAGCCACCAATCTTTTTATCTCTGCGAGAAACTCAGTTACCAGCAGCCACTGTCTCTGGAGAGCATGGCAGCCTTGCTCTGCTTACAGTTCATCCACGGGGACCTATATGAATCCTCTGTGGACTCTTCCCATCTTGTAAAGTGAATTTCTTTCCAAAATAATCCTGGAGGTATTAAAACCTCATCTCTGCTGGCTGGTATTCCATCCAGGGTCAGATTTGTGGAGGACAGCTGTCCTGAAGGGCTGACATGGTTAGAAGCAGCTCTGTTTTCCAAGATGAGTCTCCAGTGCCTGTCCCCAGCTCTGTTCCATTACACTTGTGCCTTGCCATGTGCAGGATTTTGCACCTGCCTTGCAGATGACAATATCACAGGAAGACAACACAAAGACATTTGGGCTAGAATAGTTGCTGTGATGGCAAATCCAGGGGTGGAGCAAATTTAAAGGTGTCTGCAGAGGGAATCTTTCACAGCTGTGTGACTTCTCAGCACTCTGAAGAGTCTACAACCTGAGCCAGCAGTATGACGGGGCAAGGGAGTTTCTTTTCAGAGTTGTTGGTGGAAGATGGGGTACAGGCAATATGATCAAACCTTGGCCATGCTTGGGCACAGAGAGAAGAGCACTGGAGATGTGTTTTCAACTTTCTTATTGAAGTGTCAGGGGTTTTTCGGATGGTAAATCCACGTTTAGGTCAGCAAGTCTGCAAGTTAGTCTGTCCAAAAAACCCTGAAAAAGAAGACATTCAAATGCCTGAGACCTCACAGTCTCCCACCTGCAGGAAAAAAGCAACCAGAGACTGTTTCTTTTGAATATCTTGGGGGAAAAAAAAAAAGGTGTTTAAGGAGGCGCGATCTTACGGATTAATTTTTTCAGACTCACAGAAGCCATTAAATATTTGCAAAGCATTTTTTCTCTGTAATATTAGACTTAATGGGAATAAATTAGCTGAAAGACATGATTGCAAGAATGGTAACAGCAGGATTCTGTATGAACTTTGAGTTTAGAGAGTGTTTTTTCTACTCTTCCATAAAGGAAAAAGCTCTTAATATATAACTTCTGAGGCATTATAAGAAAATCAAAGTTGACATAATTCTTTGCCCTTAAAACTGACTTAAGCTAGATGATGCACAGACACAGATGAGATAGCTCTGAACTATGACATTCTTGTAAACTAAGACTTTTTAAATCAACAGAATGAACCTGGTTATAACAAGTTAGCAGAGGTTACATGACATAAATTCTGATTTAAATTGGTCAAATGTTGGTGCCGGGTAAGAGAATATTAAAATATGCTATGGAGAGAACATTTATAGACATTCACAGGGAGAAACAGGTGAAACGGTATCCAAACTTTAAAGGGAACTTTAGAGTTGTGGGATAGTTGCCAAAATTGATATTCAGTAAGGCATTGTGAATTCATGTGAGAAGACAAACATCTCAGGCCCTAGGTGCTAAAGGTCCCCATCAGAACATGCACTGACATCCAGCTCCATGCTGTAATGCAAGTGGAATGGCTCTGATGCTTCGTCTTTCAATGTTGCATTTCTAAATTTGCTGTGTTAAATAGACTCCTGCTACTCCCAACAACAGACCTCAACCCTATTGCAGCAGAGGATATATGATTTCAAAACCACTATGTGATCTTGTGTAGTCAATAAATGTTGTGGGCTCATATGGTGCTCAGCTCTTCCAAAATGTAAGGCTTAGAGGTTTGCCCTAGACCACAAAATAAAGCTGGCAGAACAGAATATGATTTAGGATCAACCACCTGCCATATGGCACTTAGGTCTCCATCCTGTGCTGCTTCTTGATCACGCTAAGTTAGTCACAGTTCCAGCAGCAGAAATAGGAGGAGTTGTTTATTATCCTCAGCACAGTAATGATACCTCAGGCCACAGTGATAAGTAATTGAAACAACAGGGGTCTTAGAGAGACTTAAAAGCAATGATCTTAAAATACACAGAAACTGGTGTATTAAATGGAATGTGTAACTAATAAATTGCCAGCTATTTGCAGCATCCCAAATTCAGTCATTTTAGAGACTTCAACTTCCACAATGCCACTTGATATTCTTCAAAATGTAAAACTCCATCAAGATGAGGCTAAAATAAGAGCAAAAATAATAATCATGGTAATAACAACAAAAACAACAACAACAATGTTATTCACACTTACTTTTCTCTAAAGGGATTTCCACTTGTAAATGCAGGTAGATGATGATCAATTTTAACACCAAAGCATGACAACAATCATGTGCAATTAAGGATCCAGTGCTGTGCAGTGCTGAATATCTATGATCTAAAGCTGATAAGGATTTAATTGAGTAAATAACAATCTTTATAAATATTGTTGACTTATTGTATCATGTTCTTCTGGTCTGAAAATATGTTATATCTTACTGACTACAAATTTAGATATTAAGAACAAAACAAAGTGATTTTCTTCAATGGTACTTACCCTAAACAAATGTTTAGGATGAAAGGATGGAAGGATACAACCTTCAAAGCAAGTCTTATGCCATCAGACCTACTGACATGTAGGTGTATGTTCTTTATTAAATGAAATTCCATTTGATATTTTTCATTTATCTTTATGATCTATTAATAACAATTTACCTACCCATCACTCTGTATTTTCTGCATTATTTTATCCAGTTCTTCTGCTTTTAAAATGCTCCTAGAATTTTTAGTGCTATTCCATGTACTGTATGAATTTTGAGCATATACTTTATGCAGCTGCGATATATCATGCTTAACAGAAAGTTTTCCAAAACCATTGTCTCACATTGTAATGAGATACAGAGAGATTAAGGATATTTTAGTACTTTGGCTACTGGATGGCACATGAAGGGCAATATGATTAAATGCAAGATAAAACTGTGAGCTGAGTGATAAAACCAGACAAGTACATGAAAGATTCTTCTGTCAGAGGTTTTACTTATTTGTCATGTAAATATTGCCTGAATGTACTATTACTGAATCTAAAGTTTGTAATTTTGCAGCTAGCAGTTCTCCATTAGGGGTACTGTTTCATTTATCACTGCTGGGTTGTCTTTGGAAGCCTAGGAAATGAGACAGTCATACAACAGTTAACCCGTGCTAACCTGGCTGTGCTGTTTATTTCTGGTAGAGTTCACCATTTGCCAGGGGTGGCATCTACCAAGGTTCTGCAAGTGCTGCCAGTGTGCCTCTGCAATGTACAAGATCAGCAGCTGGCTTCAACAAAATGTTCCCAAAAAAAGGAAGAAAAGAAGGAAAATCACATTGCCAGGCACTCTAGATCTTCAGGGCAGAGATATGTACATCTGCTGTGCGGTAAATGTGCAGAGCAGGGAGGCACCAAGACCTAGGATATGCTGGGCAGCAGGAACTGCTCAGACATCATTGTGAGTTGCTTCTGCCATTAAAGTATGGGCAAGTGGAGGAGAAATGAGTGTGACATTCCAGCAATCCCAGCTGACCTCTTTCAGGAACCAAGGGGGTGTCTGCTTTGGAAAAGTACCAGCTGGCTCAACCCAGTTTTGGGTTTCCTGGTGCTGCACTGGGGAATGCAGTGGCTTAGGCTCCCCCAGCTTCAACGCCCTGCCCCAGAGCTGCTGGGGAAATTACCCTGACTTGGGGGGTGTCAGCGTGTAAAGAAATGGAGATGTTAAGAGTTTGAGTTTTCTCTTGGTAACAGATTCACACCAGGAAAAATAGGAAAGCACTTGCCCAACAAAGTTCCAATTCCATTTTTATATCATGGTGGAGTTCAGCCTGATCCAGGCTTTGGCTGGAGCATCTGAGCATCACACCACCAGTGCACACTCATTCTAGCAAGGGCCAAGTGGTGCAGAGGTTTGGAGAGGTTGCTGGTGGCTGTCACTGAAAGCTGGTGGAGGCTCCCTGCCTGCTGATGCAGCTTTGAAGGAAGACAGGGCTCACCGTAAGCTCCTTGAGAAAACTGTAGGCTCTGTGTAAGTTGCACAAATTACTGGCCAAAAATTTCAAACAGTGAATACCTTTGTTCTCGAACTATTTTTGAATAGAAAAAACCAAATCTCACAGTAAGACGGTGATGTGTTGATATGCTTTGTTTGCATGGCATTAATGGATATCTGAAGGAGCTGGGTTGTCTGGCTCATTCCTTCAAGCTGTAGAGATAATCAAAGGGGTGAGAAATGCTTCCAAAGGATCCCTGTTTGCATTCTTCAAACATTCTCTCAAACTCCCAGTGAATTCAGTACAGAAAAATTAAGATGAGGCTTACATCCTTGCAGGTCTCCTGTCGCCCTGTGCAGCTGAACTGAGACGAAACTATTTCCCAGAGCTCATATGGGAGCAGCACAATTGTCCCTTTCTGTATGCCATTAGTCACATGTATTTTCAGCTCCTGGGCTAGATCTCTGCAGGCTGCATGTGACCTGCTGCCTGTCCCCTGCCACACTCCTTCCACAAGGCCCTCGCTGTCACCTGGGGATGGAGATGTGCTGTGCCGTCCCCAGTGTCTTGGTAACAAGCTGTCTGGCTGCTCTTGGTGAAGTTCAGGGGTCCCTCATGGATATGTGACACCCAGGAGTAAAAGAGAATTACCACTATAAAAAATTCTGATCTTTTCATGTCTATAATTCGTTCCTGTGTTTGTGTGCTATTGCATTGCATTAAGCTCTCTCTAAAAACAAAAAACTGCAATTCATAATCAGAGAGGGGGATAGAGGCAGAGAGAGAGAAAGAGTAATGCTGGGAATCCCAGATTGCTGAAAAGGAGAGGAAAAAAGCAATACAAAATTGCTGCCTGAGATGATTAAAGACACTTCAACATTTTATAAGGAACAGCCTGCAAAACTGCTACAGAAAATGGTGGGAGATAAGGCAGCAAAGGAGATGGTTATCGGAGCAAGAAGTTGGTGATATTTTTTGAAAAATAGTCACTACATGAAAAAATCCTTTCTTATCTCAGGGAAAAAAAAAAAAGCCAAGAGCAGATATAACCAAGGAATGTATAGATGATCAGTGTCCCATACTTCATTCAATCAGGCAATCAAGATAATTAGAAAGTATGGGGAAGATTGATTAATGGACAAGACAGACATTGAGTTGACCTTTTCTTTATTACTACAGCAGTACATTTAAATAGTCTTCACTTAGTAGGGTTTAAAATGGAAAAGTGAGCTGTTATAGATATAGTAAATGTGTAACTAAGAATGCATGATCTAATACTCTTATTCTATAGCTTGCTTTCTACCTTCAGTCTCCACACCATCTCATCTGAACATGAATTAGTTTAATTTCTTGAATCCATGCTCTAGCAGTTACACTAGTTACCATCTTAAGGGAAACCAATGCATTTAATGGCAGTAAAATAGATACAGTTTAAAATGTTTTTAAACTGAAAATATGAAAACATAGGGGTCAGTACTACTTTGTAAATTAGCATCAGTTTTGTTATGCACAGGAGCAGGACAAGGGGAGCTGAACCAGACTCCTCATGCTGGGATCCCAAGATTCAGTGACAACTGAGGCAATGTATCCAGGACTTTGTGGTTCCTTCTGCCTAGCAGAGCCTGGCGTGTCCACAGTAGGGTAACCTGGGCCTCTCCTTCATCATGTCAGAGATTTTGGCTCAGTGACCCACAGCTGAGGCCAGCGGAGCTGCCACAGCACCAGTGCCAGCAGCAAGTGTCAGCACAGAGAGCAGACAGGAATCTGATAGAGAAAGAGACTTTGCAAAGGAATCTTTACAGCTCTTAGCCAGTCTCCTTGGTGTCAGGGGAGGGTTACCTTCCAAAAAGGCTGCAAGGCAGGCACAGCACAAAGAGGACATCATGCAGGAGAGGCTTGCAAAGATTTGTGGTACCCATAAAAAGGGATCCTGAGCCAAAACATGTAGCTTGCAATGCTCACCTGAGAGGGGTTGAAAACAACACAGGTCACAAGATTCAGGAGCTGGCTGACTTGTGCCTCTGGGCTAATGGTGTGGAGCTGGACACCTCAGCAGCAGAGTTCAGGGCACAGGAGTGCTGCCTGGGTCATGTAGGAAATCTGGGTGTGTCCAAGGAATATCCCTCTTAGGAGGAGGGTTTAATTTACCTTTTTATACAAACATTCTTCTCTCTGGTGAGAAATACAGTGAGCTGAGCTCTGTAAGGTGACCCTAATAGCAAATGTAAATGAGGAGTAGAGGTAGGTACAGACACTTCTCAGCAGCAGAGTGCGGGAATGAATGATGCTGGATTTTGCCTGGAGGCAACTCAGGGCAGAAGCCTTGTCAGATCTGGAACAAAGGCAATGCACTGTGTATCCTGCCATCAACAAGGGCTGGACCACAAGCAGTGAGCCTGCTGTGGAGGGCCCAGTCTCCCGCCGAGGTTCAGTGATACTTGCTAAAGAGTCACAGCATTTTCTCTGCTGCTGAACTGAAAAGTGGTGTGTAGTGCTCAAGGCTGTTTGCTGAACAGTGCTTTTCCTCACAGGCAAATCTGCAGAGGAAAGGGAGAGAAGTTAATTAGTAAAACTGGAAGGCATTTAGAAAAATAAGCATGTATTTGGAAGAAAATTCACACCAACCTACTTGGTATAATGCAGGTGAAATCAATGTGTTTCTACAAAGAGTGGTTTTGCAGGAGTTTACAAAATCTACAGGGAAATTATGACATTAAGCAAGGTTTACAACTACAGAGTAATGTTTCAGGCAAAAAATGTTATATGTTGTCCATTTGCAGTTGCCAACCCCCCTCCAACTACAGAGTTAGCCTTTTAATTTTGTAGAGTTGAAAACAATTGACATGTTGTATGAGAAATTTTCTTCTGTGAGTTATCTACTAAGCAGAAATAATCTTGATCGCCAGCATTGGTCAGGTATTCATCTTATGTAACCCAGCAGAACTCCTCTGGTGTCAATAAAACCACCTTGATTTACAGTAGCAGGAGATCTGAGCAGTGCATAGCTTTGAAAAATTGAGGTGTACGTTTATTCATTATTTCAAAGGTAGGGGCTTGATCTGCTCTGCTGAGACATAACCTTGCTGTGCCAGACAGCTGTGCTGAGGTCTCCACAGGCTCAGGAGGACCAGGGTTTGCTCCCAGACTGCTCTTTGCAGGAACAGCTCCTCATTGAGTAGGAGCAAGTCCAGCACTTCCTGAGGAATGCCTCTTTACCCTAGCCCATCAAAAACGCACTTGCAATGGCAATTAATTGGTTCTGGGATACCCTCCAATGCAAATGGCCACATCCAAAGCCATCTATTTTGCTGCCTTCAAAGGGCACCAGCTTAGTCTCAAGGGTGTCAGTTTTGAGACTGGTGCTTTATATGCATCTAGGTCAGACTTCATCTGTGACCAAACACGTGAACAGTGATCCTGTGCTGATCTGGAAATGGGTGTAGGGTCATGTGGGGGCTTTTGTAACACCACTGCTCCACTTGCTGCAGTGTGGGTGAGAGAGTGGTGAGGGTCTCTGTGAGCACATGGAGGTGCTGGTGCCTGTCTGCCTTTGCTGGGCTGGACTGAGCCTTCACAGCTCTGTTCCTAGAGCACTGCCAGGGGTGTGAGGCTCCAGACTTGATCTTACTGACAGCGTTGCTCTAATTTAAATAAAAATGTTTAAATAAAGACTAATAAGGAAACTTCAAAATATTAAAATGTAGCTGCCTTTCAAACAATAGGGCAGCAAACAACTGTTGTGAAAACTGCAGAAGGTGCCACTGGGTTAGAGCCAGGTTCGGTTTAGTGTTTATACTGCATTAAATGCCATAGAGCTGGGAGTTCAGCCTAGTGAGATGCAGAATACTTCTATCTAGTGCTGAGCATTTTCCACTCTCATTTGACTTCACTGGAAGAAACTCAGAGAGCTCCCCACCTCAGAAGGTGACTGCAAGCTCTGACATTTGAATCACACTAATAAAGTAGGTTCCCTTGGTGGGATGTGCATTCCCCCTCCCTGTAAGTTTCAAATAATACTACTCCTTAAAGTAGGAACAAACATTTTACTTATGGCTAGAATGCATTTATTGGTAATTTTCACATAAATCAACTTATATGAAAATGTATTCATAATCCAAGCCTTCTCTATAGTGATAAAATGTTTCTGCTTCTGTGGTAGAAAATAGCTTATTATGCAAACAGCATTGCTAGTGTTACATTATGCATGGGAGTCACCTGGAGAACATCACAAAAGCTTCAACCAAAAGGAAAAAAAAGAGGAGAGAAAATTGGGTGTTCCATTTACTGCACCATTTGCCTATTATAATTAGCTGTAAATGAGCTGATATCTGTACTTTGAAATGTATTTCATATATGCCTTGGTAACATTATACAAATAAGAAAAGCAGAAGAGAATGAAAGGATATGAAACTCACCCAGAAATGGCCTTGCAAAATGTCACCCCAATTAAAAAAAGCAAAAGCCAGTTGCCATTTTTAAACTAGTTAGTTGTATTTACTTTGAGAATACCTTGGTTATATTTATATTCTACTTGATTTAATTCAGAATGCTGCAAGTTCCCACTGGACTGTCATCATTATGAATGACATTGTTGAGAAGTCTGATTAAATAAGATCTGCTCAGGCTAAAGCCCATATTACCTCAGATATGTTTAAAATAATCATGGGGGGAAAAAAGAGAATTAGTCCCAGCACAATCATGCAAGGCCCATTGTCTCATGTGGCCTTTCTTATTGGGGGATAATATAGTGGTTTTTTAAAAAAGTGGAAAGATGAGAGCAGCCCTGTGGGGAAGGGTTTGGGGGTCACAAAATTGATAAGAGGACTGGAGCATCTCCCCTATGAAGACAGGCTGAGAAAGTTGGGGCTTCTCTTGGAGAAGAGAAGGTTGTGTGGAGACCTCATAACAATCTTCCAGTATCTGCAGGGGACCTACAAGGAAACTGAAGAGGAACTTTTCATCAGGGACTGTAGTGATAGGATAAGGAGTAATGAGTCAAAATTGAAAGAGGAGAAATTCAGGTTGGCTATTAGGAAGGAATTTTTTACTGTGGGGGTGGTGGAACAGTGAAGCACGCTGCTCAGGCAGATTGTGGATACCCCAACCCTGGCAGTGCTCAGGGCAGGTTGGATAAGGCCTTGAGCAACGTGGTCTAGTGGGAGGTGTTGCTGCCCATTGCAGGGAGGAAAGGGGGGCAGCGGGGACTAGATGGTTTTTAAGGTCCATTCCAATGCAAAGATTTTATGATCACTGCAGGAAGGGTAAATCCTCTGGAGACAGTGAATTCTTACAGTAGCTCTTGTGGCACATCTTTTAGGAAGTTCTAGACAGACATCAGAGCAGCTCTTGCTCAGAGCAGATTTATAGTCAGGGTTGTTTAAGACAAGATCTCTGTGATTTTTAGTCTGAGGACTGGTATTCAAATATTTCTGAGTCTTTCACTAACTGCTCAGTGTATGAGTCCCCTCACTAGCACTAACTTGCCCACTGTCTTTATGCCTCCAGTGTTGTTACATCTCTTAAACTTTCACTGGAGGAATTCCTTTGGCTGCAGTCTTCATGCATGGGCCAGATGTTTCCATTGTCTTTCCCAATTAGCTCAGAAACAGCGACTTCTCTGATGGTTTTGGCTGTGTATTGAAAGACTAGTATTTCCATGAATCACTTGGTTCTGAAAGCATTTGGCTAAGCCTGAGCAATCTCTTTAATGATCTATTTGTTAAATCAGCATTTGTGATAAAAGTAGGACAAACATAAGCAGGGCTTCACTGGCCTTCACAGCCATTTAGTCTTGCCAGCCAGTCAAGAGAGGAAGTTAGCCCAGAGAAAAGCAGGCTGGCACTGAAGTGAGGCAGGGATCTGGTGCTCTGTGACTCGCTGCTGGCTGTGACACAGCCCTCAGTGAGGGTGCAGGGCTCGGCTGTGCCCTGCTGCCTGCAGCTGCTCTGCCCTTGGCACCTACCAGATCCTCTGCTCCGAGACTGCCTGAAACCTTGTGGAAATCCCTTCATCAATCAGCACTTTGCAATGGTGGTGTGCTCCCCACACAGCCCCTGGCAGCTGGACTGGGTCTGGTCAGGATGGGCTATAGCTACAAGTTCCTGCTTTTTCTAGCCCAGCCCAACTTTGCTCTGTCGTTTCATGTCCCCGGCAGGTATGGCTGTAAGTTCACATGATCTCAGGAAACAAAAAAAGTTATACAGTGCATGATATAGTGATCTTCCAAAATCCTGAGCACTGAAGGAGCTGGTCTGAACTCACTATTTACCAGGCATTTGTTGGCCCTGGAATCATGCTCTGACCTCTGAGAAGGGTGGCTGGTAATTCCTCACTGTGTCCAGCTCTTAGAAAATAATTTCTGCCTCATGAGGCCTCATGTCAGCATCACAGTTGTTTGTCTTAAACAAGAAGCACCAAGGGGTCTGAGCTGCAGGGAACTGCACTTTACAGGGTGAGCCTTCCAGTGTCAGACCAGCTGCCAGGCAGCAGTGGTGCCTGCTGCTCATCAGGTAATCTCGGGTACTGAACAGAGCAGCTGTCTTACACTTTCTGGCTGTGCAGGGCTACTGAATGACACAAGGCAAGAGGAGGAGAAGCAGCTAAGGAAGTATCCTGAGAAAAATCTGGGAATTGAACATTACAAGCCACTGAAAATTTGCAGATAATTGAAGACTGTTTAATACTCACTTCACCATTGACAAGATATGGGTGCTGGCAAATGAGAAGATAAACAGAATGCAATTTCAGTTTTGGCAACACTTTGATCAGAGCCAGATCATGTTTTAATTTCATTAATGATTTTCATGAGACTCTCTTTTGGAGATATGACTGGGAAGAGATGAAAAATATCACAGAAGCAAAATATGTTTCTAACATTGCATGATATATTTGATATGAACATATGTGGTATATGTATATTCATATATGTATATAAATGCAGAATATGTGTATGTACACCTATCTATATCTATATCTTGGAATCCAAGTCTCAAAAAGAAAAACAGTCTGTGACTGATTTAAGGCCAACAATCCTGAAGTCCAAACTCTTTAATAATGGGCAAGATCATGACAAGAATCTGAGGCAAAATACTCACAGAAGTGTTTGAGAAATTAGAATTAATCTGTGACAAAAAAATATAAATATATATTTCTGGAAGTGGCAACTGCAGCTGCATTTTTTTCTTATGGAGGCTACCTGAGGTGACAGTGTGGCTGCTAAGTGAAGTGCAGAATGTTGGAGGAAAAGAGAGTGACAGAAAGTCTTGGTCAACAAAAAATAATGCATAGATATACAGTGAAAACCTATGTCAGCAATGATAATGATGATATTGGGGAAGAAATGCAAAGCTGAAAGGGATTATGTTACTTTGCAAGAGTGCATATGCCAGCAGAGTGTGCACAGACAAAGCATGGACAAAGAAGATGACAACAACATCACCAGCTCAGAAAAATTCCCTCTGACCAATGGACACTGCTGCAGAAGATAAATGGAATATTATCTTGAAATCAAATTGAACTTTTATGAATTTTAAGTTGGACACAGGTAGACAAGCTGGTGTGAAGCCAGAAACACAGATATTCTCATGGACGTAACAGCCACAGACAGTGGGGAATTGGAAATGTTGGGGATTACAGTAGGAATCATAGCTCTACTAAGAGTGTGTGAACTAAATGTATATATAAACAATAAATTAATTAAAAAAACCCCAGCAGATGTGCCAAAGATGAGGAGGATCTATTTTTTACTTTAAACTTCAATGTAATAAAGAAACTATGGTTATCACAGTGAAAAAATACTAAATATATTTGATAAGAACTTGAGGGGATCTTTCAGAGGACGGGTAAGGAGGAAAAAAACTCCAGACTAAACCAGAATAAACCTTTTGTCCTCCATCTAACATTTCCAAATCAAGTTTTTCTCTCATCCTAAACCAGAAGGCAAAACCTCAACTTGTGAAATCGTTGCTACTGAATCACAGAGTAAGTGAAGGGTCCCTCTAGAGTGAATGCAATTTCTGGTCATTGCAGAGAAAAAGAGAACCTGTGGTTATTTATTGATATATTAAATAAGAATGTGAGCGCTGAAGTCTGCTACTCAGAGAGAGAGGTCTCTGGAAACACAGACCTTGCCAAAAATACTGTGAAGTGCCAGTGCTGTCCAGCCTTTGTGAAAAAGTGTTTGCTCACCTCACACTGTGCCTTCCTGAGGAGCTGCTTACTGTACTAGATCATTACAAGTGCCCACAGGTTCAAGTTATGTTCCTGGGGAGAGTTCAGCAAAACCTCCACCATCCTGCACCCAGATTTTCCCTTGTCTTGGTTGAGAAATTTGCCTCCACTTAAGCATTTCATCCTGTTTCTACCTTGTTTATGATACTACCTATCTTACAGTACTGATGAGTTGATTTTTTTCTCTTTCTGTCCACTATTTAATAAATTATCTAATGAAGAGATAATTCATGACAGAATACTTCAAAGCTGTGCTACTCTTCAAGCTTTGGGAAGCTGTGGGTGCTCCTAGTTCACCCTGCAGTCTGGGTTACAGACCTCTCCCAACTCCATGGCGCTCTTTGCTTGTCTCAGGACAGAGGCCTATGTGGCTCTCCAAAGATTATAGAGAAATCTTATCTCAGCAGGAATTCCTTTTTCCATTTGTAGGTTCACCCCTGCAAGATTGGTGATAGGCTGCACTAGCTCTTAGTGATAAATCTGCAGAAAATGATTGAGTAATATTAACTGAAGGCTCACCCTGCCCCTAAGTCATCATCACAAGTGCCCTGCCTGGCTTTATGAATGAAATGACAGACTGGTGTGAAAGCAGCAGCGAGTATCAGGCAGTACATATGCAGATGGCAATAATGAACACTCGGTTACAGGATGCTGAAGATCCTGCTGCTTTCTAAGTCCAGCATAAGGGAGATGATTTTTTCCTGGAACACAAATGGTGATGACCATCCATTGGAGAGGACATGGGACTAGATGACCTTCAAAGGTTCTTTCCAACTCAAACTTTTCTATGATTCTATGATCCCTCCTGTGTGATGCCCAGCCTGACTTTGCTTTGGCATGAAAACTTATGGTGTTCATATTCCGCCAGTCTCACAAATTTCATCTTGACTTTCTCAGAAGGTTTTATCTCATAACCTGTAAAAGTGAAAAGTCCTTTAACATTCAATATACTTAGCTTAATTAGAAATTAGAAAAAATGGGTTTGAGGCAAACTAGAGAGGCAGAGACAGTTCAGTGGAATGACCCTAAAGGTATGACCTCTTTGGTAATTGATCACTTCTGGAGAGAGGCAGTAGCTGAACTGGAAAAGGTAGAGTCACTGCATCCCTGCACCACCCTTCAGAGAGATGCTGCAGATTGTGTAAGCCCCACTGCAGGCCTTCAGGTTTTGCATGGAGGCCAGAAGAATCACACTTGTTAAGATATAAGCTCATTTTCCTGCTCTTTGTTAGCACTCAAATGCCAAGCCCTGATGTGCCTAAAAATTCCCAACATTTTCCCGTTTTTCTAGGAAAAAGGATGGGTGTGAAAAGAAGTGGTCTGGTACTGCCATGACTTACGGCAAGGTAAAAGACAGCCAGATAGCAAGAAGTGGCTTCAGGGGCTGGAGACTTCCTATGAGCCTCCCAGGGAGCTCACTGAGATTTTATGATGTTGACTGAGAGTCAGAGACAAGCAGGAGTTACTGTGCAGAGATGAAGGAAGGTGGAAAGAAGGCTGCAGAACCATGATATATGGTGTCCTTTCAGGCTGTTAGATGAGAGAGAACACTCCTGTTTCAGACACAAGGCTGGGCTCATAGGGTAATAGCTTGCTATAGTCAGACTGCAGCGCAGGATTATTATGGCTTTGGATAAGAGCTATTAACTATTGTTAAGGTGATTGATCACTTTTATCATTTTGGTTATGGAAGGAGTTTCACAATCAGGGCTAATCATGGGGCATTGCAGTGCCCCTGTCTGCCTAAATGCTGAAATCCAGAGATAGATTGTGAGATGATTACAAAAATTGCAAGACTGTCATTTCCATATTGAACATGGACAGGGCAAAAATCATAACACGTGTGTTGCTGAGACACCACACATAGGGGAAAACACTTAGGAAGCTTGCTTGCAGCTGCCTCCAGAGAGGGAAACAAACAAGTTTGCTAACTGTTCTGTTTAACTTTTCCAATACACAAAATTCCTGCAGTTTTAAGGTTGTGCTGCTATGTAACTCCCCCATACGGTGTATGGATGTTTGGGTTCTTTGGTACAGACTTCTACTACTGCCTGTAAGATTCACTGAGGTTTCATCAGGGAAAGCTCAGAGAAATGTTTCCCTGTACCTGTGTTTGAAGTAAGGGGTAATAAAAGTGCACCTCACATGCAGAGGAATGGGGTCATATTGCATGGGCAAAGAGATGCATTCAGTTGTCTCCAGAGCAGCAAAATGCTTTCCAAGAATACATACATGGTGTTGTTATGGTCTTTTAAGGTTTCATCTGAGAGGACCATCTGATGAAAAAAGAAAAATCCTTATTAGTTAAAAATCAAACAGGATTTCAGAAAACTAGTTGGCTCAGACATATAAGTTCTAGGCATGGAAATCTGATCAGAAACAAAAGAATTAATCCATGATGCACTCTGCAGTAACACATGGCTCATCCTACATTAGGATTTGAGATGCCCAGAACATATGAAATTAATTCACATCTATAGCTTGATGTTCTCACTTGCAGTAGATAAGAATAAAAAGAATTACTGTTGTGCATACACTCAGCATCAGGAAGGTGGCATGAAAGAAACAGCTCTTTTTGTGCTTTTTCAAGACTCACTTTCTCTTCTTGGGAACACCATGGTGATCTGGCTACAAAAATAATGGCTATCCACCATAAGCAATGTAATCATCAGTTCCTATTAGGAAGTGCATGTTCAGCTTAACCGTGCAGAATTTTTGTGTTTAATAGTAAACACAATAGAAATAAGAGGCAAGAGACTGCATCAGGACTGGACAGAATGGGAAAACACCAACAACAGAGGCATGGCAAGTTAGGCTTTGATTGATTAGTACAAATAATAAATGGTGCAATTAGAATT
Organism: Pycnonotus jocosus; assembly: GCA_013400435.1. NCBI lineage: Eukaryota > Metazoa > Chordata > Aves > Passeriformes > Pycnonotidae > Pycnonotus > Pycnonotus jocosus. Next base: position 38,324 of record VWYP01023574.1, on the reverse strand, counting down.
CTGCAACTAAGCAATGTATTATGGTGTGCAATATTAATAACATGCTAATATAGCAGTGCATGTATTCACCAGGGTGATCTCTTGAAAAGCTGTTTTCTGCAATGACTGACTGCTACAGGAAGAAAAGCATCTCCCAGTGCAGCTGGTCTGCATCAGACACTTCATGTGAAGAAGCCTTTCCCTGTCACTGCTCTGCTTGTTTAGACTCTGTTAAGGAGAGACCTCAGACAGATCCTACCTCACATCTTTCCTAGTATTTTTCCATTTTCTTACTAGGAACACAGCCTCTTCTGTCCCTAAGCTCCAATGTTGCAGAATGTGTTTTTCTGCACAACAGACCTAGTTCTGCCTTGAAAATACCACCATCATAAATCATGAATGGGAATGTGAGTAAAAATGTGAGCATTGTGTGGTCTTCCTGGAGGAGTGGGCTGCAGGTCAAGCCCATGTACATGAAATGCCTGAAAGACACTTATGTGGGTTCTCTTTGTGCACCTTTGACAGGGGTGACCACCAACCAGAATCTAACCCATCAATTCATTGGTCATAGCACACTCATCTTTTGGTGAGGCAAAAAAATCCTGTTCATAGAAGTTACATGAGTGGATAGAGTGATACGTACACAAGATGAATTCGGGGCTATTTTCTATGACTAAATATATCTGCCTTGGGAGAAGATAATTTTACAGGGAGTGGAGAGTCAGTGTCAGCTGGTGTGCCCAGATTACAGAGTGCTTCCTGAACAGAGAGAAAAACCAACTCTAAAGTCTGTGAATGTGCATGCTAGCTAGATTAGATTTGTACTGATAGCTTTTGTTTCCGTTCCCTTCTCTCTTGCCTGGTTTAATATGCAAGGCTATATATGGAGAAAATGTGTCTCTGTGCTGGCATAGCAGAGATAACCTTGAAGAGTATAAATGAATGTACGTATTGATGGAGCAATTTGTGTTTTTATTGATTTCTTGCTGTGTCTTGCTGAATTTCTAGTATGTAGCACAGGCTGTAACTATTTTGTTACGAAGAATGCTACAGAATGTATTTTCCCACACCAATTCTTAAGGGATATGGGCAATTTATACATGAAAATATGAAAGAAAGCATACAGTATATATTGATTATTATTATTCATTACAATAAGTAGAGTTTAGGGTTGCAGCTAGAGATACTTGAGATCAAAATAGGGTGACATACTTTCTGTAAAGGAAGGCTGAGCTTATGAAATACCAAGATTTTAAGCCTAAAATGCATAGCTTTTGCAAATGTAGAAAAAGTTGAAGGTGAAATGGTCACAGAGTGACATATTCCTGAGAAGACAGGATATTTTTGTAGAGCAATGATTAATGATGTCAAAATGCAAATGGGTGGCTAGAAAAAAAAAAGGCTGGGCTGGCTGTCTTCTGTGTTGGGGGACCCAGTTGTGCTGTAGGACTTTTTCCAAGCAGGTGAAGTGGGGCATGATTGTCACCAGGATGAGGATGCTGGAGGCAGGAACCCCTCTAGGCCCTGATCCTGCATGTTTCTGGATCCGTGATCCTTTCTTGATACCAGTTATCTTTAGTTACCTACACAGGAGTCTGTAAGTTAGGGATCTAGTCTGCATTGGTCATACATGAACAGCAGCATTAAACTGAGGACTGTGGATGTCTGTATGTGCAGCTTGTTTGGATTTTCTTTCATTGATCCATGTTTTGCAATTCCTGCTCCTGCCACACACTCTACCTTCCCTTAGTAGAGAAACAAAACAGAGAAATGTCTTGAGTTCTAGCTCTGTGCAGCCTTGTGGGTTTTGACAGTGGGCACTGCAGACACCCCAAGTGCTTTTTAAGGTAACTCTACTCCAAATTTGAACCATGTCTCCCTTCAGCTCAAGGAGTAGGAGCTGCACCTCTCTTGTCTGGTGGCTCATGAACAAGTGTGTCCATCCTGCTCTGGAAATTGTTGATATTAGAGACACCAGGCTGGGAAGAGAACACCTGCATTTGGTCCAGCATTCGCTCTCTGCAAGTGCCAGAAGTGGATGCCCAAGGAACACAAATAACAGTGCACATGGAGCATGAGCCTTCCTTGTGGATACTGCAGGACTTTCTAAGCTAGAGGTTGCCTCTGAACCCATGTTTAGTAGGTGGCAGTAGCACCATTGTCCATGAATGTGTCTAATCTCTTCTGAGCTCATTTTTACTTGGTTTTAGTAACATTCTCTGGCATTGAATATCACAATTTAATTAGATTTTCTTTTGTAGATCTGGGCCTCTTGGTTGTAAATGAGCATAGAGGGCAATTAAGAGGGCTTTTAAGATTGAGAAGGAAAGTCATGAAGCTGCTCTCACAGATTGGATATGTGAGGGTGAACACCGAAATGCTGTGCAATGCCAAAGGCCTGAGTGACTGAAGGTTATGACTTCCAAAATGGAATAGCAGTACTTCCCCAGTTCTTGCAGGATTTGCACTTACAAGAAATAGATTAATTATGTGACAATATGAGAATGTCAGAACAATGATTTATTGCATGATGTTCATTATCAATGAAGTTCTGGGTCATCATGCAGGTAACTGTGTATGATGATTGCCTGTAAATGAAGATGGTTTTATCATATTACCTTTCCATTCATCTCCTTACTAAGACTTGAACTGAACAGCCTCCAGAATTTGTGTATATCATGGGTTTGTACCACTGTACTGTGGTAGAACATATTCCTGTTTATTCTCAGCTCTTTGTCATTGTTTCTTTCTATATACTACATTCTTAAGACAACTACAGAGCCTTATTTTTGAAGAGTGACTATCTAAATCTAGGCCAGCTTTTAATCGATGTATTAATAGAGAAATATACAGATTTAACCATGATGACTTAAAACAGAGTGGGTTTTATGCACAGGTGAGCTGTAGAGCTGTAGGTAAATCAGGGCAGCTCATCCCTGAACAGGGTCACCAGTGGACAGAACTGGTGATCCTTATTGTAACCTGGTGAGTAAAACATGTTGGCACATCCTTGCAGGAGAGCAGCAATGCTGCTAACCTCCCCTGAGCAAGTGCTGGGGGGCTCCTGCTTAGGCCTGGCACTTCTCTTGTCATCTTGCTTGATTCTTGACATTGTTTTGTTAAAACAACATATTAGTGTCTAAGGACTGTTCATTTCCTTGACTCCCATTCTCCTGGCTTAGCGTTTTGCAGGGGTGACATCAGTCTCACAGAGAAAGGGTCTCAGAGGTGGCAGAGGCTGAGGAGGACCCAGGGGCTGGGTGCCCTCACTCTGCCTCTGGCTGTGCCATGGATCCCACCTCTCTGAGAACCTCTGCTTCGAGCACTTTAGAAAGGCAGATTCTACCTCACAGCACTGATATGGAGAGAAACTGGAGAGAGGTGAATGGACCCACAGCAAACTTGATTACATGGAAAAGCCTTATTTTCAGTATTCTGTTTTGGGAAAGACCTCGTGGATCTCAGTCCAAAGGAGAGGCAGAGCACCCTCCTGACAGGCTTCCTGAGGGCTGGCCTAAATGCTTCCTCATCTCCATCCACACTGACTCAGCTGGAATGGGCTCTGGAGCCCTCCTGCCTCTGCTCATGGGCTCTGCCTGGCTGAGCTGATGGACTCAGCTGAGCTGGCACCCAAAGATATCTTCTTTCAGGTGTCTCTGTGTGGAGGGCTGGAGCCAACCTTGGAGCCAGCTCTGTCCTGAAGCTCTGAAACCTAGAAACCTTTTGATAAACCGCTGCCCTAAATTCAAATCTATCAATCTTTGAGATACCACGTTTTCATTAATATTGCTGCTGGAGGGAGTAGAGGGGTGATGCTAAGGAGCTAGGGACAGCAAGTTCCCACAGAGCTGACAGTAGGACTGCTGTTTTTAGTGAGATCTGTGCACAGAGTCTTGCTTCTGTGGGAAATTCTAGTGGAATTTCCATTCTGTGGAACACACAGAAAAAAAAAAAAATCCTGTGGAGATGGCAGAATGTTCTGATTGGCAAGAATTACAGTTACAATTTTATTTTTGATTTAAAAATTCTGAACTAAATAACTTGAGAATGAAATCAAGTAAATCTAGATCAAATATGTTGCAATAGATGTTACAAATTTTTGAAAATGTTTTACTAACTATAACTAAATGTTATAGAAAATCTTCCTGCAAGACATTTCAGTATAGAGTTGGGGAATTTTTCTGACATATTCTGACAATGCTTTAAGCACACTCTATATTTATTTTGAATGCACTCTTTAAGTGGTTTTAATGCACTTTTCTAATTTCAAAGAAAATGAAAGAAGAATAATAAAGATAAATCAAACTCTTACTGGGATTGGGAATATTTAGCAATAATGGGCTACACAAACCCAGAAAGTATTTTTAAAATGGCCTGTACACTCCTAGTGTTTCACTCTGAAAAGTAATTGCTTTTGAAAGCTATCACCCTTCTTTTATATAATGCTCAGATGTTACAGTGCTTTCATTAATTCATGCTGACAACATTGTAAAACACCCCTCCAGAAGTACACAGAAGGGGGAAATTTCCTGGGAATGTTTCATATCTCATGGACCATTGGTACCACTTGCTTGCAACCATAGAAGAGAGTTTCCTGTTTTCATATATTTCTCTTTAGAAGGAGAAGAGTGGGTTGGTGACAAAAAAGCTCTCAGAATACATCAATGTTGCCAAGACAGAAATTTAAAGGAGCAATTTTAGGATCTTGAGGGCACTATGCAGACTATTAAACTAATGGAACAGCTGCTGCTGATAGAGGGGCAAGGTTTTCAGGGCTTTGGGAAACTCTTGTAATTACTTGTTAGGCTTGGTAGATTTGTTGCAGATGTTGGAAATTCAGACACTAACTGTTCAGTAACTAAATAAACGGAATATTTTTTTAAAAACTCTGAATATTCAGGGGGGATGTATTGACCAACAGGATCATGCCAAATACTGTTTAATGGTCACTCAAAAAATGGTGCCCCCTCCTGCCAGATCACCAGCTCATCCATTCAGGGCTGTTGGTTATCACTTCATGTTAGAGTCTTTCCTTCTGCTAGGAATTTGCACCAGTTCCTTGAAAAGGCAGAGCAGAGACCATTGTTTCTCATTGTGAGTTTCTTGTCCCCCAGAGCATGCAGTGCAGGCAGAGGGCTTGCTATTGAGCAATACTCTGTGGCTGGAGAGGGCAGCATGAGGAGGGGGAGGTCTGGGGCAAGAGCCCCCTTCAGCTTAAACCCTCAGCAATATGCATTGCCCTGCATATGTTTTGGGGGAAAAACAATATGTGCTAAATGTATTTTCTCCATCTTTAGATACATTTCTGACCATGGTACAGAGCAGCCACTATTGACTGAACCAAGGTGCTGATTCTGATGGTGTGGTTTAGGCAGGGTGTTGGGCAGGAGATCTTTGGGTTGCAGGAAGAAAAGTGACCGATTTTTGGTGGTTCATTGCTCTTACAGAGAGGGCCAATGTGTGCTGAACTGGAGGTTCATCAGAGCTTCCCCAGGAACTATGATGCACTGGGCCAGCTGGATACTGCGCGGGTGTCTTTGGATTTTAGGATACTCATGGTATTTAAAACCTTATACTGTCAAAATGACAAATTTGGATCGGTTTGGGAAAACCAAGACCTCAAAGCCTTTTTTGATCATCAGTGTTTCAAGGCAAGTGCAAAATTTGATAAAGTAATGTGAAGTTTGTGACTTGAGTTCATAGTATCTTCCATAATCTCTCTCTCTGAGAGAGAGTGGTACATTTCTTCTGTGTCCCGAGGACTTTTCTGTGCTTCTACCTGACAGTGATAACCCAATACCTGCTGCTGGGACTTATTTAATAGTTTTGAGATTTGGACAGAGACAACCATGACAACAGAAACCTCATAAAATTTTCACTTATTTCTACATGGGTTTCTAAAAAAAGACCCTTCTGCTGTGAAATAATTGCCTTTTAAGTACCTCCTGGATGACTGCTGGGTCAGAATCCCATCAGTTTGGATATATCTTGTACAATTCCATAGAATAGGGAGCAGTTTGTTATTTCCAGACTGGGAAGGAAGCTCCTGAAGCAAAAGTCTGATTTTTGCTGTAAATGCTTAGTACCCCCCCTACTGAACCTAACAGAAATTTCTGGAGTCATAGGATTGGACTTTTTTGCCTTTTTTTTTAATGATAATAGAGCATTTTTAACAAAAATGCATCCAAATCCAAGTGCATTTGAGTGTAGATAACTCAGAAAATTAAGAACTGAAAGGCTGCATTTATATTGATTCTGGTTTTTTGCTAATAATTATATGGTAACAAAATGCTAAACTAATGGTACCAAATACAAAAGAAAGATGAAAAAAATCAATACTTATTATATTCAGACTCAGAATGGTCAAATAGCTATGACCACTTTTTGACACATTTGCCAATATTTCCTTCTGGTCTCCTGTTAGCAGCTGTCTGGTGAAACCTGATGAAAGGACACAAAGGGATAAATCCATTCAGGGTATAACTTGAGAGGAATAACTCTGGGGACATGTTCAGTCCATTATGGTGAGCAAGGAATGCCAGCTGATTGGCATGTCTCCAACAATAAAATATTGTATCTAAGGATGGAGAAAATATATTTAGCACATATTGTTTTTCCCCCAAAATATATGCAGAGCAATGCATATTGCATTTTCAGGAATATGATTATCTTTAAAAGATAAGTTGCTTGGATTTTTTTCTATTCTTCTTGGTTTTGGTTTTGTAGGTTGAGGGAGATTCCTCTTAGTGGAGGAATTTTTATTTTGTTTCAGTCTGTTCTATGAAGCCTTTCTTGTTTATGGTGAGAAGGATGGAGTCTTTAGGTGCTCAATTAGCATAAAGTAAAATGCAAAATCTGGCCACTACAAAGAATCAGGACAATCTCCTCAGGCTTCACCTTGCCTAGAGAAACAATTTAGGAATGCCAGTAGATGTGTTTGTGACATTGCTAAGATCAAACCTAGCAGATATCCTCTTACTCAAATAAAATCAAATACACTTGTTTACAAATGAACTCCCCAAGGTCTGTGAACTTTAATTATTTTAGAATTGGCTCCCTGGAAGGTCAATGAGCTAGAGCAGGAGCTACCCCATTGCTTTGTCCTTGCTCTGTGGCTTGTTCAGAGGGGTCCAGGTTATGACCAAGCCACTGAAAGCACTGAAGTGCCACAGTGATGAAAAGAAATGCCATGTTCCTTGCTCAATCTTGTGTTTTGGTGTAACGAAAAAAAAAAAATCCTTCCAAATTACAGCTATGGGCTTGGAGGGTCTGATATACTGAAGCTTGCTAAAAGTGAGATAGAATTGCCAAGAAGGGAAAGGTTGTTATGTGTGAGCCAATATGTCTTCACACCTTTGGAAGGAAACTCTGAGGCATCCGAAGCCAGGATGTGTAGCCAGGCAGTTCTGATTTTGGGCCTTGTTTTGAGACCCTGCTTTACACAATTTTTTTTTTTTTCATTCTTGGTGTCCTGTGTCCTACACTTCAGAGTGACAGAGAAATAAGAATGCTACAAATGGACACAATGCCATCACCTTTCTTTTCACACAGTTTTCTTCAAGAGGTATCTGGTACATAGTGTTACTGATAATGCAGCCAGCTGTCCAAGACTTGTTTGTACCAAGGAACTGTGTTGTTTCACATCTCTGAGAACTGAAGATGTCACAGGAAAATGTCTTTGGAAAGCAGAATCCAGGTTTCTTTTAAATTCCACTTCTATGACTTCTATAACCATCACCCCTTGTCCTATTGCAATAGACCCTGCTAAAAAGTTTGTCCCTATCTTTCTTGTAAGCCCCCTTTAGGTACTGAAAGGCTGCAATAAGGTGTCCCTGAAGCCTTCTCTTCTCCATGCTTAACAGCACATTGCCAGGTCACGTCCAGCATCTCATCCACCAGCATTCCCAAGTCGTTCTCGGCAGGGCTGCTCTCTAGCCATCCATCCCCCAGCCTGTGTTGATACTGGGGGTTGTCCCGACCCAGGTGACCCAAGTGAAGGGCCTTGCATTTGGCTTTGTTGAGCCTCCTGAGGTTCCCCCATGCCCTCTTGCTGACCTTGTCCGGGTCCCTCTGGATGCCATCCTGTGTCTCAGGCGCGTCAACCGCAGGCGTAACCTGTGAATTGCCGAGGGTGCCCCGAGACAGCGCAGGCAGCAGGTGACCAGGAGAGCACCTGCCCGGGGATGCCCACCCGGGGGACACGGCGGGACAGCCCGAGGCGTGACGGGGAGCAGGGCTGTTTTGGAACGGGGCTGGCCGCGGAGTCCGCAGGCCGCGCTGCCCGAGGCGCGGGGACCCGCACTCTCTGGCGGCGCCTGCAGAGGGCGCTCCCGGACCCCTTTTGGCGGCGGCAGCGCCCCCGCTCCCGCCCGGCGCCAGCCCCGAGCGCCGGATCCGGGAGAGCTCCCGAGCTCCCGAACTCACAGCGGGCCGGCCCGGGGAAGGCAGCAACACAGGCAACAGACCTGCCAGAAAAAAGCAGCAGCCTGTATAGAAAGGGTCGTTTGCTCTTTTTTTGCCTTTTTTTCCCCCATTACATTCCGTTGTTTTGATAAATTGTGCTGGTTTTGGCTGGGGTAGAGGTAGTTTTCTTNCAACACAGGCAACAGACCTGCCAGAAAAAAGCAGCAGCCTGTATAGAAAGGGTCGTTTGCTCTTTTTTTGCCTTTTTTTCCCCCATTACATTCCGTTGTTTTGATAAATTGTGCTGGTTTTGGCTGGGGTAGAGGTAGTTTTCTTCACAGTGGTTACTACGGGGATTTTATGTTTCCGATTCTCTCCCTTATCCCACCAAAGAGAGTGAGTGAGAAGCTGCGTGGGGCTGAGCTGCTGGCCGGGGTCAAACCACCACGTGAATATACAAAGCTTCTGAAATAGTTGTAGGGTCACTACTGCAAATACGGTGCCCAGGGAAAAGTGGTTTATGTGTTTTTCCATAAGCTCGTCATTTTAAGAAGTAACTAGCAACAAAGGAAGAAGGGATGGTCTGAGTTGAGTGTCTAGTGGGATGCCTGTGGGTGGGACTCGGGGCGGATTTGACATGCTTCCTCCTGCTCTCCTCTGTCCCCTGGTGCTTTAACTATAACTATTGAAAAGAATTTCCTATACTTGGAATACTTTTTATAGTGGCTGAAAATGAAGATGCTGAGTGTGCTCACCTTTACTTCAAATAAAAGAAGCTGTGGGTGAAATAAAGCCTCAAAGACAATTCAGCACTTAATGAAATTTTGTGAAAAGTACAATGTTTTGAATTAATACATCAAATAAGAACATAGACTTCAGATAGGATTTTTATTTCATTATTCTCTACACCAGATAATTTTGGGTCTTGGATATACACGTAGTGTATGCTGTCCTTTCCAATTCCAATATTTTTTAATTGCATCAATACCTTTGGGATGGGTCTTACTGAAAAGTTGCCTGTCTTTTAGCTAATAGAATGTAGAGTTTGCCTCAAATAAAAATGGATGCTCCTGTCTTAATGGTGAAGTCAAATCTGCCAAAGTACTAACCTGGCTGTCTGAAAAGAAAATAATGTCAAGAAAAACTCAGTGAGTTCAACTTTTTCAGACTACAAACAATGTGGAAAACTCCTGTAAATGTTTGGGATACATTCGTGTTTCCCTGATTCCTCTAGTCATGGTTTTTCAGGGCACAATTCAAATTTGTTTGCAGACACTGGCAGGGCAGACGGTGTGCTCTGACAAGCTGAAGGCACACGCTGCTTCGGCAGATTCCAGGGATTTGTTCTCGCTATTTATTCCAAAAATAAGCACATCTCCTCCTAATAAATGTTGTATGCAAATGTGGTTCAGTCATTTCGACATGAGATTCTAATTCATTCATTTAGAGATGTTCATTTCGTAGTGTATGCAAATTTGCATATGTAATTCAGCAAAGGCAGAAGCAATCTTTTATTCTCATCACTCGTGACATTTTAATCAATGATTTATGTCTTATTCTTACATTTTTTAGCCCTCCCTCAGAATGCTAAGGCAGATTATTATGCATTGATATTTCTATACATATATAAAGCTCATTAAAGCTTTTTGACAGAAAAATGGACAAAGTGCAGGAACAGGAGCAGGCATTTGGGGGCTTATGCTTTACCTTCTCTACAGGCTGGTTTTGCTCATTTGATAAACAACTTCCCCATGTTAATGTTGCTCCATCTGTGCAAGCGAGATAGCACTGCCCAAACTCAGAGGTGAGACTAATTGTAGTTTTTAAAGCTTCTTAAAGCTTCTTCCCTGGCTGGAAATTGCTATATAAATATTCTTCTGGTCACAAAGGAAATGGATGAGGTATAGTCCTAGGTAATGGAGATATCATCCATTATTCCTAGGCTTTGTCTGTGTCAAAGGTGTCTGCAGAAATGGTAACCTCTTTTTCTAGAGACTACTCCTTGTAGGTATTCACAGTCACACACTCACTGACTTTTTGACAAAACACAGCTTTTGCTACTATTTCCTTCTTCTGACTTCATTGGCTTTCCAGATCTGAGGGACTCAAGTGAATATTATTACCTCCTAGGCACCATCAACAGAATAATTTATCTAGTCTCAATGTGAGTCAGTCACTCCTCTGTGAATCCTTGGAGGGCAGCGGAGTTGCAAAGATGATTGGGAAAAGCCGAATTGTAAGATACAGAATTATAGAGGAGTAATTTTTAAGGCCTGATTTAACCAACAGACCTTTACAGCTAGGATAAATATGCGAATGGAAAGAAATCAGCTGGGATCCCAGATTCCATTTCGAGTTTGAACCTGGGTCTCCTTATTTAGAAGAGTGATAAAATAAAACAAGGGATTTTTCAAAAGTACAACATCACCTTAAAGGGTGAAAATATAGTCTACAATTCTTTCAGAGTTACAGCTTTGCTTATGTGATTTTTGGAAATATATTTGTATTCCTATATGCAATAAAGTCAGATTTGCACCCTGCAGGAATCCAGTTCAAATTTTCACAACTGTAAATCCATCAATGGTATTTATTAAAAGCAAAATCTCAAGCAGGTTTATGTTTAGAGATGGGAACTGTAAACTTACACTTTGTGCTTAGGGGTGTGTGTTTGGTAAGTGCCGCATTATATTTCTGGAGAACATGGGCATATATGAGAAGTTCACAGTATCTCTGTAAAAGAAAAATTTCTGGACGACACCCAAAGTCACAGTTTAAACACTTTTCATCAGAGTAGTTTCTGAATTACCCCTGCTGCACGCTCCATTCTGCATCCCATGTTTGAGTAAATCTATGTGCCTGCAGTTGCTAAATAGTTGGCCTGAAGTAAGGATGACAGTCACAAGAGTCCCAGAAGATACAGCTGGATATTTTCATTATGAGAAAGTGCAGCCTGACATCTAATTCTACATAGGTACTGGTAAGAGTCTTCTGAATCTCAAATATACCCAGATAATCTTGATGTCATGCTGTCAAGCCCAGGATAATGAGAATAAACAAGATAAACAACTTGCATTATGAGTTTCTTTCTAGTAACTATAGTAACAAAAGTAAACATTTTTGACATTTGTGTAAAACTAAACAACCTTAAGAGAGAGGAGTGCACATCCCTCTGATCTTGGACATGTAGCTTAAAACAGTTCCTGTTGCTAGTGGTGAAGAAATGTAAAAAATCTAGGGAGGTGCTCAGGAGTCAAAGAAAGGTGGGGAAAATAGGCACTGGAGTTTCTTATCTGTGTTACCTCTTCTAAAATAATTACTCAGAGTGTTGTTTTCTCTCCTAATAAGCAAACTATTGTAAGAGTTGCCTAGTTCCACAAGGATAGACAACTATCAGAAAAGAAAAGAAAAGAAAAAGAGAAAATATATTCTTTTCAAAATGCTATGATTCCTGGGGCTGGAGCTCTAAAAAAGTCATTGTCCATACTCTTGCTCCTTGTCCTTCTCCTAACAGGTGGGAAAAAACTCCAGTGTTTCATACAGTCGGGAAATGCATTTTATTCTCACATTGCCAAAACATTTTCTATGTTATATAGACATTTAAAAAATATTTTATTTGTCTTTATTCTAGTTTAGTTTATATCAAATGTGAAAATTGACAACAGGGATTGATATCCTTGTTTTTTTCTGTTGTTACTGAGATCGGATCTCAGAACTGCAGAGTTGGTAATGTGGACTAAAGGAAATAAATTCAATTGTAAGTGTAATGGTTTATCACTACTTAACCTTTATCCTACAACACCCTCCAACCTTCCCCTTTCTGAGGGCCAGAAGAACCATGAATGGGAAAACAGGAAAAGGAATGAGATCTGGGCTGTGTAAAGTGCAAAATGATTTCTCTTTCTGTATCAAACAAAACAGACACATTTTCAGTTAGGTACACATATTTTGTGGTTTTCGTTGTAGGATATATGGTGTCACAGGAAAGTCAATGCAGAGCAGCATGTTCTGTGCTGCTGCTCCCTCCACTGCTCTTACAGAGCAGAGCTGCTCCCCCGGTGCCCCAACCTCTCAAGCCATTTGAATATTTCATAAAAAAGCTGTACTTCTGGAAGGTTTGATATTTTTTCCAGTATCCACACAGGCCCTAGCAATTTATTTTTTGGTAGTAAGTCCTACTCATTAATTGAATTTCAGAGTTTTCCTGTGTGGTTTTAGAGGTAATTTGGCCGGAGGTAAGACTACAGACCCCGAGGGCTGTAGCCAGCATTTGTTTCACATAAGTCACAGCTTGCTTTAGGTTATGTTTTTTTTGGAATGGAAAGCTAATTTGTTTAGTTATGTTGGTCTGAGGGCATCAAATTGGACCATACTGTCACTGGTAACAAAAACAAGCTCACAGACTGCTCAAGACATCAGTGAAAGTAATTAGTCAAATTACTTCAGCCAGCCATAACTCTAAAGGAAGATGTCTGATAAGTAAGTCTTCACCTTTCAGGAGCTATCAGTTCATACATCATCCTTGACATGAAAAGGGCCTCATTTCTGCAGCTTTAGCACCAGAAGGGGTTTTCTTCTTAAAAATAACTGCACAAGATAGCACTGAAAATTTTATACCAGTAAAAAATTATCTTACTGAATCATACCTTAAGAATTGTTCTCATTGGATATGAGAGATATGTATTTTGTAATTGTACTACTCATTCACTGAAGCAACATTTTTCAACTCAAACCTCAATACTAACTCCAAGCAAAAGGAGCTATCATGCTTCCATCTGCTAACAGTAAGATGAAATAGGTTTAATTATTTAGTAAAATTGTTTGTGCACAAGTGACTTCTCTGTCATCATTATGTTCCAGACTAACAGAACAATTTTCTTAAACTAAAAGAGTATTTTTAAACTCATGAGTTATATGGCCTCTCTTTTTAAAATTTTTATGCTCCACTTCACAGCAGTGTGAAATTATTATAAGGAGCAAGACAGTAGTCTGGTTCATGAATAACGTGAGGATGCTCTCTCTGCTGCTGGAGCAGGTATCACCCAAACCCCTCTGGTGAACTGTGCAGGTGAGCTCCCGGCTCTGGAGTCCCTGGGACTTTCCTCCTCTGCTTTAGATGGAAGGAGCCCTGTCACAAAGAGCCATCTCTAACAGATAATACTGAATATAGATCCAGATACTGGGTTTCTGTCCTTATATTGACTTTGATGAAGAATTGAAATTTAGGAAGAGTGAAGACATCTCTGCCCTCGAAATTTAGTTCTCTTCACAACAGAAAAAGTTGCACCACTATGTTACAATGCCTTTGCCTCCTGGTTCGGTAATATTTTTGCTATTGTCAAGATTTAATAGGTCTAGCTGCATTGATTTTTGACAAAATTAATGATTCTAGAGGATCAAAGGTTTTTACAGCATTAAATGATAACCAAAGTACAAGGTTTCAGATGCAAGAACTTCAGCCTCCTTACTCTGTTGGTCTTTTAATGTAGTCAGGAAGGAAACATTGTGTAAGGCATCTGAAATGTGACTCATTCAACTTTTTATTCCAACACCATTTCTTATAAATGTTCTTTACAATTGAAGAAACATAAGTAAATTCTGTTTCACGTTATCTTCTCATCCCTTCTTTGATAGGGAGGAGAAAAGAAGGGAGATCATCCTGGGTCATACATACCAACTAAAATTCCTGCTTTGGCAAACTGTAAGGAAGAAACTGCTCATAGGCATAACATTGGTGAGACAAAGATCAACCCAAGTTATGGCACAGATGGAATCTGTGACTACCAAAGCCCCTCCCCTGAATAAGCCTCTGTGGATACCTGGACTGTAAGTTAAGGTACCAGAGCAGGAACTTGAGGTAAAATAAAGGTGGTACTCTTGTCCAGGTGTTATCTCAGACTGAGGGGAAGGTAAACAAACCTGGGGGAGAAGAATGTATCTCTGATAATGGACAAGGAAAGCCTACACAGCAACCATGCTGAAATCAGCTCATTTTCTAGCTATTTATGTGTCTGCACCACAGACATATAAATAGTTGTATAGTTTACAATCAAACTAATTTTGTTTGTATCACTTAGCAGAAGATCTGCCTCCTTACACATAATCTAGTATTCAAAGAATGATACTTCTGCAGTATCTAGCTAATACATAAATGTCCCGCTGATAATCAGAAACTAATAAATCAGCAACCACATCCCAAATGGATCTCAGCATGCAAGCCTTGATTATATAGAGTTTGATATATATGGGTACATGGGAAATCAGGCTGTTTCTTTTTGAAAGTCTTCAATGTAACACTGAATCCCAGTCACTACACAAGAATATTTGCAGACAGGAGACATAAGCTTTGTTACTCTCTTTGTTCAAACTTGGGTGCAAGCTACTGAAAAACCAAACAAAATACTATGCTTTTAGCTCTTCCCATTAATGGCTTGTTTCTCTTCTCTACCTGTTTTCACATTTCAACAAGTCATTCTAATGTGTGACCAGAAAAAAAACGGGGACCATTGCAATACTAAAAAATGCTCATCTGAATTTAATAGTTCTATTTTTACAATTATTGATTGAAAATTACTTTCTCTGCAAGCTGTTGAAAGATGTTTTCATGATACATTTTGAATCAAAAGTGCCAATCTTCCTGCTCAATAGTTCTGCCTTTAGTCTGCCTAGCCTTCATCTGCTAAAAGGAGTTTCCTTTGTGTGGTGCTCCTTTGTGCAGCACACAAACACACCTTGTTCAGCCATTATTTGTAGTAGAAGTGTCTCAGAGGGTCACTGAGATGAGGCAGATTAGAAGAAATGCTAACTTAAAGTGGACAACAAATGATCCAAGGGGATACATGAGTACCAACCACTTGATAATTACTGCAGGATAAGTTGGGCTTGACTGCATGTCAGGGCTGTGTGCTGCTGCCTGTGCCTGGCACATCCTGAAAGGCACCAAGAATGATCTGATACAGAGATCTGTGGGTTGAATCAATGGATAATTTGTCTTTTGGATTATCCAAGTACCAAACACAACAGTAATCCTTTGCCTAAGCCTGACAGGCTGGGAATTGACAGCTCCTCATCATATTACATGTCTTGGAAGCCAAGGTTCTGCCTCACTTTAGTGCAAGAAAGGGGCTAAGGGACCCTTTGCTATCCAGGGCCTTGAACTGCTCACCATTGCCTTCCTCAGCATCAGCAGCCTCTAACCTGGGGAACAGAACCATAAACACTCCAGTGAAATATTAAATGGAAATGCAGGTCTGACAGAGACAGGCACAATCACCACTGATGCAGGTGCTGGTGTGAGAGCAAAAGAGCAAATAGCAGGGAATTAAGAGGAAGCACCATTCCCAGGGTCACACTGCAGTCTGGCTGACAAAGAAATGTCAGTTTGTGACAGAGATGTGGCTTTGTGCTGCCTCCCAAGTAGAGCAGAGAGAGCACTACCCTCCAGCTGCTAGTGGGCTAAGCTTTTTTCACTGAGATGTTGCTTCCTGGGATTGCTGTTTCTTCTTTTGTATTTGTAGGCATTTTTCCCATTGTTATTATGTGCATCAGGTTGTCCTGAAGGCTGTCAGGGTTTCAGAGCTAAATCCATGTAGCCACAAACCCAGTGAGTCTCAAAAGGCATCCTCCAGTTGATGGTTGTCAGGCATTTCTAAATTGTGTGGTCACCAGGAGTTTCAGTACATAGCAGAGATTTCATTTTTTTCATATGTTCCCTGAAAAGTTTTGCTCCCAAAGGATATTGATTAAAAAATTCAATAGGGGTTTTAACAGCCAAGCTACATGAAAATGCTCAGCCTTTAAGTACTGTCCCCAGCATTAATAAAATTACTGGGAATACACTCTGCATTTGCGTTACAATTATCCCTCACTTTCTATTTTGCTCCCCTAGATCATCTTGCTTCCTTCAAGTATCTGTCTCCATGATTTATTGGTAGCTCTGCTTTGTCACCATCTGCTCTGCTATTTCTCAAGAAAGAACAAATCCCCAGAAAATATTACTGTCCAGACTAAGCACCCTATAAGCATCCTTTGCACATTCAGCCAAACATTGACTAATGGTGCGCTAGACTATAATCACAAATTCCCTCCTTTCCTGTTCACTAGTTCAAATTCATATAAAAAACTTGGTGGAATTCAGCTATCCTCCTTGGGGATATAGGTTACCATCTGTCTGGTTTCCAGTGGTACATTTAAAAAACATTTGTCCCATTTTCATAAAACATCCTGCTGTACAGAAACCATTTTAATATCTAATTACGCAGCATTATGTATCACATATGTCACAACCAGAATAATTTGGCCTAAGTTTCTCTTATCTAGTCTAGTCTGTTTTTCTCTTTCAAATTAAGTTATCCAAACACCTACAAATCCAATAGCATGCCTCTAGCTAGAGTAATTAAAAAAATAAAATAAGTAAATACTGAACTGCCTGAAGAATATTTTGGATTTAATTTGGTAATTTATGTAAGCCTTTCATTTCAAAAGGAAGCAACATTTTAAACTAAAGGTTAGTGTACTTACCATTGCATTTAAAAAATCCAAATTAGTAAAAACAGACTAGAAAATGATAAAAGGTATCAGTTATTATGGTGCCCAAACATGTAAAAAATTTAGCAAAATATGTTTTTCTTTCACACTCCTCAAATCTTCCTAGTTGTCACCAGAGGAGAGTCTTTCTAGTCAGTCAGGGCACAGCCTCTTCCCAAGCCACATCTACTCTGGGTACTTGATGTGAAGCCTACTGAAGCCTGTGGGGAGCTTCCTGCTGACTTCACCAAGCCATGGTGCTGTCAAGGACTTTGGGAGAGGGTCTGGGGGAGGCAGCCAGGCTGTGTCACAGCTGTGGTGCTGTCACACCCCTGGCCAGCCCATGTGCCATCAGTAACTGCCCCTGAGCACCTTTACAATGCAGTTTAAATTGCTCTGGGTGCACAGAGATGCTGTGGGAGCATTGTGACTTCAAACGAACGTGAAACTTCTTGATACCAAAATCCCATGAAGTGGCAGCATTCCCTGTCCTAGGCCTTGCACTGCTGTGCCTGGCTGAGCTGAATTTCTGCCCTGCTTATGCAGGGATGATGCTCCAGCAGTGGAGGCATGGTGTCTAGAGCACTCTGCTTCCCCATGCCCTGGCCAGGATCTTTCTTCTTCTCCCACAGAAATGAGGGCGTTCCTCTTGGAGAGTCCAGCCTGAGGGGGATGAGACTATCTCAGGAGCTGGAGCTGAATGAGAAGAGAGACAAATGTAAGTAAGAAAAAAAGAACCCAGAAATTCAAGTAGATCCCTTGGCCAAAAATGATGGTATTAACACCAAGTTGTGTCATGATACTTTTTTGTGTTATCAGGTTCTGGAAGATTCAAACAGTATTTCCCACAGTTACCCCAAGGAGTGCACTTCCAGCAGACCACTCTCAGGATGAGATACAGATGATGGATAGCAGCAATTATTTTTTTGAGAACAATTTTTTTTCTGTCTGTATCTAGTCAGAAAGCAGCTATCTTGTTCACAGTTATTTGTGTAAGAGAAGCTACAAATTTAACTAAAGTTTGCAGGGAACATACACTCTAAAGGATGGCTGAATACTTCCCTGTAATCACTTTGGTTCTGTCATACTGAAACTGAGGCAAATTAGTCAGAAGTCTCCCTCAATTTCTCTGAGTGTTCCAGATAGATATGACACAGTTGGTCCAAAGAACATTGTTAATGATGGAGTGTGTAGTACATGATTTCCTCCCAAAACTCAGAATCACTTTAGAAGAACATGCAGCACCAAGAAGCTCACCCTGAAAGCAGCCAATCTTGATTAACCAGTCTGTCCCCACTGAAATGCCTTGTGGTCTTCCATGTGAGAAGGACTCTGGCTGCTTTGCAAAGAAAACGTCTGTTCTAAGGAAGTGTCATGTTGGAGCAAGGGAGAGAGGGGTGGTTGAATACACAGAGATATTTTGAAAGACTTAACTCTGTCATTCCTAGCGGGTGAATGGACTTCACCTAAGGGGTATGGCTGGGGACAGCAGACTCACATCTCACAGGACTGGCCATTGTTTGGTTGCACATTAGCAAACCTCAGTTGCCTGATGTCCTGAGCACAATGTGGGCACTTGACCAAGCCCCCCGTGACACAGAGGGAGAGGCAGGACTGTCAGCAGTGCAGCACCAGAGGCACACATGTGGTCAGAGCTACCCAGCTTTTGCAAACGATGATTATTTTCATTGTGTCATTGGTCTTAAACTGAATTCACAGTGGTAAATATCAGACAGAGAGTGCTGTAATTTAAAGAATGGACATGGAATCCTCCAAAGGAAGAACTGCAGAAATAAAAGGAAAATTTGCAAATCATTTAGATTTTTGAGAACTTGTTGTCTTCTATAGACATCCCAGTAGAACAGAAAAAGCTCTCTGTAGGAAAAACTTCATAGTCATCAGATATTCCATTATACTGCTGAGCTAGTCAATGAGATTTAGAAAGTATTCAGCTACCAATGCCAAAGCCTATTTGCTAACTAGCCCCGGTGGTACTATTATAGTATCAGGTGCAGCTAGCCAGGAGAAAAATAATCTGGTAGCCAGGAAAATTTATCAGCTGTTTCAGGACAGATTATCTGACCAAGAGCAGTATGACTCTGAAGTTATCTCAGAGGAGACCTCTTGAGTTCTGTAATAGTCAAACCAACATATGAATGAGTAAAAAAAATGCAGGTAAATATCATAACTTATATTTCATTATAAGTCTATTATCTATGTCTCTTACCTCATCAACTATCCAATAAAAAATACATAAATACAGAAGGAAAATTACCTCTAAATTTACTTTGCTGTAACTTTGCACTTTTTAGTGAGTGACAAAATTTTTCGCTTCTTGCCCAGAGCTTCATTTACACATCTGCTTTTGAGCACATTCAAAAACTGTGCATATACAAAAACTGTGATTCAAAAATCATGTTACAGCCTGGGTACAAAATAATCCTCCATTTATGACTTACCTATGCACAGAGGTCTAAGCACTCCAATAAAGGCAGGATTTAACAGTCATCTCACTTCTTATCATGGAATTAATCAGGACAAGTGATGGTAAAGCAGGCATTTAATAGGCAAATAGCAGCCCTGATTTTTGCACACATAAAGAGACAGTGTCTGATGTCCCTGACCTGTACAGTGGGACAGAAGTCAAAGGTTTGTATAAACTTATTGGAGATGAGAATGGAATAAAACAAATAAATGATCTGTGTGATTAAGTTGCCTTGTGAAGGAGAGTGGCCACAAGAGCTCATTGCTTTAAGGTCTTGGCTCTATCACAGTAAGGAAGCTGCTGCTCTGGGCACCTACATGTTTTCCATAGAATTTCTAATGTTGCCAGTTCCTGCTACTCATGTGCCATTAATTCACCAGTGGAATGCACAGCTTTGATCTCATGGATGCTTCCATTTTATTTGACTCAATTAAGGGTTCAAATTATTAAGGGTTCAATTTATTTAACTCAATTTGGTTTCAAATAAGTCTCAGCATATTTTCAAATCCTTTTTTTTTTTTTTTTTTTTGTGTTGAGTGTCCACATGGCTATGCAAGGAATGAAACAGACATTCACTCCTTGTGCTTTCAGCAAAGTATCTAACCTTTCACCCCCAAGTGATGGGAATACCTGGCAGCATTCTTTGCATAAATCTGAAATATGCACTGGGACAGTATGTCAATTCCATTTTTTGATTGCTGACAAATGCAAGACAGAAATACACATACATTCATACCAGAATATACATTAATAAACTTAATTAGCATTTTAAGAATCTCAAATTACTCAAAGAAAAAAATATAAAGTGCTTTATTATGACTTTCAAGACTGATAATTGTTTTAGTGTGTCTGTCTCAGTTCAACTTTTCTAACTAAATAAAAAAAGCCCTAGCTGGTACAATAAACTTCAGAATATAAAAATTGTATTCAATTTCAAACATATCTCTGATTTACCAGAAGTTAACTAAATTATCTTTTAGGAAAAAATCAGTAAAATCTGCTTGGTTAGTTAATAAGAGGGTACTAAAGTAAGTCTAAAAAATATGGATGCATCTTTGATTACAAACCACTACGACAAAATGAGCTGTGTTATTAGTAACAGTGAACCTGAGCATTTTTATTCCTACTGTGCTAAAGACTGTGATTTCCTGCAGTGTGTTTTTAATTCCTAAGGGGTATTTGTTGGAGGGTGTGGGAACAAACCATTATGAAATCCGTGACTGGTATAGTGTCCACAGCTGAGAATGCCTGAGGACTGGGTATTGATGGCAGAACTACCAATGCTTCATATGAAGACATGAATTTTTACCCTATATTAACTATTGGTGGTAAAAATCTGCAATTTGCTAGCAGAGACTCTTGCAGAATAATTTTCTGGTACTCAAGTTCAACTCTGAAGTGCTTGTGTAATAGAATGATGTTTAACCATACAGCATGTGATCTGCAGAATAAGAGTTTAGGCTAAGAAAAAGGCAAATAGGTGACTGCAAAGAAGTGCAATTATTCATAATTGCAAAATTATAAAAATTTTACTAGAGAGTGCATTAGCTTCTGAACAATTAAAAAAAAATTCTCATGTAAGTATAAGGTTAGGTCTCAACTAGGTTAATCCACATGGTGCTTGTTTCACTCCTTGGTGCTCTAATGCACAGGATGTATAACAGGTCTATTAATCAAAGTGATGGAAGAATAAAATATTCCCACTTAGCCAGGAAAGCATCAAGTCAGTATCAAAATCACAACATTTTAATTTAAAGCTGTCTATCTGGACTTTGGAAATGTTTAGACTACGCGACCAAAAGTTAGAAACCAAACACTTGAGCTAAGCTGATAAAAAGTGATCATTAATTGAAGCTGAAGTCAACAATCTGGCACTGAAGAAATTTCTAGTCCCCCAAGCCAAAAGTCTGAAGTAAGATGTCCAAAGCAAGTTTGTAATAATTCATCATCAATTCAGGATGAGATAAGCTCCTTGAAGGAAGCTAAACATGGGTAATACAGGGGACTATAGGCAGTCTGTACAAAAAATGTTAACTTTTCTTATGAGAGGGAGGCTAATGGTTCAGCTAATTTAGGACTGTTTTTTAATGTTAGGATTAACAGTAATTTAGGGCTGAGGCTACTGACTATTATTGTTGTCAAAGGTTTATAAAGACACGCCAGCTATCAAACCCAGCTGTTGGACCAGTTGTGATAGGCAATGTACTTGCACATATTGGTGCCAGCACTTGCTCCACTGACCTTAGTCTAAACCGCAGTGGTTTACTACTTCAGGAGATATACAAACCTCAGTTACAAAGTGATAAACAGGAGATATACAACCTCAGTTACAAAGTGATAAACACAAGCAGAATGCTCTAGTTCATAGCCACCTAGCAGCAAAGGGCTCAAAACCAGAGCAGAGCATGCTCTGTTGAGCACTGGGGATTTTTAAGGGACAGCCTGTGGCTGCTGGAGGTCTGCAAAGCTCACAGGAGTGGGTGGTAAAAGCAAAAGCCATATTCCTGGTTCTTCCTCTATGGCTGCTTTTGCCTTATGGAATGGTTCCCAGTTTCTTTTATCCACCTAGTGTCCTTCAAAAGCTTCTTTTGTTGTGCATAGGATAGAAGATATAGGAGGGGAGCTGAAGGAGGAGCTATTTTCCGCTGATTTTTTTTCACCTACAAAAGGCAGCCGGTGGGAGAGAGTAAAATGTTGCCGATGTGTTACTAGTATGAGCTGTGTGTGTGGTCTGTGTGGTCTGTGTGTCTCCAGGACTGTGGAGAGAACCCCTGGCTGTGCCTGAGCAGGTGCTGGCAGCCTTGCTCGGTGGATGAACGGAACTGGAGGGTGGGACCGAGACTCCTGCACTCATTGTTGATCCTTCCAGCTCTTGGGAAACCCAAGCACTAGGCAGGAACAGCAGCTGGCAGGGAGGAGAGGTGAGAGGCAACTGGAGAGACACGGATACAAGTCAGGAGTGGGGAGGGACAGACTGCTGGATGAAACATCCGCTTCCACCAGAGCCAGGATCTATATGGTGCTCTTGCAACACACTGCACCAACTGGGCTGCAGTGCTGTCTGCAACCTGGCATCCCCACTGGAGCTGTCCCACCGGGAATGGGACATGCACTCCTCCTGCCCTCTTGCATGGTTTCACCTGACTGTTCCGAACACAGCCATGATATTATAAACAACATCATTCAGAGAAATAACTGCTCTCCACACTCGGTGTCATTTCTCATTGCTCACATCACAGTCGTGCACAGTCTGTATCACAATGCCTCCTTTGCAACACATGCTCTGCACTAACAGAAAATGCTGCCAGAAGAGGAAAAGCCATGACATTTTTTGGTTATGAATATCCTCTCTCATGTCTCCTGGCGATGAACCCATCCTGCCATGTCCCTGGCCTGCTCTGTAGATGGCAGTGTGCAGTTACTTTCTGTGGTGTATTTACATATTGGCTTCTTTCTTGACATTTGCTGGAAAACTACTTCACTCGGTAAACACTGAGAATGATAACATCGAAGACTATATTTAAACACTATAAATTTCATATCTGAAATAGGAGTATTTGTTAAGTGTTTGCTGTAAACTTTAGAGTATCATAAATCCAGTTGTTTTTATAGGTCAGATCCCAGAAGAAACCTAAGCAAATAGACTGAATTGTAGATAAGCAAAAGAAAATTTCCTCAGGCTGTTGTATATAAGAATAATAAGTAATACTTAGAAATAAAGTTATTAATTCCCCAAACACATGACTACATTCAGTCTATATGAATACTTTAAGTCAAATTCAAAAGCTAAATATTTTAAGTCAACATTACTACTCTCCATATTAACTAATGTGTTCACCAAAACATTTTATGAATCTCCTCATAGTTCTTTAAAGTTTTAGTCTTTTTGAGTTTCCTACATGGCAGAGTATAGCCTGTACATGTTGTCCTACACATTTTTTACTTGAATAACAATCAGGCTTCACAATTGCATTTATTCCTACATGGTGGTAATGCTCTAAACAGCAAAGGGTGAAATGGGCTTGTGCAGAACCTGCTGTTTGTGTCAGAGAATCATAGAATCATAGAAGGGATTGGGTTGGAAAGGACTTTAAAGGTCATCTCATTCCAAACTCCCTGCCACAGGCAAGGACACCTTTCACTAGACCAAGTTGCTTAGAGCTCCATCCAACCTGGTCTTAAACCCTTCCAGGGATGGGGTATCCAAAGCTTCCCTAGGCAACCTGTTCCAGTGCCTCACCACCCTGCCAGTAAAGAGTTTCTTCTGAATAGTTAATCTAAACCCCTCCTTATTTAGGTTGAACTGTTACCCCTTGTTCCATCACTATTTGCTTGTGCAAAATGTCCCTCTCCAGCTCTGGATTAGGTGAGTGGGCAGGACCCATCTTGCTCAGGATCTGGAAATGCAGCATATCGGGAGCAGCAAGCACCTGAGCACAGCAGCCCTGCAGCTGCTCAAAGTGGTGCCAAGGTGACCCTGCCTCATGGGCCCTGACTTGCCCTAGGCTGTGGGAGTGGGGGTACAGCTCTTCCTTAAATCCTACCCACCTGCAGTCAGAACAAAGAATATGGGTCTCAGTCTTTAATCTCACCTCATCTGTCATTCACTGATTAGATTATCATAAATATAGAACTAATTTATGTCACTAAATGCTAATTACTTCAGACCTGAAATGTCTGAAGTTCTTTGGGGAATCTGCTGTTTGTAGGGAGCGTTAAGAGGCCATTCTGCAGACAGGATAAATTCAATGAGTGGAAAACCCCACAACTATCTGCTATAAACATGCAATGATATCAACACAAACCTGGATGGGTGGTCCTCAGCTGGGTGAAATGTAGCCTGAGGAAGATTGTATTAAGGACCTGAGCCAGAGGAACTGAGGGATGTGCTCCCATCTTCAAAGATGCAGAATTTGGCTCTGTTTTTAGCATTAGAGAGCTGATATTTAATGCCCACAATAAACTTGTAGCAGCAGTAATATAAGCATTTTAAAAATTCCTGTTTGCACTCTTAAAATATTTAATAAAATTATCTCTTTGGTTGCTGATTCAAAGGTATGGGACCAGTTTAATTTACCATGTTTAGTGCTACAAAGGAATTACTCTTTTAAATCCAGAGGCTCCATTTCCTATAAGTTATTTGTGTACAACTTTCATGTGTAATAAGAAAACTACTAGTGCCAGATATGAATATATCCTACAAAACAAGCTCTCCCTTAGTTCTCTAAAGGATATATCCTACTTAAAGCTAAAGGTACTCCATAATGTGTCCATTTGGAGATTTCTTTGTGCATTATTTATCATGCTTTAATTTTATAATAACAAAAAAAGAGGAAAATGCATATTTTTAAACTGAGGCACATGTTTATTAGGCACTCAGTTAAGGATTAAAACAGTGCCCTCATATGCAGCACGATTTATTTTGGAGAAAAAGAAAAAAGCATTGGTATGTATTAATTTTTTTCTTTTTGAATGTTCCCTTTTTTCCCTAGTGTGAGCGAAAATAAAACCAAAAACCCAGTTGTCTTCATTCCCTGGTAAATACATTTTCTTTCTACACTTTTCTACACTCACATGCCATGTTCCCTCAAGTCCTTTCACCTTTT
>VWYP01023571.1:0-18363 GCA_013400435.1 Pycnonotus jocosus | reverse complement strand
TTTAGCAACAGGTCCAAAACAGCAAAATACCTCAATGTTTCAAGAACATCAGGAATGGGTTTAATAAACCTCTACGAAATAGAAAAATAAAGCACATATGGGTCACAATCTATTCTCCACTACAGAATATATTTCAAATATGACCAGAGAGAAAATGCATAACATCAATTAATTGCTAAAGGAGTCTCTCTGTGTGAAAGGGTCAGCGTGAAGAAGAATATTAATCTGGGTATTTTGATCCTCAGACTGCAGGTGAGTTGTTGCCCTGACTCCATAAGCTGTACTTGAAACTGCTTGTACTCCAGGCATTCAAAAGGAGTTTTCTGTAGATATCATAACTTATGAAAACTGAACGTCAATGATTTTATCACATCTATATAGACTATTTCTTTTTAAACTAAATTCTGGCATGCTACTCGGTAGTTTGAAGAGATCTACTGTGTTAGCTCTCACCATTAAAAGACACAAGGCAAGGTGAGTAATGGCACCAGAAATGGGCCCCTTGCATTAGAAAAATCAGTGTCTCATCTAACTGGATAAAGGTATGCAACTAACAAATATTATGCAGTTTAAATGCACAATTAATGACAAGTTTGATGCCTGGTTTATTCATACCCTGCATGATTTTTATGGAAAGCTATGGACATGGTACAGACTGTAAAATTAAAAGAACAGTTGTACAATCAATCCTCTTATTGATTTTAGAAGACTGATAGCAGTCTTGAAAAGCTGAGAAGAGGGAAGCCACTGAAGCCAGAGAAATGGACTAAAGAGGCACAGTAATAATCTGGGAGAAGTCAGTGAGAAAGAAATGTTGTGCATCCTCTGATAAGCAACACAAGACAGGTTACAAGTGCCAAAAGGTGAAGGCAGGGGAACCCTCATCCCTTGTAAATTGATGCAAAATGCTTACTATGCCTGCTGCTCAGAGCAGCATGGGACAGGGTGAGCATCTCCCCTACACTGTGAGATCTAGCATCCCACAAAGGGGTGTCTGCCAGCAGTATTGCTCCACTGGGTCTAAGGCCAAGATTTGCCTCAACAGTCCTAAGCAACACAAAGGAACTATATCAGATCAGGAAATGCTACCCTGATTATTTTACTTCTTCATGTCACAGATTTTTCTAAATTTGGCAATCAAGGCTTCTGCTTTGCTTGAATTCAAAGTATCTGGATTTTTAACCCATAAAATTGATTAGTGTGAAAAATGAAGACTGCTCAGCTGACAGATACAAGTCACATTAAGTGGATCTACTTGTTTCCTGAAAGGCAGAGTGCTGTGGACTGACAAACCACAACCTGAGAGTGAGTCTGAAAGTCTCAGCAATAGCAATATGCCTTCCACCAAGCTGCAGGAATTAGCTTGAGGATGGATTTATCAAGCGCTGAGGAAAGTCTTCCCTACAAGTTGTAGCTTCATCCCTTTGATAGCTTTAAAATGAAATGAACCAGACATGCTATATAAAAAAGCTTGCAATGAGGGGACTTGCACCACCATTACTTTACCTCCTTTGCTTAGTAGGAAAGAGATACAGGATTTTCTACAGTTTCTTCACAGTTATAAACATAGTTTAATTCTTGTCCCAGCTAACTTCTCCTTATGTCCCTTGTTGCTCTTCCCTAAACTGTGTGTTAGGAGTAACAATGCTGGACATGCTGTGCTTTAACTTTACCCCCAACAGAAGTACTCTACAATGGTTCAAGGCATGACCAGAAGGACTTGACTTACCCACTGTGGCAGGATGGCAGACGCTACCAAAGTTGTTCTATCATCCCCTCCTCAGCCAGATGTGGAGAGAAAATACAGTGAAAGGCTTGTGGGTCAAGATAAGGACAGGGAGAGATCACTCACCAGATACTCTCATGGATGAAACAGACTGCAGTCAGGGAAATCAGTTTAATTTATTACCAATCAAACCAGAATAGGATAATGAGAAATAAACCAAATCATGAAACATTTTCTAAGGCTTAACTTTACTCCAGAGTTTCTCTGCCTCCTCCCCCCCAGTGGCACACAGGGAGAGGGAATGAGAGCTGCGGTCAGTTCAGCACACCTTATCTCTGCCACTCCTGCTGCCTCGGGCAGATTCCCTCACACTCTTCACCAAAATATGCAGGTGAATCCCTGCTCCTGTGCCTGGGAGCATCTCCTTCCCTTTCTTCTTCACTGACCCTGATGTCTGCAGAGCTGTTTCTCTTGCATATTCTCACTCCTCTCTCTGGAGACAGTTTCTCCTGACCAGTTTTCCCCTGGGGGAAATTGGGTCTACTGAACACAGGGTAGGCTCGTGGCAGCTTCTCAGAGAAGCAACCTCACTAGCTCACACCCTGCCCACACAAGTCCAATACACCCTCTCGCCTTCAGGTTTACAGCAAGCAACTTCATACAGAATTGTTACCTCCAGAGAGCAGCACTGAGAACCCCCAAGTACAAGATGACTTTTAAGACATANCGCATATTCTCACTCCTCTCTCTGGAGACAGTTTCTCCTGACCAGTTTTCCCCTGGGGGAAATTGGGTCTACTGAACACAGGGTAGGCTCGTGGCAGCTTCTCAGAGAAGCAACCTCACTAGCTCACACCCTGCCCACACAAGTCCAATACACCCTCTCGCCTTCAGGTTTACAGCAAGCAACTTCATACAGAATTGTTACCTCCAGAGAGCAGCACTGAGAACCCCCAAGTACAAGATGACTTTTAAGACATAAAATTATTTCCTCTTTTTTTTTTCCTCTCTAATCTACATCTTCACAAAGGAGCAAAGGACATTTAAATGTTGATATTACTCAGTACCTTCAGGTCTGATAACTTAGTTTGTATGAGGAGATTTTTGTGTGGTATACATTGAATCAATTAACTTGACGACCACCTTGTCTGAGCTTCATTTAGGTTAATGTTAGGAATGCAAAGTTTTCAATTTGCTTTTCTCTAATGGTAGCTGGAGACAGTATTTCTATGAGATATTCAAAGCACCCCTAGGGCTTTAACTACTATGAAGTAGAATGAAGAGAGAAAAAACCAGAGGAAAACATCAACAAGCAGATATAATAACAAGTCTCACATATATTACTCGCCCTACAATCCAGTTGGGAGAAAAAATTGGTTTATTATTTAGTCCATAAAATAGTCATCAGTGTGTGACATCTGGGACTAGGTTCTATGGTTTATTTATATTTTTCTTTATATTTCATTCCTTCTTGTTCCTTAACTTGTCACCTGTCTTTGGATATCTATGGAGTTTTTCTTAACATCAAAAATAGAAACAGAAGTCTGTATTTGGTGTGTTATAACTGAATGGTAACTTGCTCTTTTTTATCAAACTATCAGCTATTAGGAGCAGCAATTCTCATCTGCACAGAAGAATCACTTAAACATCAAGGACATTTTAAGGTGCTGTGGAAGTAATTTTAAAGAGAAAAGAAAAAAAACCCTTCAGTATTCTCAAATTTTTATTGTGACCCTGAGTCTATTTTAACAGAGAGAAAGAAGAAAGTATCTGTCAGTCTAAATGGGAATAGGACAGGACCCCAGGGAGGATTCTAAATTCTGCATGTTTTTCCTATGGAGTCAATGTGAAGTCTTTCATTTCTGTAATAAGTTACACATATTTTCAAATAGTGTTACATATCATATGCACACATACTGAAGATAAGAAATCAAACAAAAAAAAAGTCTTTAATGCAAAAAGTGGATAGAATTATATCGCAAAAGGTAACCAGAATAAAATCTCTACTTCCAACACAACTCAGGCTAATGATACCTTCATTTTGTAACCATATTATAGCTGCACTATAAAACTTGGTTTTAAAAGTCACGAAAGCTTAGCCAACTTGAATTATGCTAAATCAAGGATTTGGGACAAAGTAACTTCATTATCCTATTTTCAAGTTCCAGATAAAATAACATTTGAAATACAGCTAGTATAATCGTTGGATAATTATTTAGATTGGATATTCCAGGAAACCCTACCAGTAATCTAAGGTCAGCACTCTCATAACGCTGAAGTTTTCCAGTAGAAATCCTGTAATAAGGATTTCTTTGGCTGAAATAACAGGACGTGAAACAAATGGATAACTTTACAGAGAAAATAGTGCTTCAAAGTTTAATCATGTTTTCCTCCACTCTCAAGCTTTACTGCTCCTATTGATTCATATTGTCCTATTTGGAAAGTATTTAATCCAACAATTTCAAAATATCGCACTCAGAAATTATTCATCCCTAAT
Source organism: Pycnonotus jocosus (assembly GCA_013400435.1). Taxonomy (NCBI): domain Eukaryota; kingdom Metazoa; phylum Chordata; class Aves; order Passeriformes; family Pycnonotidae; genus Pycnonotus; species Pycnonotus jocosus. The sequence goes on along the minus strand of VWYP01023571.1, from coordinate 14,140 downwards.
TTACCATGCTATTATTTTCTCCTAAGCCTTCCTCTTTACCTCCACATCTGTGATCACCTTGGCATTGCTAGAAACTGCACTTTACTACATTTATTTAATAAAGAGCAATTCAATTAAGTGATATAGGAGTACTCTGAAATTGCTCTCTTTATCTTGTACATGTGTTAAATATCATCAATAAAGAAGTATTCTGCTGCATTTTATGAGGGACTATCCTTATGCCATAAACTCACATAAAATAAATATAGAAAGATAAAGACTTGTACAATTTGAAAGGTTTGCCTCTCTCTTATATTCACCATATTTCTATAGCATAATTAAATAATCTGTTTTGCTAGGAATAAGAGCTTATTTTCCATGCAATGTGACTTCTAAATGACAGAAACCATTTTAAAATGTCAACCCTTCCCCCTTCAAGTCCTCCAAAACCCCATTTCTTTTTAATGAAAAATGGAAATTGCTTTAAAAATATTGAAATAAATCACTACACTTGAGCTAAAAACATTCTGACACTTTCAAAACAAAACATTTAGCTTTTCCATTATGAAACAACTAGAAAGTCTTTTCAAGAATTTTAAAACACTGTTATTTTTAAATTAGATTTACAGGACTTTCATTACCTGTTTTACTGATTCAAACTAATACTAAGAAATTCTTCTGAGGAAACAGTGAGCTTTTCTTATAGGCTCTGAAGTCCATACCCTGTGTAATTAAGGATCATGACCTTTCCTCTGAATAGTCTCAGTGAAATACTGGGAGAATTGTAAAAAATTTTACTTATTGTGGGTAAAAGTGTTCTTATACTTTATGCTTGTAAAAAGTATCAACAGCAATGAAATTTCAATAAAACCCAGACCATAGGAATTTTGGGGAACTTTTCACGGAAGTATTTCACATTTCCTACTCTAGTGTAGCGATTTTGTCAACTGTTATCCAACTAATGTAGAATTCATATACAGAATCAGGAATCACCACCAAACATTCCCCTTTCTATCAGGAAAACTCAATGCAGAATTCCGAGAGGAATTGGCTTAAGATTTTTTATCTTTCTACAGTTCTTGACATTCTGGCAGGACTCCTTAAGAAATCTAATAAAAGTATAAATCCCACAAAACCAAACTTACAGAGTCTGCAAAACTTTCAAAATCTGGGTCTCAAATCATCTTCTGGAGCCTCTCATTAAATAACACATGGAATAATCTATATTACATGTTCGAGGCAATTTTTTTTCAAAATACACAATCATGTGTTTTAATTTACGAACTTAGATGTCAATCCTTCTCTTGTGAGTCCTTTTTATTGCCTAAACAACAAAGGATGGCATAAACATGCTAGATGCTCACTATATAAATGACAGTGGTGAGAAATGAAAGTGGAAGCACAAACAGCCAAGTCATTTGTTTAGAAGACTCAATTACCACTTTCATACAGAACTTGATTCAGTACCATTTCTGACACTGTTTCCTATTGTTGCAGCTCAAAATTTATAGGAAGGAGCTTTCACTTTTTACTAAAGGCACCCAAGCTTGTAGACCTCCTGTTACTTTAAAATCATGCAGTCAAAGACAATGTTTAAGCAACAGACACTTTCAAATAAATAATGCAAAGCGCTCGAAGCTACAAATGTAGTTGGCAGAGATGGAGTACTGTTTATATATCCTGTCTGGCCTGACTCAGTGAACATATTAGGCTTTGTATGCAGTACAGCCAAATAAAGAACACAAGGAATTACAGCCATACCTCAGGAAAAGTATTCTTACGGAAATACACATAATATTTTTCAGTATTTATTGCTTTGGTAGTTACTCCCCATATCTCATTAAATCATGAAGGCAAAATAAAGCTGACTTTGAATTAGTTAAGCTTATGATGATTAATTAGGCTGGTGTCACTCTCTCAAGACTGCTCTCTTGACCAAATCAAAGGAGGTGATTGTCCCACTCTGCTTTACACTGGTGGAGTCTCACCTCAAGTCCTGTGTGCAGTTTTGGGCATCACAGCGTAAGAAAGATACAAGGTTATTAGAGAGTGTCCAAAAGGAGGGCCACAAAGATGCTGAAGAGTCTGGAGAGGAAGCCATATGATGACATGGATTAGGCCACTTGCCTTGTTCAGCCTGGAGGAGATGAAACTGAGGGTAGACCTAATAGCTGTCTACAGCAGGGTGACAGGTACAGATCTCCTCTCTGTGGTGGCTAGTCACAGGGCCATGCCATGACAGAGAATGCCATTATGCTGTGTCAGGTGAGGTTTAGACTGGATGTTTGAAAAAGATTGTTCACCCAGAGGGTGCTTTTGAGAAAACATAGCAGACTCTGTTTGCTTAGTATCCTGCCATCCTGACAGAGAGTCTATTGAATCAGTGTGGAAAGCCCATGCTCGCATCCTCTTGCCTGAAAATATAACAGGGAAGGTCTTTAAAGGAGTCACTTGTGTCTTTAATATTATATGGTCACATTCATAACACTAAGTGCAACTGCAAATACCCAAGGACAAAATAACACAAGCAATACCATACAGCCTTGAGATAAATGTCACTGTAGATAATACTTTGGCACTTTATTTAGTATTGCTCATATTTCAATACTTTAAAACTGATGATTAAAAAAACAGTATCTAACCACAAGGGCTTTTTGCCTGTGGTCAATTCAAGTTCATGTCACATCCATGTGTATTCTACTAGATCTAACAGAGTTTGCTCTATTTTAACATATGTGGCTGAAATGTGGAAGGAGAACTAAAACAAGAAGTAAGCACTGACTAGTAACTAGTGACCAGCAATGGTGTGAGAGACTGCAACTCTAAGTAGCATGTGAATGACTCAAGAACAAAAACTTGTGTGCAGTAAAAGGTGGCATAACCTCTTGCTAATAGCCCAGGGGGCATGAGTTCCAATTTTCTCTAGACAATACATAAAATTGGTTGAGTCAACAAAAGTTATGCACGCAGGATAACACATTTAAATTTAGATTTCTTGCTCCATAATTGAAAATTGAAATGGAATAACAATTCATTTCCCTATAGCCAAGTTTCCTCCCATTTCTAACTCTTGTGAAACTCAAAACCGTCCCCATGAATGTCATGGATCAGAGCTTCCCATGACATTTAATAAATTAATGAAGAATATGCCTGTGTAGGAATGGGAACAGAGGAACTAAGGGCATTTCCACAAGTGCAGCTTTTACATGGTGACGGTGGTGTGCATGTAAAACCAGATGATCAGAACAGCCACTTGTAGGACAGGAATCACACCACAGAGCATGACTTTGAGGAAGGTGATCAGAGTTCTGTTAATATTAAGCAAGAAAATTGTGAGTTACCACAAACACTCTACACCACAGTATTCCTAAAGGCAGAAAAGTCTGCCTTTTTACTTTGCTGACTCATGTAATAGCCAAACAGAACAGTTACTTCTCTGAATGCATAGCTGGGATGGAAAAAGGACCTGAAATTTAATCTAATCTATTTCCTGCAAAGCTTTGGGAGTATTCTGGCCTAAACAGCTATCTATCCCCAGTAAATTTTTATCTCCATAATGCTGAGACAGATCAGTCAAATCCATGTCACCATAAAAGGAAACCTCAGTAGAAAATTTGAGTTGTTGTTTATTTGTTGTTTTTGTTTGTTTGTTTTGTTTTGTTGGGTTTTTTTTTCCAGAAATCCTTTATTTTCACTATCTCACTTTGTGGAAACACTATTCCAAAATTCACTTAGATTTGTACTGAGATGAACACTTGCTGTATGTTTCCAATGCTTAACTCCTACTAACAATAAGGGGAGAGATTCCAGTGAGAACTGATACAAAAATACAAGAGAACCATAACAAAATAGACAACTGTCAACGTGAGTTATTTTTTGATGACAGGTGCCCACAATTCACACTTTTGTCTGCAATAGCACCAAGGGAACCCTCCCCTCTCTGCTGAGATTTTGGCTGCCTCCCACCTCCACCAGGATGAAACCACACGCTGGGATTTACCATTCTACTCCTGAAAACTTATTCAGATTCATCCTGCAATAACAACCTCAATGTCTCATTCAGTTTCAGCATAAGACTAAATGTTTTCCTTAGTTAAGGAAAACAAATATTCAAAGTAAATATGTGTGGTGTTCATCCTTGGAGATTTTCAAGGTCTAAAAGCTCTGAGCAACCCACTCAGATTTCACAGCTTTCTGTCTTTTCAAGCTCTCTCTGCTTCAGACAAATGTTGGACTAGGGGTGTCTTGAGGTCCTTTCCAACCTGAATTATCCTTAAAAATTGATAGGTATAATGGATTAAAACTGAATATGGCAGATATTCTTGGAAATTAAATGAAACATTTTTTAGAGGAATCACAGAATCATTAAGGCAAGTACAACTGCTCTTTCTACTCTTTATTCTCATCATGTCTTGCTTTAAATTATTGTAATTGCCTGTGGTAGAAAATTTGTCCTAGTGCATGCATACAAGTCAAATCCTAGTCAGAAACTCCTCTGTACAGTGGATGAATATTCATCATGAATGTATTTATGAAGCAACTCTTCACAAATATTTGTTTCCCAAGGTGAGTTTCAAAACCCCCCCTCCCACTAAAGTTATGAAATAGCTCAGGTTCAAGACTTGTTTCTATTGCCATGCTTGTTAAGGCAGTAGCAGGACCTGCCTCCATAGAGGAGCTGTTGCAAAATGCAACTGCTTTCACCACACAGTAACTCTGTTGGGGCAACGCTGACCCACATGAAGGGTGTTTGTGTGCAGCTTAGCTCACTCCTAAAGCACCAGGACTGAGTGAGCATCCTGAGTACCTCCTTTGCTCCCCCCTCAAGATCAGCACCAGTGAGCACCAAGAGCTAAAATTCAAAAATAAAGAGGAGTTATTGTGTAGTGAAATGTTAGCCCAGAAACACAGAAAACAAAATAATTGATGACACCTTGTACATTTACTCTACAGTGAGGTAATACCATAGCATCGAGATGGGAGACAACACATTTAGAGACAGCATTATATCCACCATTCTGTCTTATGTAAGCCATTTATAGAGGCACATTATTCACAGCCATTCCTCTCTACGCATTTTTAATTGCTTTGTTTACATGATAAAATGTGACTTGCAGCTTGAACTAAGATAAAAAAGTAATTCTTGATATAAGCCATAATTACAATGAGCAGAATTTGTGGCAATGACAGCTACCACTGAAAGGTAATGGTTCAGCAAAAATCAATCAGGTGAAAAATTAGCTAGCTATTAAGAGGAAATAACTTAATGCTACTGCTAAATTCAAAATAGCAGGTTTGAATAGGACTTTTCTTTACTACCAAACAAAGGAATAATAAGCAGGAAATTTTGCTATACTGTTCATCAAAGTTACCATCTATTGTTTTGATGCCTGCTCCCTGACTACCATGCCCAATGCAAGTCCCCAAAAATTGTTTACTTGACTGAGTCTGTCAAACTGTCAGAGCCTTATGATTCTAGCTATACAAATAGTAAAGCTAAAATTAGAACAAAAAGGACAGCTGTAGACTTAGTTCACTCTTTTCTATTTGCCCTACAACTTACAAGACCAGGCCTGTAAAAGAAAAGTGGATATTAGAGACCTCACAAATTACTTTTATATAGGCTCTTGTGAAAGCATAGAGAAAACATGTTTCCACACTGAGAATTCTTGGTATTTCAAGGCAAGTCTGTAGTGCCAGTACTGAACTAGGGCTCAAATGTTGATGCTTTTCTTGTCTTATCCATAGGAGAAGAAAATTTATCTACATTCACAAAAGTTGACCGGAAATTTTAATGCTAAATTATTGTCCAGCAGAAAGAAAAGCCATTTCTGCAAAGTCACCAGTTTCAGAAAGACAATTCTTATTTCTTGATGGCAGAACCTTAAATCCCAACTACTTTTACTCTGAATTAGGAGTTAATAAGGAGGAATGGTGTCTCACTTCTTTTCTTGGTCATCTACCCGTGGGGGGAAAAAAAAAAAAAAAGCTTGTAAACAGGTCAAGAGATTGGAAAAACTATGTAGAAACTGTCAAATTTTATAAACTTAAAAATACATAAATAAAAATTCTAGTAACAACCTCATAAGATAAAGTCCACTTAATAATCTCATTTCTCCTGGTAATCCTTTTATTTTGGAGAATCATATTTGGTTCTTTTTTGATAAATATGCAAAAGAAAAAAGTAAACAACTCCACATTTTTAACAGACCTGTTTTTATTCTCTGGGTATTACCAATTATATTATCAGACTTTTCACCAAGATTTAACAACAAGAATCACCAGCAGCCCTGAGTCACTTCCACAGAGTCCATCCAAAAGAACAGAAAACAACTGTATAGGCCACTTGCACTCAAATAAATCCTAGAAGTTTACTATTGTCACTTCTCCATCTCTTCAGTTGTCAACTGAGAAGCAACAAAAAGTTCAGTTCTGTCGTTCTTGTTATTCAGCCCTTAGAAGAGGTGGCTGGAAAAGCTGATGAGACAACAGAACTGGAAAACCAGCAGATAACAGATAATATCTAACCTTGTCTTTTGCATTATAAGAATTTACTCAGTGCCAAGCAAAATGGGAAGCCAAAGGAGCCTTGAAACAGGTTTAAAAATACAAAACCAAAACAAAATAAACCAACCCACCCCTTACCAGTAGAAAGAGAATCACGTAAAGAGAATTTCCTCCTGAGCACTCCCTACCAAAAAGAATTATCTGCTCTCAGAACAGTAAGACAGTCCACACCTTCAGATGACATTTATGTTTTTGTCTCTTTAAACTCACATCACCATTTTTTGGCACATAATTACAGGTCAAACAAATTTCTGTTTCTGTCTGGGCCTGATCAGATGTTTTTTGCCCCTTATCATAAAACTGGAATCGGCAAGCAACGCTGGCAATCACTGCTTTCACATTTAATTATTGCAACTCATCTAGGAATGCAGCCACAGAGCCTGAAAATGTTCCAACTGGTACAAAAGCCTCTCTGCTTAGCAACAGGGATACAATGAACGGGATCATCCGAGTGCTGCTCTTTCTGCGCGTGCTCTGCACACAATTAAGGATCGTCTGCTCATTTGTGCAAAGGCACTCTGGAGACTGCTACTGCCACAAGAGCGCCACCCTTGTGATCCCTTTTTACAAGGCACAAAGGCTACTTCAGAATTCCCTGCTATCTATACCCAGTGTTACCTGAATTAACCCTAATTATGTGCTTTATTTAAGGTGCTCATCTAAAAATCGGCAAATAGATAAAAACAAAATTCTCCAAAGCATAACTTTAAACAGCTGCTATTAGAGAAGGAATATAACATTTTATTATGAAGTATGGGCTACTATATAGGCACAGACACACACCTATATTTGGTGATATTCATATTATCAGCTACAAAAAAAATTATATCCACGTAAAATAAATGAAATCCAAAACTTACCACTTGTATTTTGTATGTCCCGATGGATTATGCTGTTGTTCACAGACAAGAAACTGTCTGCATTTATTTAGTGTGATAAGTTAATTTCATTTGCACAGTTATCTCATCACTTTCTTTTGAAAATTGTGCAATATTGTAACAGGTATCAGATTTCTTGGTATCGGTCAGTATCTGATTACAGCATGGTGAGAAATTGGTGTAAACAGTTATGAAATCCTTCCATTACTTTTATCCACACCTTACTCCCTCCCCCAAAAAGCTCTCTTGCAAGCCAATTAAGAGTAAATTGCTCATCAAAGCAAGACTCTCCATACATTTAACTCAGGTGTGTAATTCCTGTCTCCTCTTTCAATGTCCTACCAATCTACTTTTAAATTCCAAGGGAAATTAAAAAAAAAAACAACACTTATAAGTTCCCAAGAGCTTTTTGTCTCTGCATATGTATAAAGCATTGTTTACAATCCATGAAACTGAATACACATCTTCCTCTGATTTGACACCTTGCAACCATGAATATGGAAGTCTTCAGCTCTATTCGGTGGCAAACATGATCACAAGGCAATAATTTACAAGACCTGAAAATAGACCAGTGAAAGCTCTTATTCTCCTAACAGTAAATTCCTAACTGAAAAAGTTACCATGGAGCAAAGGATAAGAAAGGAGTCTATAGAGCATTCAAATACCACCTCAAAATAGTGATTGCAGAGAAAGGAGACATTACAGCACAATCCAGTTCTTTCCAATTTGCAGTGATTTCCTCAGTCTATTGCTCAGAAAACTCTATGTTGCTATTTCAAATGTCTTAAAGGTTTCTATCTTCTTTTTCTTGATATATTTTCCTATTTTTAGTTTTCAGTTGAGGGCCAGGTTTAGCTGTCATTTTGACAATGTGCAATAATCTTTAACAAAAAGGGGACACAAACGAATAAAGTTGACTTGCAACATTTCTATAGCGACCTGGAGCAAAGCACTTCAATTATGACTAAAAATAAGAGGTTTATCAATCATTCTCTGCTATCTATAACATCCTCAATCATCTCCAGTCCCTATATAACCTGTCAGACTTTTGACAATCACAACAGAAAGACTGTGAAACCTACAGGTTTATCCATACCATCGTGTGTAAAAGGCATCCACATCAACTCTCATATATCTGTGAAACAAAAAAAATCTAGGGTGGATCGGGAAAAAAAGCATCCCAGAGGCTTCAGATGAGCACAAAAATCTCCTTTGTAAATTATTTTAGTTCTTGAGTTGAACAGTGTCTATGAAAATATTGATCAGTTAATATTTGCCCCCAAATAATTACAGCTAGCATTCAGTTCTCTGAAATGCTTGACAAATGAGACAGTTTCCATGTACATTTAAAGACATATTTCTGGGTCTTAAATAAAATTCCAGGACTGTCAAATTCTTGTTTAAACTTCAGGTCAAGGAAACTGTTCAGCTTTAACTTAACATCTCTTTGAACAATGTCAAGAACATCACAAAGTGCCAAACCAACTAGAGCTGCATGAAGCTGATAAGAGAAAGATAGAGTATTCATGCAAAAATCAAGCTGGAAATCAATAGGGGAGCCTGGATTTAAACTGAAAGTAATTTTTATAGCTCAACTGTTAATATCAGTGGGAACCTGGAAGCTTACTGCCATGTGCTTTCTCAGGATAAGCTCTGACACTCACTTGTTGCATGTCTTCACATCTTCTCCTGGCTTGTGCTCAAGAGTGGAGATTATAACTAATTGTTTGCTTGGACATGGGACCAAGTTTCCCTCATGTCTACAGTTTACCCTTCTCTAGCTGAAGGCACCAACCAGAACATCAATAGCTTTGGCAGCAGCAAAAAGAAAATTCCTCAGGCGTGAAAGCCTGGCAGAGCTTTTTCTCCCATCACCATGCCACAATGGCAACCAGCAGATGATGACTCACTCACGTATTTCTTCTGCATATCAAGGGCCAAGCAGCAAGGAACCAGACCCAGACAAAGTTTAAGGCACTGCTGAGCACACTCTGAGCTATACAAGAGGTCAAGGCAGAAGAAATAAGTACATTTAACCTCTTTCTCCCCTGCAGCCTGGTCAAGTATTCCTAATACATAGAGGGCACAGGTAAGGGCACATTGTAAGAATAAGATTCATTACATATTCTGATTTCCATTATACTATTCAAGTCCACTACTTCACCAGCTCGTCACAAGATCACCTGGAAATTAACTGCAGATTGCAAGCAATTTGAAAAAAATCACTTCAGCGTTTTAAAGAAATACTTGGGGTAGTTAAATAAGCATGTCTAATGTTTTGGGCAGTTTAAATATTTGGCCCAAGGACATGCACATTTGCAAAGAACTTCCTATCATCACTGTATTTGGTGTCTATAACAAACCAGCAAATGTTAGGTCACAGTAAAAAAATAAATAGTATCTCTTTTTTTTTGCATTAACATCAGTGACTAAAACATTTTTCTGCAGCACCACAGTTAAAATGATTATACAAGTTCAAAGTAATATTAACACAATTACTATTTCCAACAAAGTGACAATGACTTGGGTTTTCTGTGCAGACCTTTGGTGTGTTCATGTATACATTTTCTTTGAAACAAGTTAATGAGCTCTTAGGAATTCAAGGTAAGTGCTGAATCAAAGTTATTCAAGCCAGCTCTCTTAATTTATTACATGTGAAAGAACTGAATATCTAAACTTTATTATTATTGTCTAATAGAATGTTCCTTTACCTTATAGGTTTTTCAGATAAACAAGGTGTGTAGCTATCCTACATGTTAGATGGGTATTATGGAAAACCCAGCATAATGGGTCCACCATAATCACTTACAATGGCCTCACAATCCATGAACCCTGTCCATCTACATGTCTGTTGCAGAATCATCTCTATGCAACGATAACAAAAATTCACTGGCTCCGTTTCTGCATTTTGCATGTTGAGTTTGTCAGAATGCACTTTGTTTTAATTCACTTGCTGTTACAGCTGGCCTTCTCTAGAGATCAACCCTAGTTCTGATGTATAAAGATGAATTTTCTGCCCCAAGGAGACCAGTTTGCACAGTCAATAACAATATTCCAGCAGCGAAACAGAAGATTCTATATGTGGTATCACAACAGAAAGCTCCAAATCCACAGATGGCTTCTTTCCAAACAGTGGGTTCCAAAATGCATATGGATCAAACACCACCTATACATGATCTAAAGCAGGTTATCTCACTACATGGCCTAAAGTTACTACAGTAATCAGTCTTGTCAGCCCCCTGTGGAAGACTGTTGTTTCCTTCCATTGAAAATCAACTTATGAAAATAGACTCAAGAGAACTGTATGTCAAACCTGGAGTGAACTTGTCATTCTGTTGTGCAACCATTAGTTATTTCAATACCTAATGATTCATGGAATAAAACAGTGCAATTTTAGTTGAGGATGCTCTGTATGAATTGCATTCCAGTCATTATCAAATGGCATTTTTTGAACGTCAGTGCAAATCATGAAGTGGAACGTCAATGACAAAAGTTAAATCCCAGCTATGTTATTATATTGATACAGAATGCCTTTCTTGCACTTCAGACTTATCTGCACCCCAAATTATGGCTAAAGATAACTAGAATGCCAAATCATCTTCCAAAACTATCAGACAACATTAAGTAGCTATTAGCATTAAATTGACATAAAACATTTGTCACATTAGGAACTGCAATAAAAAAGATAACCTTATAAATATCATTATAATTTCTGTTGCAGTAGTTTTTAAAGACACCACACAAGACTAGATATTGGTTAAAACACAGAAAAGATATGTTCCTCATACTAGATACCTCAGGGCTAACATTCAGGACTGCTTCAAAAATTACCTGGGTGCAGAAAGCAGCAGCAACTGTTTGGAGGCAGATGACATGGCACATCAAAGGATGATGGAATACTGACTTTTTCATATGGGTAATGAACTGGCTGAGAAGTGAGATTATAGGTTACTGCTGAGCTATATATGCACTGATGATACAGGAGATTTGAGTTACCTGCCTAATGTCAGCTAGGAAACTTGCATTACATTCAGAAGTGTATACCAGGTCTCAAGACACACAAGAGTATTTTCTTATCATATTATTTATAGAGTTGGGAATTTTATATTAAGGGTGGAGTTAAATCTCCCGCTGCACAGATTTACCTCACAAAGCCATATCTGACACTCCATCTGTTTTTCATAATGTATGCTACCTGCTTTTTCTTAGCACTTCTTTCAGTCTGATAAGGAAAACACATCAGCAAGCTGATTAATGGCTTTCCTCCTTTTCATTTTCCAGTTCCCATGTATTTGAACAATACAGGAATGGTTCAGTTATAAAACACTACAGAAACACATGCTATTCAAAGTAATCCCTCTATCTCATTTCTGTAAGCTTTTACAATTAAAAAAAAGTCCAAAACTTTATGCTGCTTATTATTGCAAATACTTCTTTGCCAATAATCTTATTACAGCATCACGCTGCCTCTGTTAGTTGTTACACTCATCACTGAGATAAATATGTGAAATTGTTGTAGCCCAAGTGCCACTTTTCTTGGCTGTTAACTGCTGGCAAGAGGTAATGCTTGTGCTCATGGACTGCTGAGGTTGGACCCACACCTGCAGCATCTCCTTGGGTAAAGTCCTTGGATTCCCTTCTCAATGGAACTGGACCCCTGGAGGGGACAGAAATCTCTGTCCATGTCGGAGTAAATGAGGGGTCAGAAGGCAGCTGCTGCTGCTGCTGCTGCCTACAGGAGGACCCAAGAACTGGAAACACTTCTGGATCTCCCCCATTGGACTCATCCTGTAACAAATCTGCTGAAAAAGCCAGATTTCCCAGAAAAGGATTCTCATAACTGTGTTACTACCCTTTCTGTGTTCTGTTTCCTCAGTGTGTCAGAAAAACATTATCTCAAGTTATTTACTCTTTACCAAATAAGTGCAATCCATGCTTTTAAGTTTGGAGGGGTTTTTTTCTTCAAAGACTAAGATTTTAGTACTGGAACACTGAACCAGACTCTTATTTCAAGTTCACTAACAGACTGATCTCTATTGTTTAGGTGTGCATGTGTGTGTGTTAATAAGAATTAATAATTTGGAGCTTTGTACTGTCTTTAATGTATTGCCAAGGCAGATAAATCTTATTATCCCTACTTAAAAATATGGAAAATGAGACAGGGGAATAATGTGATTCATTTAAAATATGATTTCAGACCCAAAACCAGAACTCATGTCCTTCTACCATATTATATAGGAATTAGCCTAGCAGGGGATTTAAAAACTGGTTTAAATAACTAGGAATTTGTTAGGTATTCTGCACTAAATATGATCTTCACAGTACCTAAGTGTTCGTTTAGTCTTTATCTTTTAAAGCACTAATTCTGTTTCCTAATTACTCTCTCCTATATTCTGACTTGTTAATGGAATACAGATATAAACTAGCTAAATTAAGAAGTGCTGGCAATTTAATGGGGGAAAAAAGAAAACCAAACCAAAAACCTTTCTTTTTCTTTGATTTAAAACTAAATTGATCAAAGTAAGAAAAGAGTGAAAGGTAATTATCATCCAGGTAATCACTACTGAACTGGAAGCTTAGAATCTTTTTGATTAGCCAATTACTAGTTATGCACCAAGCACAGCCAATCTCATTCAATAGTGTGTATGTATCTTATATGTTATCTTTATAGAAAGATTTAGATTTTTATATACATATATATACATGCATACATTGATATCTTTTTATTTTTTCTTAAAGCCTGTGACATCTCTCTAGACAATTCTTTTCCTCTCTGTAATGATAGCACTTTCATCTGTTAACCTGTGTAATTTACCAAGTAAAATAGTCAAATTTATTTTCCATACATTTTCTTGGAAAAATGCTGGAAATCAAGTTCTGTCATCACTTTCTCACACAAACTCTGCACTGTTCTTGTCACAGATTAAATATCTGACCCTTCTGATTGCAAAGTATTAGTTATTCAGTGTTAAAATAACCTTCAGGTCATGGATGTTGATCTGCCATTACATCACTTAGCCAACATATTCACTGTTTATTCTTGTTTGAATTCCACTCCCACCTGTAAAATACTTTATGTATAAATGTGCTGGTTAAATCATTGATAGTCAGTATTTGCTTGAGTTGCTAAGTTTTTGGGGTTTTTTTCCCCATTCCACTGTGCTTATCAGCTTAGCTAAAATCTGACAAACATTGTGCAATGGCATCTACTATCAGAGAACAGGAATGTGCTTTCCAGATTTTATGAAGGTATTTCCTCTCCTCCCCTCCTCCCTCTAAAGACATTTCTGTCATTCAGGGATTTCTGCCTTCAAGCTTCAAAGAAATTGTGTTCTCTCTAAGCCAGTGATAAAAATATCCACATTTACTTTTAGAGGATCTGCACCAAATAAGTCTTTAGCATAAAAGCTCTTCAGTAACTGATGAATTTTATTTAACTAACTCCAGATCAGTATTACAGATAAATAAAATAATTACCATGCAAAGTTAAGTCCCCTTAGATTAACCCTGATGATATAAACAATTTTGTACGATTTCAAAGAAAAAATAAGTAAGATGGGCATTAAATATCGTGAAGGTTTTTTAAAAGATGGTTATTTTTAAAGACCGTGGGTTTTTCCAAAGAGGTATTTTTAAAAATACAGTGATGAACAGAAGGAATATCATTATTCACAAACAGTTAAATACATCACTATTCAATATTTGTGAAATTAAAG
>VWYP01023567.1:0-13236 GCA_013400435.1 Pycnonotus jocosus | reverse complement strand
ACAGCCCCATAGCCTCAAGTCAAGTGAATTATATTCACTGTAGAATTTGCATACTCACAGAATATCATATTTATTCCAATTAGGTTAATTTTCTGGTATTAAAAAGTGTTTTATTGATCAACTGTCATTTATTGCATAAACTGACACTCTTCACATCACCACTAAATTTGACTCAGTTCTAAGATGATCTCTCCTACTCTGAAATGTATTTACCCAATTCTTTTTAAACTCCTTCTATGGCACTAATATTAACAGGTTTAATAAATCTCAGTCCACTATCAGAAACATTAGCACTAACCATTGTACATATTTATTTTAACCCTCTGAGGGTTTCCCAGACAGTATTTCTACTCAATTCGTCCTTCACTATCCATTGTTAAAATAAATTACTGTTGTATTCAGCTCAGCTGCAGGCAAAATACTTCCATTACAAGCGCCCATCAACTTTTTAAATCAATTAAGTTAATTGACAGCAGGTTTAGCCATTTTCTTAATTATGACTGCAAACAGATTTAAAAAAAAACAAACCCATCCCCCAAAAAAACAAGCCCCAACCCTTTAGAGTTAACAAAACAAATGAACAAAACAATAATAGAAATTCACAGAACAGAAACCTTCTTTTATAACTGTCATTATTAAAAAGTCTCTAAGGAAGAAATATATAATGAAGGAAATCCATGGACAGAACAAATCTGTGTTTTTCTTTCTAAGTCACTTTGGAGCACTTTATCAGTTCATTTCAAAGCTGAAAACCACATTTGAATTAGAATCAGCTCTAAACTATATTAGTGATGATTCAGTAAATGACATTCTTCCTCCTGGGTAAATTCAGAGCTGGGATAATGTTAGAGAGTAATGTTGGCTATCCTAGGCACAGAGAAAATGATGCTTTGCAAGTAGTGAAAGAATTCTTCTCAGGAAATTCCTGTTCCTTGCATCAGTATTTCTCTTTGCCTTGCTTCAGATTTTTCAGCATTCCCCAATCCTATATAGTGCAAGGTTCTCTATAAAAGAGTCCTCTCTTCTGCTGGGTGACAGTACCAGAGTATACAACAACAGTAGAATTTATGTTAAAAGTTTCTTGATTACGGTAGAATGTGTTTGAACAAATTTGAGCATTTCAGAATTCTGGTGTAATCAAGAATACTAGAATTCAAAAACTACACATTTTCATACTATACAAACTTTTAATATCACAAGACCATTTTCCTTCAAAATTTCCTCTCATTCAGATGCAAAATATACTTTACTGAAGTGAAACTGAACACTTTTGCTTTAGTTTGAGTTAAGCATTTCTTTTAAATACTATAGTTTTAATTCATAGAATTTTATAACAGAAATGAAGTTTTAATATTATAGTAGTATAACCAATATCGTATTTTAGGAACCTAATATCAAATATAATGTACACATACATCATCATTATGAAATAAATAAAAATAGAACTGTCAAAATGTAGCATTTTAGTTTGATCAAAGTATCATATTTTGAATTTGTGTTGAAAAAATTCCTCTAAATTAACAACCCTCTGCAGATTATTCAGAGCTCATTGAAAATGAGTTTCCTGATGGAAGATTTCCATCAAAAATATTATCAAGCAGGCATAGTTATTAAGTTAGCAATGAGGCAGCACTATGAGGTCAATCAAGTGCTTAACAGAACTTTTTAGTGTTAGGTTGAAGGTGCCATATACAGCGTGCCTAAGAAGTGACTAAGAGCTATGGGCTTTTCTTACTTTTATTCCTCTCCTCTTGACTGGCTCAGTCAGAACAATAACCAGCAGACAACAGGGTGATTGAGACATATTTCTGTAGCACACACTCCTCTGAGCAGCTTTAATGCTTATGCAATCTAACTCAGCAAGATCAGAATTTTGATATTCCACTTCTTCTGCGAATCACAACAGGAGAGATTTCCATTAAATAAGGTAATTTTAAATTGGATCATTAAGAATCCTTAGGATGGTCAGCTGCATGGTAATTTGAAAAGATTGAGAATAGTCATGTTTATAAGTGTTTATGAGGATGGTACTTAAAAGAGGCAGGAATGCAGGGTAAACTCATGAACGTGTGCTTGTTTGTTTTTCAGAGTAAAACACCGTCAGCCTTCACCCAGTAATTCTACAGAGCTACCATTGCAGTGAAGGAGAACACACTAGAGTTAACCCATCCATATTGGTTATCACTAAAAGTTGATGAAACAGTTTTGCAGAAAATAATTCATTGATCAGAACTATGTCTAAATTGACTATCCATCCCTATAATTTTATGTGAGAAATTGCAATGATTTGTTTTACAGAAGTCTGTGGACTCTTTCCAACAATTTAGAATACAAATTTCCATACAAATAAAGCCTGTCTAAGGAAAGGTTTATGAGGAAAAATTGTACTATGAAACATTACTGCAACTCAAGTACTATCTCTGCATTTTGCAAAGAAGAGAACTAAACACAACGAAAAAAGATTAGGATTTTGTTTGTTTACTTGTTCTTCAAAAATTATTCATTTTTTACAAAATTTGGCTAAATATACTTTATAATATATTATGACTTAAATATAATTTAAACTGTCAGTATATACCTTTAAGGTGCTCTAAAGAGTGAAATTCCAATTTTTTTTACAGAATTTGTATCAGTAAGCGGCTTTTTAATAACTATAATATTCCTATAAACTTCCTATGGCAGAAACTTTGTTTATCAACATATTCTCTAGTGTTAAATACTGTGTTTTTTCTTGATTTTTCTTTTGGGTATTTGGAGGTGAGAACAATTAAACAATCTATAAATTTACACATCAGCTTGTGAAGAATTAACTATTTTGCTCTAGCCAAAAATAGGCTAAGGAAAGTTTCTTTATTTGTTTGTTTGTTGGGGTTTTTTTCAAACAAAATGTTGTTATTATAAGCATCATAGCCATTTAAGATAAGCTTAATGTTAGGAAAAAACAGCAGTCTTGTTGGACTGATAGTATAGTATCTTACTCCCCATTCAGTCATGTCTTTTTCATTTCCACAGAAGAGAGGATTTGATCTGACAGATTCCACAATCTGAGTTCCCACTGAGTTTAAAAGGAGTTCTACAAGCAAAGAGTCTACAACTGAACTCCTATGTTCCTGAAGCTTGAGGTATGCATGAAAGGGAGGGGAAACAGTAGCAGCCAATATTTTAAGAGAAACACAACATATGTTAAATACTGAGTATTGCAAAGTTCATGTGTTAGTCATTCATCATTTGTACCTCTAAGTGTCCAAAACTTAGCCATATAGTTTGAATCCCTCATTTAAAGTTCTTCTGTTTGCAGAAAAAGACCGACTCCCTTCTAAAATGCCTTAGAAAAGCTCTCATAATAGTAATGTCTGAGAGAACTGTTCCATGTTATTTTATTTTCCTAATTGCAAAGCTAGCGCTCCCTCATATATGTTTGCTCCTGGTTCCACACAGTCATTTCTAGTCCCCAGAATTGTGTTCAATGAAGTATTAGGGGAGGACTCACAAGGAAGTTGGCTTTTATTTATTACTTTATCACTCTTAATCCATATTATATCATGCGCGGACATACATTTAATTCAGCTGAAGCTGAGAATCATGGTAGAAATGCCAGGAGAGTCCAAGAAGTCTGGGAATTTCATAGGCTGCCTTTGGCACCAGAGAACTGTAGAGCTGAACCATGACTTGACATGAGAAACACATAGTGCTGCATCTGTCCAGGCCATAGAAGTTTACTTAAAAATTTTTTCTCTTCAAAGATTATGAAGAAGCCACCTACTGTGTTTTTATCACTATGACTAGTGCTATTGTCAATAGAGCTAAAAAAGAAAGTACAGAATAAATGCAGTATATGCTAAGGAGAACATTTTTGTTTATAAACTTTATTTTTCCTTCTAGGTCAGTCATTTACAATAATAAAATTGGTTAGTAACTATGAAAGAAAAAAAAAATTCCATTGTTAATTATACTTTGAATTGAGTGTGACAGAACTCAATTGTTTCTGAAAAGATCTAAAATTGGCCACTGCTTAACTAGAAAATCATTTCCCCCAAACTGAGACCTGCTTTACACTCCTGCTCACTGCTACCACAAAATCCATCACTGACAATGACTGCCACTCTCCTTCAGTTCCAGAGAGTGATAGTAGAACCCATTCTTTTTACTACACTTCTACAGTAAAACCCTCTCATTTTTTAGACATTTCCATTTCCACCAGTGTAGATTTTCAATTTTTTTTACATGCTTTCATCATACAGGCATGGCAAACCCTAAATAACACGTAAAAGTACCAATTTATAATTTGCAAATGCTTGACATTGAATGATCTAAAAGATTTTCTGCTTTCAGGTGCATTGCAAATTGTTCTAAGAACATTGGTCAGCTGTGGCGTTTAGCTCTTCATTAAGCAGTCACTGAGTTTCTTCAGATTGAAAATCCCACCTCCTATCTTTCTTACAGCATCTGGTCTCTAGTAGAATCACTCAACAATTTCTAACAGGTTCTTTTTTTTTTTTTTTTAATTTATCAGGTTTATTTGTATAATATGAGTCAATTAAATTTGCGTAGAGCGGATCTCCACTATTGGGATTCTCTTCTCTGAGTCTTTCAATTTCCCTGCAGAGTTTTAATACCTGATGATGATTGTTTTTTGTAATTAAGATTTAAGTACCCAATCCCCCAAGACTTGTCATACAGAGAGCTGCCACTCAAGCATTCAGCAACCCTTTCAGGCGCACCCTCTCTTTGTCACAGCCTTTTCCCAGCATCCGAGAGCTCAGAAGAAAGCCTTTGGTTGAGCAGTGCTGTATTTCATCCCCCATCTTTTGCTAATCCACCCCATACTCTTGCTGCAGCTTACCTGAAACTGCTAAAAGGGTAATGTCTCTTTTAGCAGCTGACAACAGTACATCATGGGAATGAATAAGGCTTCCATTTGACTGAGTAAAGTGAGGCACTGCTCTGTCAATCCCACATCTTATTCATACTGTAAAAACTAAAAAAAAATCTAGTCACCTCTAAACCAGAGTTATGGATACAGATTTGGTTCTTGCATAGTTTCATAATTCATAAAACAAGAAACATGGGTTCAAAGTCAAAATGTTTGCATTTGGGAGATTTTTTTCCCTATTGTTTCAGCCAAGACATGACGAGAGGCAGGGCAGACTCACTCAAGAGCAGCAATATGCAAAGGCAACCAGAGGTCAGTGAATCTGTATGAAATCCCGATCAGTGATGCCAATCATGTTTTTGTACCACATAATTTTGCTTCTGTTGTGTCAAATAACAGTTAAATGCTAAGATAAGATGCACAGAAATGCACCTCAGTTGAAGCACTTTTTTAGCCACAAGGATAACAGAGGTCATAAGCATCCAGGAATAGGTCTCATCCTTCCTTCCCTGAGGTCCCCAGTTGTGCTGGGCTATCAGTGTGGCACATCAAAAGTTCATCACTAAGCAAAATCAAGGATGCTGAGGGTCTGGTATGCATTCTGTATACATCTTGGGAGGTTTTACTTCCAATTAACTATAGCAAAGCCCTACAGACTAAATACCCACTAGTGCTTGGATCGAGCTAATCAGGCTAATCTTTAGTGTGCAATTCTTGGTTTACTTTCATCCTAAAGGAAGGAAATCACGTAAGATGCTACTATATTATGGATTGAATCAAACTCAGAAGTGTAATATTCTTTTCAGAAATGCATCAGAAAAGCTGATGAAGGCACATTTACAGTATTCAAAAGGCTAAAGAGCAAAAATAGCAAGGGAGGGGGAAAAGCATTATATTTTCAAATCTCTTAAACTTGGATCCCCACAGACATTGTGCCTGCCCCTTCAGTATCAGTCTCTTAAAATTCCCAAATAGAGTATTAATAAATAATTTCAAAGTAGCTAGATTGATTTAATATATCCCTTACTGTTTTACTTTTAATTTACCATGCCACTAATCTATCAATCTAATCCTGCACTCATAATTATTTGTTGACTTTAGTAGAGAGAATTAATTCTTTACATCTTTCAGGCTCTTTAAATGATAATATATTTCAAATTTAAAATTACCATCAGGGTAGCAGGGCTCCAGGGGAATGCTTGAAAACACCTCCTTTTGTTTGATAGAACCTTTAGACATATCACATGCTACTCATAATGAGTTGCCTTTATCCAGATTAGATTTAGAAAAACACTTTTTTTTTTGTCACAGATTTTGCAAACAGAGGGTATCTAATTAGAAACAAGTTATATATTCAGCACTTAGTGTCAGTGCTTTAGTAGAAATGTGATAAAAAAACTAAGAATAACCCAGGGGAGATCCAGAGAATCTGTGCCAACAGTGTTTGTGGCTTCACAAAGCACTCAGTCACAAACTGTCAAAAAGAAAAAAAAAATGTATGTAAGTTTGTACATATAATGTACTTTGTTGAAAATATGCTAAATAGCATAATGTATGATTTATCTTAATTGCCATTCCCTGCAATGGAGTGTGTCATTGATCATCCTTTTCACCCAATGTGTGTAACTTGTCTTTGTTAATTCGCTGTGTATTAGTTGTTAGCTTAGTCCTAAGTTCAGACCTGAGCTATTGTAAATGCTGCTATTTTAAATGCTGTTTACACGTTCATTTAATATAATGCACAAAGCAGACAAATCAGAACTGCAGATCCTTATCTTTAAATTGATGTGGTACTCCTTCAGCTACCTGCACCATGTCTTTCAGGAAACTAACCAAATCAAAATGATTCATTTTAGACATCCTTTATTTTATATAACCCTATTCACTGAAGCAGCAAGAACAGAATTTTTCTCACCTCACTTTCAAAAACCGAACTGTCTTCTTCTCATAAACAGCCTATAGGGATTTGGAGGGTCTTTTTCATCATTCCTATTATGAATGCCTGTTGCAGCAAATACATGAACTGCACCCATTACTCTGCATACAGTTACATGGAATGCATTTATAAGAACAAGACCTCTCATTCTCATGCCCAACCTAAATTTAGGACAAATGAAAACTAGCCAAAAATCTGTCTCTGAAATACAGCAGTAAGGCTTTGAGTCACAAGCAAGATGAGAGCAAACTTTTTTGGCATTCTAGATGTAATTCAATGCCAATACAATTTAAAATAATTTGGCAATTTATTAAAAAAAGGAGAAACAGGGGAAAGATTATATTATTTACCGCAAATTTGATATTTTATTAATATTTTATTATTTGGCTTTTAGATTTATTCCTCTTGAAGAAGTAAATTTATATAGATAATGATGTGAAAATACTTATAATCAGACCATTTGAAAGCAATCATAGATATGCAAAAAAAAGAAGAAAATCAAGAAAAAATTTGTTAATGAATTTATGACACTGTATTTTCTGTTCAATTAATTAAAACTTTATAACTCAATGTGATCACAATTTTTGTTCAGATTTGCTAGGGCTTTACAAAAGAGGCTGTATGTCCTCATAACATACATATTTAGCACATGTGACCCAAATTATATATGCTTTTTGTTTCTGCATAGGTAATGTATAAATACAATAAGTATGGGAGTACTATATTCAAAATATCTACCTGAAGAAAAGGAAAAGAAAATTAGCTTTTAAAAGACATCACTTAAGGTAATTTGTGCTTATGTCACTGTTCAAATTAATGATAATTGCATATTTCTTAAAAAGAAAAACCAATAGAAAATAAATATTTATAATTTTTTGTTTATGGAAAGTTTCCACTAATTTATCAGTTTATGCTATAGATTAGAAATGTCAAGTGTTGACCCTGTATAAAAACATTTGTTTTCCCTGTTACTCATTTGAAAATGAATGTAGCACTAAACCTACTTCACATCACCTGGCCGTGCATTTCAAGTGACAGAATGACTAAAAGTGAATGGTAAAATACAAAACATATTCATAGACTTCCAAAAGGTCCAGAAAGAGTCTGTAGCGCAAAATGAAAATTCTTTTTTGTAAAAACCACTGTTTAGTGTGGAATATAGGTCCTCTATTTTACAGATTGTATGGTTCTGGTTTGTTGGCTGTTTTTTTTTCCCCTACAGATGGTCTTTATGAAAATATGGTAAGACTCTAAATATATGATGCATAAAGTTAACACTCAGTTCCTACAGCTTCATTTCCAATCTTCTGTAGCTCCATTGAAGAATAAAAAAGTAATGAAACAGGAAAGCCTCTTAAATTAAAAGCATTGCTGTTTTGTAGCTTAACATATCTTTTCACCTCAGTGTAATTGCACCATGTGAAACATAACAAAGAGCTATAACTAAAAATTCCAATGTCATATAACTTAGTATTATGAGAAAATATTTGAGTTTTCTCTTAGGCAATACAGAACTAATTTGCACAATGAAAGTCTTGCTAAATTGGTACTGAAGAATGTGAAAGACTAAAACCACACAATAGATAAAAGCATGCCAAGAAATTTAATTTACAAAACACTTACTATAAATTAAAATAAATGTTAGAAGTGCTTAGGCAGTACAACTATCTGCAGGTGAAGCATTCTGACAGAGCTACTCATCTAAGAAGCAGAATAAATCTTACCAGGATATTTTAAAGATTAAGAAAGGTTCAAGAAACTGTTTTAGGGCTTTAAAAGGAAAAATAGTTATAAATGTTTAATGCTTTTTGGTTTATATTTTCCAGGAAAGTCTTAAGGCTTTTGATGATTTCATCTACATATTCCCCAAACTTTGTGATAACTCAAATCTAAATCTTGCACAACTATGACAAAAAACCAAAACCAAAACAAAAACAACAAAACAAAACAAAACAAAAAAACCACAAAAAATCCAAAAAAAAAAAAAAAAACGTAAACACACACACACACAAAAAATCACCACCAACAAAAACAACAACCAAAAAAAAAAAAAAAGCCAAGCAAACAAAAACCCCAAGCAATAGCAACCAAAAACAACATACAAAACCCAAAGAAAAAAAACAAAGAGGCACAGTGAGATAAACACTGGTTAAGTTAATATTTCAATTAACTCTTAAAACATTTCTACTTTATTTTCTGCCAAAAGCTGAGGTAGGAGAAATGGAAGATTGGAAATGAGTTAGTTTATTCCTCAGGAAGAGGAGTACCAGAAGTTTAAACACTTGTTCTTTTTAGCTGTAGTTTTCCTTTTGGGTACTCTAAAAGAGAGACGCTAGACTCTATAGATTTTTAGTGTCACTTAGAATGTCCATCCATGTTTCTTCAATTTCTACCCCATTCTGGATTTTTTCAAGTAAAGAAAGGTTTTGTATCACCAGCCAATGTTTTCAGATTAAAAAAGGTAGAACTTCGAAAAAAAACTTTGGGTACACAAGACCTTCTTTATGAAAGCTTAGAAAAAGCTCTGAGTACCCAAAGCTGTTTTTAGCAGCAGATAATTTCAAAGTAAATATAATTTAAGAACAACTATTTTAAGTTGAAATCAGACAAAGCAGTGAAAGTAGCTGAAGTTCAGGGATAAATTAGAAAGGGAAAAGATAGAAACTAGATTAAACATTAGCAAACTAGATGGAATTTATTTGAATATTCCTTTCCACCAAAAACCATAGGGGCATCTGCCCCAGGGTAGGCATTTAGTTATTTTGACCTCTCTTATAAGGACTTGTGAATGAATGACAATACAATGGCCTATGTTAGGAAGAGGTGAAAATATATCTGATTATATACAACTAATTTTTAGACTGGAACTTAAAATATGTCTTGTAAATATGCATCTTATTTGTCAGTCTCAATTCTTTTCTTGTAACAACAAACATACAAAAGCCACTGAGCAGCAAAGAAGGAGCTTCCCTACCCTCTTTAGGTCTTTATAGAAATTTTTGAAAGTATTATATACTGAAAGTGAAGAATTCTCCAAATCAAGGAAAAACAATGCTTTTCTTCTATCAGGATAGTCTTTGCTCCTACCATAAATAAGTGATGAAAAAAAAGAAATAAGGAAAACAAGATAAAAGTTTTTACTTTACAGAATTCAACCTGAAAACTTGAAGAGTTCTGAGTTAGTGTTTCCTGGAGAATCAGTACAGCTCTTTTCTTGTAATTAAGTTCTCTGACAGCGTTTTCTACAGAGACAAGTATTTTGCATACTGAAGTCTAAGGCACTACTAAAACAGAAAGGACTTTCAGATTTTCTTGGGCTTTACAGAAGAGGCAGTATGTCCTCATAGGTAGCAGGCTCCTGGCCAAGGTCAGAATACAGAGCTTCCACTGCTGAAGTTTCCTCCTCTAACCCTTATAACTCATTACAAGTCAGATATACTTTTTGCCATCTGTAAACAGATGCTAGAGATTCTGACCTCATCTAAATACATGGAAGTCTGTAGTAGCAATAATCATTATTTCTTGTAATACTAGAGAAAAAACTGTATGCCATAATTTCATTCTAGGGTATTAATTGTTTTAATGTCCTTGACAATAGAGGTGCATAAGATAACTTACCTCCTACAATAATAAAAATACAAAGTATTTCCTTTCCTAGGCAGTACATTGATTGTTCAAGCTATCAAAGAACTGACTTGATCACCATGAAAATTTGATAAAATAAGTACTGTTCTCAAAAACTCAGTTCTGGACAAGAATAAATATTCTGTATTCAATCAATTTCTCTGGTATAACATATTACTAATTCTTGTGAATTGGAAACAGACAAATAATGAAATACATTAATAAGGAGGGGGCAGGAAAAAAAAATCTGAACTCTTCAGTTCTCCACCACACACACTGAAAACTGTTTGAAGCAAATAAGTAAATTCATTTCCAGGACATTTCAGATGCAACCTTAAAATTTCAAAAGTCTTAAAAGTTTTAGGAATAATGTAGCTGGTAGGACTCTCATGAAAATGTTGGGGAGAAAAGCATAAAAAACCCCTCCTGTTCTCATAGAAATTTTCCCCAATTCTTTCTCCCTTTAAAACATGTGTAGATATACCTTCAGCAGCACTCACAGGAGATGGCAGCAAATTTGGTGCCTTTGAGACACGTGATGTAAGTACTTCTAAGCCACCAAGGCAGAAGCCACGAAAAATAAACAAGCAATTTCCCTCCCTCCCTTACCTGCAAGTCAGTTTAGTGAATACTTTGAGGAGAAAAGGTACTCAAGCATGATGGCAAATGATTCAGACATTCTTAAACACTGGAGACTTACATCTAATTTCCAAAGTTTGTCACTCAGAAACTTTAATTACAATGTTAGGAAATTAGCACTTTGCATACTGTAACATAATTCCCCATTGTACTGTGAAACTATATCCTGACATTGATCTGGTCTGCACATGTAATGATGGCAGAATAAGTTATTAAATAAGAAGTGAATATTTAATTGTTTACACAGTGAATAGCACATTTTAGATGCCACTACAATATAAATATTTACAATAAAATGGTCGTTAGAGAAGCAGTAGCTTAAAAAAGATCAATCTTTTTAAAAACAGGATGGGCATAACATTTCAGTAGTTTAGTAGATCTATATAGTTGTAATGTACTATAACACATTTTTAGTCAAGAAAACATTACATGGGTTTTTAAAATAAAATTTATTTCTAAAATTTATATAGATATGGTCAAATGTAGCACTCAATATAAATTATTTAAATTAACTATTCTGTCATTAATATATGAAGTTAAGTTATTTTTCCCCAATTCTGCAGGTCTTTCTGATATATTCCAAGCTCTGTGCAAACATGTTGAACTTAAAACTATTTTAAGATGTGAGGTAGACACAATCTTCTAAGAACCTCTAAAGAAAATAACAAAATGAAATCATGCGTTAATAATGCTATTCCTACAATTCAAAGCACATCTGCAAAATGGTGGTATTATTTAACACTTCATACAGTCTAAAACTCTGTGGCTTTTTCCTTTTGGTCTTTTGTCCACTTTCCTGGAAAAGGTAATAAAAAAACAACAGAGGCAAGACTTCAGGAAAAAATATAATGAACTTGCTCACTGCAGTAATTAATGGAGAAGTGACCAAATAAATGTAGAGACAGGGTAATGAAACCAAAAGCTATAGGGAAATGATGAAAGACCTTAAAAGCTTTGACATAGTGCAACAAGGGTGGGGAGTCAAAGATCTTAATGATGGAAACACACACTTCTAAACTACAGCAACACTTCCATACTGCTGCAATTCATTTCCCTCATATTGTTTCACTCTTCATGAGAGGAATTGCTTATAGCCTTTTTTTATGTTGTGTAAGGCATCACATCAAAATACAGTTACATGTTACCAAGTTCAATACTGAGAAAGACCTATGGTTTAATGCTGCCTGGAAAAGACTGATAGACATGAAGGTAGAGAACATGTGGGAGGAAAGAGGAACACTACACACACATGCACACAAAAGTGTATTTGAAGCATAAGCAACATTCAGTTTCTGATTCGAAACAGTTCTGTTAAGATTGCAGGTGACGAAAAGGGGATTGTACAGCTGGACAAACACTTCATTATGAATTTTTTTGCTATGTTTTGTAGTCCTGATTTGAAATAAGAATAAAGTTCTCAAAAAAAAATAGCAGAACAATGGATGAAAGTTTTAAGAATGTAACTGATTTTTAAATTTTCATATAGCCATCTTTTCATATAGCCTTATACATGCCACCTGAGAATAAATATCCTTTCTACTTCTTCAATATTATTCATATTACTAGCATTATTATATATTATAATATTAATAACAATAGTAAAAATGATAATATGTTTTGGAGAAAGTTTACTGGAATTGCATTTTTTTACTTTTTAGAATACAGGAAACAAAAGCTTTCCTTACAAATAACTTTCGGAAAACATCAATGTTGGAAAATTCCAGATTAACATGTAAAGAATTCCAAGTCCTTTTCTCAATCCATTTTCTGTTGCAGTTTTATTGATGAGAAAAAAAACATCCATTTCTACCTCCGCTTCTTCAAAAGTGACCATCTAGGTGTATTCAGAGATAAGTTACAATATGTATTCATTAAATAAGCAAAAACCACGTACATGTTGGCATTAAACAAAAACAAATAGTGAGNGGCATTAAACAAAAACAAATAGTGAGTTCTATCCCTGGGATGGTCTAATCCTGGATGTACACGTAGACTGTGAGGCAAGGTGCTGGAGTCCTTCTCTGTAGAAAATGGATCTGGGTTTTTAGTCAATCACAGGCTCAATATGAGTTATCACAGTGGTCTGGAGGCCAAAAGTGACATCTGCATCCTGTGGTGCACCAAGAGCAGCACAACTGGCAAAAGCATTTGATGCTGTCCCACA
>VWYP01023564.1:39377-103124 GCA_013400435.1 Pycnonotus jocosus | reverse complement strand
TTCAGTTTGAAGCCATTCCCCACAAGGAAAGGCTTTAGAGGATTGAGGACTCCCTGGCTCCTGGCAGGAGGGACATCATAGGAACAAAGAAAGATATGAAATATCTTCTATAAAGACAGAGGGAAGTGGGCAGTCGAGCAGTTCAGGCACAGCACAGAGGATCACAAAACTAACAATTTGCCAGGGATTAATAATCTGTGTTCCACTCGGGAATGTACCTTCCTTCCCTCCAAAGCTGCAGCCCCTTTCTGACCTCTCTTCACCTCCAACCAACCATTGGGATCAAACTCAGGATTCTCCTCCCGGCTTGGTCAGAACCACCCTGAAACTCGCTGGCAATTCCCGCAGGGATTCTTCCAATCCGAAGGAGCCGAGCTGCCCTCTCCTGGGAGCAGTGGAGGCAGCAGGGCAGCCTCCCACAGCCGAACACAGCACAGCAGCAGCTGGGGAAAGCTGCTGAAATGCGAAATTAAAGCATCGGGCAGCCTCCTCCAGATGGACTGCCCGGCTTTCCCATTTACAGCTCCACCAAAATTGGGCTGTGGGGTGAGGATTCCATTCCAGCAGCATTGCTTCCACAGGCTTCAGAAAAAGGTCATCTTGCATCAATTTCTTCACACGTTTTTCAGATAGGAACCTACATGGATTGTTAGGTTAAATCAATAGGGCAAAGATTAAATGAATGCTGTGTCAGAACAAGAGCTTACAGAGGAGTTTAACGGGACTGACAAAACACAGCCTGAACAGGTACCCGCTGCTGTTCATGGCAGAAGTGTGTTTGCACTCAGGATTTTCCCAAATCTCCTGTTAATTTATGAGAAAGGAAAAGGATTCCAGGTCTGTGAGTGATGAAGGGAAGGAAATCAGCCTGCAGCTGTAACCCAAAACACAGCAAAACCCTGAGCTGGTTGAAAACAGAAAGAGTTTTCATTGCTACATGTTTTTATTACACCAGATTTGAAGTAGAGAACTTGGAGCAGGGGGACAGATTAGTGACAATATCATCATACAACTTCAGCAGCATCAGCCAACCCTTCCAGGGCCCTGCTCCCCATCTGGAATACACTAGCAAAGATAAAAGTGAGGAGTTAGCTCAAAAATGCTACAGCATAAAAAAATATGGGTTTGGGTTGTTTTTTTTTTTCCCTGAATATACATATGTGATGTTTTTTAAGTAGTGATAAAAAGCTGGGATTTCCAGGAACATTTCTCCACTAAGTTGTCAACAGAAATCACAAGGTGGATGGTTTCTGCAATTTAGAGTGGGAAATGGCAGCCAGTATGTTAATTAGGAAGAGTTCTAGGCAAAACATCTAAAGCAAAGTCCACCAGGAATAGGATGGGTATATGCTTTTAAGATTAAAAAAATTATTTAAATTGCCTACCATAGCCTCTGATGATTTTGTTTCTTAGGGGGATTTTTTTGTTTGATTTTACAAGAAAGCTTCTTTTCTCTAATAACTTCTTCTTCTGCAGGCATTTGGGATAAAGATGATCAGGTGAGTCACTTCATGAATATTCCTGCATCCATATGGCATGTACGGGAAATCCATTAGAATTAATATTTCTTTACACGATTATTTATTCAAGTAAGCCCTTGCCTTAAAGTGCTGCTGTTATTCTGTTAACATAATAATTCTGATAAATTACTCTTTTCTTTAAGGCCCCTGTGAAGACCCATTACTCTGGCTCACTGCAAAGAAAACTTTTGAGCACCTTTCTCCCGAAAACAGATGCCTCTCTACATTTTCGAAGCTGCACATGCCATTTTTAAGTGAGCAGGGAGAAAAATGTCAGCTATCACTTGCAATTACTAAAAATTCATTTGTTTCTGGCTGCTAATTGTTCCCATGTATATTTGGACATTGTGCCATTCATTTCCTGACTAACCACAGGTGCTTCCAGACTTCCAGTCTGCCTGAGGTCCTTGACAGGGCACCTGATGAGATGCACACATAATTAGTGAGCATTCTGCATGTAACTGGATACAAGAGCTAAATCCTCACTTAGATTCAAGCCAGAGTTATCCTGCTGGGTACAACTCAGCCAAGAAAATTACTGAGGATCTCCAGTGTGACTTTCCCATTTTTGTTTGATTCCATTTGAATTAACATCTATGAAGAGAAATCAGAGGGTTTTTTAATTGTGGTTTGTTCATAATCAGGTTCACTAAAGATTCCAGACAAATGGGCTTGGAATGGGTTTGGAAAGATGTGAGTGGGGTCTACTCTTCATGTTTAGTTTGTGACTATAATTTTTCACAAGAGCTCCCTGTAAGATGTGGGCAGGAGCCCAGTGAACATCACAGGGAGAGCCTGACCTTGCCAGGACCAGCAGCTCTGCCAGGCACAGGTCACACAGGACTGAGTGACCACAGCAATTCCTGACCTTTTCTTCTCCTCTTTTCACCTTCTTCTCCCTTTACTGGCCAGTACTGGACTTTTGAGGAAGGGAAGGGGTAGACAGCAAGGCAGAGAGCTGGCAGCAGAAGCTGGAAAGCAGAAGCAGAAATGGCAGAAGAACCTGAAGCCCTCAAATACTCCAAGAAAACGGGATCTTATCCTGCCTGCCACCAGCAAATGGGATGGAGTGCTGCTCACAAGAGAGAGAGAGAAGGAGAACCAGAGCTCTCTGGACTTCAGGAAAGTGGGTAAACCTGACTGTCTCCTCCTCATCTTGCCCAAAACAGACTCAGTGGCCGGGAAGCCTTTCAAGGAGCAAAACACTAGCAGCAGGTGGTGCCATCTGTCCTACTCTAATTCCTTCTTGCTCCAACAATTTATGTCCCAGCCAGTGAGGAAGTAAAAAAACCCAACAACAAAACCCCAATCCCAACTGTCAAACAGCCAGGGAGTGGGGGAATAGGAGGCAAGGAGACAGAAGGCTAATTTTAGCTGAATAACATGAAATGAAAGCAGTGTTAATAAAAATAAAGAACAATGAAAAATGGGATAGTTAAATGATGCCTTCTCCCTAAGGTCTACACTGTGCCTGAAGATGAATGATTAGACAGAAAATCAAACCCCACAGAATGGTTTTACCCTGAGCTGAAGTGCAAAGGCCAGAGCAGTCTGGGAGAGGCTGCATCACATCCTCCCCTGTTGGGCATTGCTGTTATCACTGTGCAACTGCAGGTTCCCGTGGTGCCACCCCCCTGAAACACGGGCAGACACTGCCTGGAACATCCGGGGCAGGGGCACAGCAGCCAGGTTTGCATCACAGCCACCAGTGCTGCCTTAGCTCTGGGCAGTGTAAAGGATTTTCCTGTCAAATCTGCCTTACATGCCACAGACTATCCTTTCCTATCTCTATTTTAATATGCAACCATGTATTAAGCTCTTTGGAAAATGCTGAACAATAAACATCAGCTCTGCACTATAAGCAAGACCCTGTTGCAACCTCAGCAAAATCATCCAAGAGCTCTTGGGTTCCACAGTGTGTGTAGCAGTAGAGAGGCAATTTCTTCCACTTGGACTAAATCAGCTTGAAAGAAATAATCATTCATTCTCCTGAGCTCAGGACTAAATTTTGAAGCAGATATCAAAACAAACACTTATATACAAGGTAAATTTAATGTTATAACAAAGCAGCAATCCCCTCCCTTCAATTTATGATCTGCAAGAGTTAGACCTAAGTTAAGAGAAAAATAAAGGGATTCACTTGTGAAAGAAAAGGAAGAAATGACAGAAAGTATTTGGCACAGTTTTTAAATGAGTATTATTTTGAAGCAATTCAAAATTTAGACCTTGGACAAATACCTTACTGAGGCAAGTAAAGCATTTGTTGGCACCATGAGGAGAAACCTCCTACCTCAACAACTGAAAAAGGGTTTGATTTAATCTCTCCAGTGTTGCAATGAATAATATCCTTTCCAGGTCTGGGTTTCCCCTGGCAGTGGCTGTGCTTGACATGCTCACACTGCAGATATTGTGCACAGATTGCAATTTGTTCAGGTGGAGTTCAGAGGAGCCAAGGGTGCCCCCATGCTGCCACTGCACCTCCATCATACAAGCACTGAACTGGGAAATGCCATTTCCTACAGGGTGTGTGTCAGGATAAAGATAAGAGAGAAAGGATGGTCCAAGGGTTGGGGGAGGAAGGATGGAGAGAGTAATTCCCTTTCTGTGTCATACGCTTCCTAAAAGGGATGCTTGAGCACACTAGAAAAGTAATGGTGGGCATATGCTACTTTGCAAGTGGAAATAATGAAAAAAAAAGACTAAACCAGCAGTTTCTGACTGGTGAGGAAGGAAAAGACCACTAGACCAGAAGGAATTCTACACACCAAACCAGTGCAGTTCCTGAAACAGCACCACAACAGGCATTTATCCAAGAGATTAACTCAGTTTCTGGTTTTAATTCTCACACAGCACCACAAACACCCTTTATCCACCCTTTGGGGATCCCTTCTCCAGAAACAAACAACATTTAGCAAAAACACATCCTGGGCCTTGCTGCCCTTCCAACTCCACTTCCCAAAGGCACATCCAGCTTCTGGATTTGCACAGGCACTGATAATTTTCTAGAAGAAAGGAAACATTTGCCACAGTTTAACCCTTCACATTCAGCACAAGAATGACATCCTTTTTAAACAGACCTCCAATATTTGGCACAACAACCTTTCTCAGACCAAGACTTCACATTCAGTTTACAGAAGGTGACAGCACAAGGAAGAGTCACTGAATTCCACAGAGATGCCCACAACTGTCCTGAGGTTCCTCCTGTGCTGCTGAAGGACGCATGGAGCACGACTGAAGGAACAAGGGGAGGTTGCACTCAAGTTTTCCAATCCTCTGCTGGCTGCATGACAAAACTCCCGAGGTCTCTGACCAGGGTATGACAGTGATAAGTTTCAGGAGCCTTCATGTTCACTATTCCTCACCCTTCCTTCCTGACATGGATGGTTGTTCTCAGCTCAAAGCAGCTCTGACACTTTCTAAAGGAGCAGGAGGATAACACAGACCCTTCTCTTATCACAAGCTGGGCTCAACCCAGCAGCCCTCATTCACTGGAGGATGCTCTGCTCCCCACATCCCCACAGAGCTGCAGCTCTCAGCATTTCCACTGAGACACACAGGGATTGGCTTCTGTGCTGCCTGTGGGGAAATCCTGAGAACAAACACCTCCCATTGTCTCTCCTTCCTCTGTCAGCACTGCTGTTCACAGTTCAGCGGCAAAGGAGGGGTAAAAGGAGGCACCAGCCACCAGTAACCAAGCACGTCTTACTTCCAGCCATTGAAAGACACAAAAAATAAGCATAAAGACATTCTCTTTTCCATCTGTATTGCAAGCACTGGAGTATGAAACCTTCAGACTTCCTTTGAAAGAGTCTCAGGCACAAAGAAGTGACCCAACCTAAGGCTGTTCTGTTCATCAGTGGTGAAGCCATGAAAAGACAACATTTGCCTCTCTGCTGTCATTTTGAAGTCTGTTTACTTGTAACATTAAAAGGAAGTGAATTACCTCAAAAAATAAGAGGAAGAAAAAGAAGGATGACTGCCTGGTCTACTCAGGACACCTCAATACCAGATAAATGTTCCTCTCACAGAAACTGGTATTAGAGCTCTTGGATGACATCTTTCATTCTGTGAATTGCCTAATTACTTCAGAAAGATGTTGTGGCGTTGTTGAATGCTGACAGAAGCTCATTGATCTGCCCCCAGACTTACCAGGACACAAAGGATGGGAAACACTCCTGGCTCCCACTTTCTGTAATGTGCCTTATTGATTCTCTGAAATGCCAAACTCTGCCCTTATTTACAAACATGCTGCACTGCAAAGCTGCCATGCATAGAAAACACCCTGCCCAATTTATTTCCTTTTCACTGAAACATTTTGTATGAAAAATTAAATCAGCTGTAAGTAATAGACATGGATTTTTGCTTATGTTTACCGTGCAATTTTACCCAGAGAGAACTGAACACGGATTTGTAGAATGCAGTGATTTTTCAGCTCTAGCACAGGTTTAATAAACTTGTTCAGGCCTGTCTTAAGAATGTTGGGCTCCATGTGGTTTATTGATCAGTTTGTCTGCCTGGGTTCCAGAGCTCTCCCTTCCCCTGCAGGGTCTGTCCATACAGGACACAGGGGTCAGTGACCCTGCTGTTCCAGACCTGCAGTGCACAACCAGAATGTGTTTGAGCTTACATAAAAGCCACTTTTCCTGCAAAAGTCCAGGTTAACCGGAGTCTGGAAAACACTCAGTTGCCACAAAACCTTATTACTCATTTTAGGGCTCTTTCAAGCACTTTAATGCCTTACCAAGCTTATTGTACCTAACACAGTGGCTGATCAGCAGCATTCCAAGGTTTGGGTTTGGTCTTTCCACTAGGGCAGTTTCTAGTCAGAAAGATTTTGTTCTCTGACACTTGCCTGTTCTCTTCATACTCAAACTTCTCCCTGACATTACTTCAATCTCAAAGTGTGATTTTTTTTTACCAACACATACTTGTACTGTTTACCAGTTCCCTGCTGCTGTCTGTCTTACTTAGGGCTAGTAAAGAACATATTTTCCTAAGAACTTCACTTACTTAACCACAATTCTGAAGAATAATTTCCTTTAATCTGTACTAGACATAAAATAATTGTGTTCATCTGGCTTGGTAAGACATTTCTCTGAAAAACCACAGAAAGCAGACCTAAGAATGTATCATTTTCCACAGCTGGCTTTGGAATAGATCAATATTTGCCCCATGCTTATTTTTATCCAATTAATAGGTCTCTCAGCCTTCACAGTACCTCCCTGAGTAGAAAGTTGCCCAATGGGCCACATTTGCTTTCATTACACCTGCAACAGACTGTGAAGAGAGTAAGACAGGAAGCAGCCACGACATCCTGATGGTCTTATTCCAGTGTTTCCATGGGTTTTCATCAGAACAAAGAGTACTCAGCAACCCTGAGCAGGTGCTGCTCTCTACAGGGTAAATATCATGATTTCTCCTACCTTCTCCTGAGGCAGAGATTGACCCCCAGACTGGCTGTGAAGGTGTTTTGGGACATGCAGGTCACCTGCTCCAATACTCTGCAGAGTTCAGACATTTCTGAGTGTGGCCTCTGCCACTCCTCCTCCCAAGCCCAGGGTGCTCAGGGTCTCCCTCGGGGATGTTGGCACACACAAACTTCCTGAAGCCAGCAGTGGAGGTCAGCAGCTCTCCTGAGCAGCTGAAAGGAGAAGGATAATCAAGAGCAAGTGGGAAATCATAGAAACACAATCACAGTATGGTTTGAGTTGGAAGGGAACTCACAGACCCACAGCTCCTTCCAACCCCCTGCCATGGGCAGGGACACCTTCCACCAGGCCAGGGTGCTCCAAGCCCCATCCAACCTGGCCTTGAACTCTTCCAGTGATGGGGCAGTCACAGCTTATTTGGGCAAGTGCCTCATCACCTTCCCAGGAAAGGATTTTTCTTTAAAATCTAGTCTAAATGTACTCTCTTCCATTCCCCTTTGTCCTGGTCTCCATGCTCTTGCAATGAACTGATCTTCTGGGGTTTGCTGAAGAGAAACAGAACAGAGGGGTAAAGGGGAGGACCCCAAAGTCCTGAAGAACACCTTCCCCCTGTACACATCGAGGGGCACTGATTTGTTCCCCAATGGCCAAAGAAGCAAACACTTACCCCATACATCTGTTTCTAAACTAGAAGAAACAGGTTAATGTGCAACTGATTCATAAGCCATGTGCTGGCCCCCTCCCCAGGGATGCATTTCACCCTGGAGCTTAATTAAACTCTCCTCCTTAGGCAAACAGTATATCCTTAAGAGATTCTAAGGACAATTTGTTATTCCCAGTTGATTTTCTTCCATTATTGTATGTAGTCATTTCTTATTTATATCACACCTTTTGTGTATTCCATAAGCAATCCTAAGTACCACACCATTAGCATACTGCAGCTGCACAGGCTCTCTCCAAAAATTTACAGTCCCAGCCTAATCCCATCTAAGTACAGAAAATAAAGATCAATTTTTCCACATCTGAACCAGGCTGGATTTAATTCCATCCAACACATTCAAATGACAGCTTGGGAAACACAAGATTCTGTAACGTCCTGAGCTGAATTACAACCAGTGTTAAGGCAGTGGACTGGAGATGTCAATTGTGGAATATCCTCCTAATGTTTATTAACTTCTCTGTCAATGAGAATCACTGCTCTGACAACAGACTGGCTGCTGAAAAATCATTGTCCATTTGTTCCCAGCTCACATCCCAGGGTAAAGGGCTCGCTTTCTTTGCTGAAGTGTAAAAAGTCATTTGAGTTTGAAAAGCACTAGAAATGCCTCTGCTATCACATGCAGAGAGCCACAAAGCTCAGACTGTTTTACAGGGGCACTGTTGCAGCATATCAGGAAAAATTAGCCATTTAAGGACTTCAAAATCTCCCACTCTGGAGCCTGGGCTGAGGCTGTCACACACAGAGCTGGAGCTGAACCAAGGTCAGCTCCTTTTGGGGTCGTGTCACCGTGCCAGGCACTGCTGCAGCCACTCTGGAACACTGACCAGATCCCAAACCACCTCCAGAACACTGCTCCAGACCATGTCATGTGCTTTTGCTTGCCAGCAGGATAAGAAAACCCCATTTCAGCATCCCCATTTTTGTGC
Source organism: Pycnonotus jocosus (assembly GCA_013400435.1). NCBI lineage: Eukaryota > Metazoa > Chordata > Aves > Passeriformes > Pycnonotidae > Pycnonotus > Pycnonotus jocosus. The sequence continues at coordinate 94,528 of VWYP01023564.1, read as the reverse complement.
AAAAAACCACATAGCAGCCTGAAATGACTCATTAAGGACTCCAACTTTAGATGTTTGTATCACCATGTACAGATGAGTAAATCAACATCCTCTTGACAAAAATCACCACTCAGAAGCCTGGTACACCCAGTCTAAATAATTGACTGAGTGTAGAGTTTAGAAGATTCATAAATTACCTGTATGCTACACTCCCTACAAACCTTCAGGCCCCAGAACTAGACAGGTTGCATCAGGTGCACTGACATGATAATACTAATTAGGTAACAAAATGACAATGTAAAGCAATGATGTCTAGATAAGAAAAATACAGTGGATGTTGAAGGTTTTCTCTGTGGGGAGAATACAGCTTGTGCACTGTTCTGGAGAGAAGTAAGGAATGACTTATCTAATTGAAACTACAGGGGTGTAGAGGGAGGGGGGCAGGAAAGACAGACAGTAATTCTGTGAGCTGGAAAGTGGCCAGGATGCTGGGGTTAGCAGCTACACACTTTCAAAAGCATCATGAGATCCTATGTGATTACAAACCATCAAGAACCTGGTTTTAATTCTTATCCAAGTTACATTTGGCAGCAGAGCAGGGCAGCAGTCAGACAGTGCATCCATCTGGGCTGAAGGACAGGAGTCACCTACACCCCCACATCCCTGCCCTTTATTTCTTTTGGATGTTTCTCATCTAACAAGCAAGGCCTGGGAGAGCGAGTCCCTGGTGAGATGCCACATCCCTGGAGCTGGAAAACCCTTGGCAACCACCCCCTAGAGCAGGAGCTGCTGTAAACAGCTGTGGGAGGGTTCATGAGCACTGCCCAAGCAGCCCAAGCAGAGCTGGAGGGGGTGCAAGGGCGCTCACCTCTGCTGCTGCTATCCCAGCAAATTCCCACATTTCCAGGTGCCCCTGTGCAGTCCTCTCTGAACAATACACAGATATCACCTTCTTTGGATACCAACAGCTGCATCACAGCAGCAAACAAACACAAAATCCTCTCCTCCAAACCTTAAAAAGGCAAATCCCATTTCATCAGATCTAGCACGGGTGCAAGGATTCTACTGATTACAGGGAGTGGAGATGGTGCTACCCCCAAGGTATGGTGCTTGTTTCTGCTTCTCATCCTCTTACTGCACATTCCCCCAAGTTCTATTTGCAAAGGACAAGGCTCTTGGTTAAACTTACAGCATTTATTGTAAGTATCCAGGACACCATAACTGTTGAACTTGCCAGAGACTATCACAAGAGTTAAAACAAAATGCCAATACCACAATTTGCTATTTACAATACAGTGCACGGGATTTGCAGACATGACACAGAGGTAGCACAGCAGTTTAAGTGTATTAAATGTGCCATAAACATCTAAATTGCTGCTGATGTTTTTTAAAGGATCAAAGAGACTAAAGCAAATATCATGCCCCTTAATTGGGAACAAGTACAGAATGTTTGCAGAATCCTGAGGGAGTATATCTAGATCCACAGGCCCAGCTGACAAGGGCTGCAGAGAACACCTTGCTCAGCAGAGAGCCCCCCCATTACATCCCAGGATGTACAGGATACACATTTATCAGGAACCAGAAGAGTTGCAGGCTTAAATTTCAAAATACAGCAAAAGTTTGAGGTCCCTGTCTCACAGTACTTGAGCTGATTTGGGTTTCCCCCAGAACAAACCATGAGCTTTAACAGTGTTTATTGGAATATGCATGTTGTTCTCCTGAACACACTGCTGGAGTGGTGGGACTTTTTAAGTGTCTGCTTCCTCAATATTAGTTATTAGTTATTAGTTATTTGTTTCCCTTTCAGTTTCAAAAACAATTCTCCCTTATCTTGTAAGATCAGATCCACTTAAGAACAACTAACATTAAAATAAAAAAAGCTTTGTTTTTTTTAAATCTACAGTTACACTCTTCTAAGCTTAAAACTTCCCAGCATCCACTCCTTCATATTTCTTTCCAAACTTCAGCTTTATGCATCATCCAGAGAAATCATTTTATAATGTTACCATTACAGAAACATCACAGCTGCCATAGAAAAGGTTTTTTGGGTGCCCCCCAAAGCCCAAAGTGGTTTGAAGCATAACAGGGCACAATTTCACTCAGCCTTGGTCAGGAGATTGGTTTTGGCACTCTCAGCACTGGAGATACCAACAAAGACCAAGGTGCACCTGGAAAAAAAAATGGCCCCAAAAGGGATGGATTTGAGCCTCCACGAAAGAAAAGGGTCCAAACCCCACCCTGAAGGATGCACATTTTGCAGTGTTTTGTGTCCTGGGTGTAGAATCAGTGATACTTCATTTGGAAAACTACATTCCAGCTTAGGAGATGGTGGAACAAGTCAGAATTTCAGGGCACTGCACAGGATTTCCTCTGAAGAATGGACACAAGACTTGTTATTCAGCACTTCAGGAGTTATTTGTCCTTGAAAGTGCTGTTGAGAATGACAATATTCAGGACAATCCAAATTCTGGCATGATTTTTGCTGCACATAATATTAAGGGGGAAAAAAAAGCAAATTGAAAGACAAGCACATTCTCTTAATAAAAATTTTCTTATCTCTTCTCCATAAATTCTTGCTCTCAGGGTTCTACATCTTGGCGATTTTTAAAATCACATCAGGCACCAACCTGCTACACAAGTAACAAACCTCCAGGCAGTTATTATTCAACACTGGACTTAAAATTAATGTAGCAATTTTTAGGTACCCCCAAGCAAAACAAAAGCACATTTCCTAAAATTTCCAGCTTCAAAAAAGAAAAAAATATGCCTGTCTTCTTTAGAGAGCAGCAGAAAGGCAGCAGACAAGTTGCACTTTGAGGAAAAATAAAGAAATCAATGTAGAGATGATGACTCCTTGTAGTGCTTCTCCCTGGCTGCAGCACTTTTCACTTTCCTACCTCCCACAGAAACAGCAACACCTCCAGCAAGGGCAGCAACCAGAGAGAGTTGAATGCATGTGACCACCCAAAATTACAAGTAATTAAATCATAGAATATCCTGGGCCAGAAGGGACTCACAAGGATCACAAAGTCCAACCCCTGGCCCTGCATGAGACACCCCAAAATCCCCCCACATGCCTGGGAGTGTTGTCCAGACACTTTTGAGCTTTGTGAGGCTTGGGGCTGTGCTCATTCCCTGGGGAGCCCATTCAGTGCTCCATCATTCCTGGGTGAAAAACCTTTCCCTGACTGAAGAACTGCTAAAGGACAACTGCCCAACAGGCACTCTGTAGAGATTGGTGGGTTTTATCCAGTATGAAGGAAGAAACAAAGTGTATCAATACATATTTAAACAAGAAAGAAAGAATGAGAGGAGAGGGCCAGCCCTGCCCTCATCAGACACTTGCTGCTCAAAAAGGGGTTGTTGAAATTCTTTTGCCCAGAAAATATCAATGAAATTTTCATCCCTTCTCCCAGCAACATCACACTCTGGTTTGGGGGTCCTTTTCAGGATCTGATACAGCAATGAGTTGCATGCAAACTCTCAGAGGTGCCATCCTGGAAGGCTGGAGGTGGCCAGGGAAGTGAAGGGCACTGTGAGTGACACTGGCACAGCCGTAAAAGCCATAGAGACCCCAGACCCCCTGACCCACCTGTGTTTTGCTGCTGCATGGGCAGCTGGATTTCCAGGGATTAAGAGGTGTGGGGTGCAGAAAACTTTGCACTTCCTCAAAGTCCCAAAATTCCTTTTTTAAAAAAAAACTCTCTCATATCCAAGGTTGCTCTGAGGACAAACCAGCATTTACTAGAAAGAAATTTTATTGCAAGACAGAGTTGAGCAATAAAAGAGACACCTGAACCTTGCTCCTCATTCCACCCAAGATGAAATTCCTCTCCATCCAAATCCCCTTCCCAACAGGAATGCTCTGGGAAGCAGTCTCTTATCTAGCACAGGGGGACCTGTTTGAGCTGTCCCTGAAGAAGGCACAGCTCCCCAAAAACCTCCTCAGCTGATAGAATGTGTCCTTTCTGTCATGTTAATTATGGGGAAGGTGGCACAGGGGCCACAAGCCTCAGCAGATGCCAGTGTGTAGCATCAATGGGAGGGAGACAATCTGGTGGAAAAAGCCCTCCCTGGGCTGCCCATTTAAGTTGCTGCTTGGCTTCCAATTTCTCTGAGAGCAGATTAAGCTCAGAGGCAGCTCTGCCAGAGTGGCAGATCGGCTCGAGGGGAGGCAGACAGGAGACTCAGGAGCAGAAAACACGAGCCAGCTCCTCAGACTCACTCAGCTCCCAGCCAGGAACACTGTCCTTGCTGCCTGCTCTGCAAGAGGCCACACGCCTTTCCCTGTGCCAGCACACAGTGACATTTTACTCAGAAATTCAGCAGCATCTGCTGCTTCAGTGGCCAAGTGTCTGCCTCAGCAAAACTTGGAGTGGATTTTAGCTGAGAGGGCAGACAGGTGATAACACTGTGAAGTCTCCATCCTCCTCCCAGCACTGGCTTTTCCCAGGGATGCACAGGGGCTAACACCTCATCCTGTAGGTGTGGAAAAGCTGTGCACTGCAGCTTCCTGTGCCTTCCACTGGCACCAGACACAATTTGCTGCTTGACTTCAAGGAATAACTGAGTGTGTGTGAGGAGAGCCAAGGTCTGCAGAGAGGGAAAAGAGGGAATGTCAGACACAGGCCTTAGGCACCCCAGAGATCCATAACAAGTGGGAAAGCTCTGTGTGGGAGAATGCACCGCAATCTGTTGCTGTGTTCACTCTGTGCATGCTGAGGATGAAGGAAAATCCAAATATAGCAGCTCTTCTCCACCAAGTTTTAGGGGAAAAAGGGGAGAAACCAGCATCCAGAGACAACCAAGGACACTAGCAGGCAGAGATGTAAGAGCAGCAGGAACCTGTCGCTCTTGATTTTCTATGTTTCTATTTTGCTTTTATGTTTTCATTTAGGCTTTCTGATGTTTACAAAACTTAGAGTCCACTTGTCGCAATAGGACATGAAAGGACGAGGCAGGACGAGGTCTGAGGTCAGCAGGAATGTTCTCTTTATTTTAAAATCTGACTCTAATATGTATACAAGTGTACAGAAGGACCAGAGAGGGGTCAAAGGTGTCGCCACCCTTTCAATCTTGTTGGTGAACATCACCATCACTTGAGAAACTCCTCCTAGAGGAGAAATATGTAATTATCTCATTATTTACATAAAAAGTGTGAGAACTCAGCTCTAAGTTTAGTAAACATCAGAAGGCATAAAGGAAAACATGAAAGCAAAGTAAAAACATGGAAAACCAAGGGCGACAGGAACCTGGTATTACAATTCCACAAAGAGATGTGAGTCACTGGGTTGGAGGAGCACACTAAAACTGTCCTGGAAAAGGTTTTGTCCAGCTACATAAGTTTACTGTGTTTTGAAGGAGTTTGGACCATCCTTAAATCAAGCAGAGGCTATTGAGAGAAAAGGGCCTGTGGGCACCAAACTACTTAGCTTATTTTCATGCTTTAGCTTAGCAAAGTCAGCATGCAGGCTGAGGACAGCAGTCATGGTGTGAACACAAAGCAGAGGCACTGAGAACTGCTTTCCAGGCAGTAGAGCCTTTAAGATGTTAACAAAAATTGTGTCTGCCAAAAATACAAGTGTCACCTAGGGAATTCCTCAATTATTTTCTTTACTCACGGTGCCTATATTCACAGTGAAAACATTCACTGGAATGGGAAGGGAAGGACATGACAGGGGAGGAAGAATGAGGACTGGTAAAACTCCAAAAGTTTTCATGTTTCATCCTTGATTTCTGCAAGAACTGGCACAAACACCCCAAAGCCCCCAGAAGCAGTAAGTGCTTTGCAGCAAATGAGTTCTTAGCTGGATGTCATCACTCAGATCACAGCCAAATAACTCCAGACTCATACCTGTAATCCTGGCAAGGCTGGCCAATTCTCACACTGTGCAGCAGATATCCTGATTTATGTCTGCAGGAGACAAGAGAAGGTGGCCACCATGGCCTCCTCGCTTCTGCTGCCATAATGCCCCTCTTTTGGGGAAAATTCAAGGAAAGAGTGTTTGGGAAGACTGCAAACAGCTGATTGTGGAGGACACAAAGCAGGCAGACTACAAGAGGGAATTTCAGGGTTATTGAATGCACAGATCCTGAGCTGGTAACACGCTGGATGGAGGGAGCTCCATTTCCCTCAGCAGAATCTTGGAAGCTTGTCCCTCCAGACAGCTCCTGCTTGCCCTCCATGAAGCAGGGAGGCTTGACTGCATCCACAACCCCAGAAATGAAAGGCAAAACCAAAGAGGCCTTTCTGGTTTTTGGGTAGGCTGTGAGATTGCAGCTGCTCCCATCCCCTTGCCCTCAGCTCCTCCCAATGCACCGATGGCCACAGCCCTGCCAGCACCGTGCTCACCCCACAGGTTCCCACTTATTCCCTTCTGACCCCTTTGGCTTCACTCTACAGAAGGCAAATACCATGAACTCGGGTCCTCTGCATGTGGGCAAGAGCAAAACTTGATCCTCAGGCTGCAAAACCCTGCAGTTGCCATTGAGGCAAATCCTCAACCCTAAATCCCAGCGACCAGCAGACATTGAATTGCACAAGTGTGGGATTAAGTGACAACTAACTCCAGGCTCCCACGTACAAATATTTTAACAGGCACCTCTGTAAACCAGATTGAAAACGTAGGCAAAGAAATGTAAAAACCAGAGGTGTCTTCAGCGTGTGCAACTGAGGCCACCTGGCACAGGACAGCCATGGAGCCCTGCTTCAGCACAGCCTCCAGCAGCACTCCATCCCCCTCTCCTTGAAACACTCCTGAAAACAAAGCCTCAGCTCAGACCTGCCAAGTCTCCTTTCTTTGGATGGAAACTCACTCACGCTTGGCAGCAGCTCGGTGCAATTTGAAGCTGGCTCAGACCTAAAGTGAAAAGATTAATGGGATATTTGAAATCTCACTCCCATTTTTTTCCTCAGATCTCACTTATGTAAAAGCTCTGATGTTGGTTGCTGAGCTCCTTAAAACATAATCTGCACAATGTGCCACAGTAAATAAACAGATTTAAACAGCAGGTCTGTTTAACAGGAGTTTATTTAGAAGGCACATACATCACTAAAGAGAGCTTATTTCTTATCTAACTCCAAGCACTTTGGAGGCAATCCTTCAGGGGTGTTCTGCAGGCAGGGCCAGATTAATTTTGTTTGCAGCAATTATTTTCAGGATGCACTACACTCATATTAAGAGGCTGAAAGTTCAGTAGGTTTCTTGGCTTGGGGATTAGAGAAAAGCTGGAGACATTAAAGAAAACTTTGGGCCAAACTTCTCCAGCAGTGTGTCCTTCCTTCCCTTCCCTGCTGGGGCTGACTGGCCTTCAGCAGGGGATGCAGTGAGAGGATCTGATGGACCAAAGCTTCATCCTTCTCAGCAGTGACCTCACAAGTTGAGACCTCCAAAGACTGCTTGAACTTACTGACCCCCCACACCCACATTTCCTTGTCAGGCAGGAAGGATTGGAGTTGTTCTTCCTGCCAAGAGGCTGGACAGGACCTCAACAACCAGCCATAGACATGTTCTAAACACCAGCTACCACAGGACCAGCCACACCATCCATTTCTGAAATTCAGACCTCGCTCTAGTGACAAATTGTACCATTTGCACATAAATCCCAAGTGTCCCAGTTCAAATAACAGACAGCACATGTTCAACAGCCTCTAGCAACACTTCAGGCCAGCAGAGACTGAATTCCCTTTGGAAATCAGGGGAAATTTGATATTCTTCCCCAGCCTGGAAGCCCCAGAAGGAGCCCACTGAAGCCTGCTTATGGTCACCACGGGCTCTAAACCCTCTAAAGGACAGGGGGTTTGGGTAGAAAGATGACAACCTCAGCCTGTGAGATCCCTTCCTGCCTTCCTGGTTTTCTGTGTCCTGTACAAAACACCAGACAGCACTGCCTAACTGGTTCAGGCAGCTCCTGAATGATGTTTTATCTTTTCTGATGTCAAAGCCTGTGGATGCAGATCTGAGCACACCCTTGGTAGCAGCTGCTGCCTGTGTGCCTCTGGAATTGGGAATTACCAGCTACAGCAAACACAAACTGTTGGACAAAGTGGTTTAATGTCTCAATGGTGGCAAAAATACTTGAGAAAGTAGGTGCTGCCATTGTTTCAGGAAATTAATTCCACGTGGCACCATATTACCCCTATTGCCAAATGCTGCATTGTGCCAAGAGCATTGCAAGCACTGAGCCTCTGCTGTGAGGATCAAAACACACTCAGACCCCATTTCATGTGTAACCCTTGGCCCACAAACACAAGGCTGATGACTGAGGGGTGAGAGGCCCCACAGCTACTGAGGAATTAAGTGAAGAGCTGCATCCAAACTACTCAACCCTCTGGCAGGGGGAGTGGGATGCCCCTCATGTCCCCCTCTCACTGGAGAGGACAACGTGGGGCCCAGGATGGCTGCTCTGCTGATTCCAGGGGTCAGGGCATGGAATACTGAGTGCAAGGTTTCATGCAAATTTTTAAAAAATCACTTCATTTGCTCAGTAATTTTGAAAAGCCACCACGCTTTGGCATCTGTCTATTGTGACAGCCAACAGCCAAAGGCCTCACAATAATAATTAATCCCTGCTTTAGAGCTGAAAGGGAACTGATTGTATTATAAGTAGCTTGATTATATGACTTAACCAGTGTGGACTGTTGAAGAGCAAGCCCAGACCCTTGGGGACAAGAGCAGCTCTTGTTTTTTGGCTGACCAGATGGCACCTGGTTCCACCAAGGGGGATTGAGTGTGCAGACCTTCAGGTCTGTGTAAGAAAGAGAACCCTCAATAAATGTTGGCTGTTATGCATGAACATTGGTGTGCATTGTCACATTCCTGCCTCCAAAATCAAAGTGGCATCTGTCCTCTGCAGCCTGCTTTTGTCCTCACTTTTCACTGTAACACTCCCCTGTGAGGATTTCTTACTACTGCAAGCACCAAAAAGCTGAGTTAAATACTGAATGGGATTCTCAGTACACAAACAATGAGGCTGCTGAGCACAGGCTGGTTTTCTTACATCATTCTCCTAGTAACTTTCTTAGGAGCCTCTTTGGCTTTCAGATTTAAGGGATGCAGCACTGTTCCTCCTGCCTGCAGACAGAAAGGCTGAACTGAAGTCTGCCTGCCTCTAATTGGATTTTAGCATCTTTACACACTATTTACTGTAACAAGGGACAGACATTTAGACAGATCTGTTGTCCAAAAAAATCAAGTCAAACATCTCAAAGCCATCTACAGTCATGTGAAATAATTAGATTAAAACATTACCTGGAAAAGCAGAGGTCAGTGACACTCAGCTAAGCCATTATGGCCTTTCACAAATTACTTGGTCAAATACAGAAATACCATGATTTTTCCACTGCAGCATCACCTCTCTGGGTGATGCTTTCTGTGAATTTTTAGTGCAATGAGCCTTTCCACTCCCAAGGTCACAGCATTATGTGCTCTGACACCCCTCAGTTACCCTACACGTTTCAGTGTTTGCAAGCTGGCAAACACAACAGCTTGTACTCTGGATTTAATGCTGCAAGTCCAGGTTTGTTTAGTTCCAGGGAGAGAAATACCCTCCAACATTTGTGTGGTGAGCTGAAGGAAAAAATGCAGGATTTCTACTCTTTGGCTTCTCATTTTAACCAAATCCATTTCCTAAAATGACACAGGACAAGTATCAGCATCTTGCAAAGAGCACACAGAGGGCACTGAGCAGCCATCCCGAGCCAAGGCAGCACACTGAGATGTAAAACTGCTCATAAATTGCTTTCAGATGAACACTTGCAGTGGGAGGTTTTGAACATTGGAAGCACTGTGCTTTAGACCCTTTGAATAAACTCAAATATCTGGACTTCAGCTACCTGCTCATCCTTCCTGGACACCTGAGTCATCCCTGCAGCAGCTTCAGCTTCTTCCAGGGGTGTTTGGGGACCACCCAGCTCACTGGGCACCAGGTTCATAGTTAGATTAGTTATAGAAAAGAGTAATACATCCAAATGAACAAACAAAAGCTGCACAGCCCCTTTTTCTTCCTTATCTGACACACTTCAGTCTCTGAAAGCCTCTCCAATTCCTCAGGTTCCTGCAATGATATCCCCAAGCACAACTGCTCATTTCTGCTCACATCACCTGTATTTCTAGGTAGGGCCTGTTTTGTAAACCTTTGAGCCCATCTCCTTAATTCTGCCAGACTGGCAATTATATCCCTTCATCTACTGACTGTTCCCACACTCCCTGACATATTTTCTTCAAGATTGTTCCATCTTTGTACTTATCAGGAGTAACAGGCTGTTCTGAATTAGCCAAGCCACTCAACACAGCAACACACTACCTAAAACATTATCCCCAAATTCTTTGTGACGTGCACAGCTTCCTTCAGCAAATGGACTTTTTGACAAAGCCAAATAGCAGTGTGGCACAGACCTCTTGCTGACATCACCCAACCTTTAAGTTTCTTTGCATTATTTACTGCTGATAGACAAAAGTCTTCCATAGAGCAAAACATGAGCAGGAAGAACTTCCAATAGGAGCATAAGACTTGAGCTGACAATGAATTCCCTCAGGGAATACATGGGACAATACAATGAGTACAACAAGCTCATGGTTTGTATCTATGATGCAGCAGCAAGATGTCAAAGCTTTGGGTGTTATAACTTGAGAGACACAAAAGGAGAGCTCTCAATAAACAAGATTTCTGAAATGCTTCATTATGTGGCTGTGCTGGAAATAGGCACAGAGGTGCCTTTCTGGCTGTGTAATAGGATTTATACCTGCAGCCATCCAAGCAGCACTGAGACACATCTGCTGCTTTCTAATGGGCTCTGCTAAGGCAGCCCTGGAGAGTTTTGTTCAGAGCAAGGCACTGTCACAGCTGTTATTATCCTGAACCATAACAGACACCGACCTCCTGGCCTAAACCTGGAGTCCTGAAGCAGCTTGCTACAAGTTTGATAAAAGTATGTGCAGCCAGTGAGGGGGTCAGTGAACCAAAGCCTATAATCCTTTATGAAACATCCAGTCCTCTGCAGCTTCCAGGATTGTCAGGAAAAAGAGAATCTGGTACAAAAAGCCAAAATGTCATGCATTAAAAGTGTGTAGCTGTGGCTTGCTAACAGAGGTTGTTAACAGAGGTTGTTCACAGAGCTTTAAGGAGGTAACAGACATGAATATTTTCCTGGACAAGGTAACACATGCAAACACATGGTGGCTTATAAGTATGTTCAAAGAGAACCTTTTCCTATTTTTAAACAATGTCCCAACCATATATGAAAAATTCTTGACCAGATCCTTCAAACATAAATGACACTTGAAAGCTGGCACATCAGTCCAGACCCTGCTATAAAGGGCCCACTGGAATTTATCTTTTCTCTTTTCTGTGTTACCATCACCACAAAACCATCAGAGAATCCAAATGCACGTTGCATCAGCCAGCACCAATCCCCTTCCCTGCGCTCCAGAATGCATAACCTGTGTTTGGATTATAAAGATTTGGAGCAAGAACTGAATCTTTTGCTTTTAACTTTCACAGAGTAATTAGTATAATGAGGTCTAGGAATGCTGATTCTATGGATTGCCATAAAGCAATTAAAATCCTGCCATGACTCCCTTCAGCCTTTTTGCCACTGGTTTACTACAATCAGCTCTAAAGTCCTCATGAGTGTGCCTGTGAGCATTAACAAATCTCAGGAACAGCAAAACAAATCTTAGAAAAGACAAACATCTTTTGATATCTTGAATGTCAGAGATGTTCCTCTCCACACAGCAGCGATAATGAGTTGAACAAAAACCACCTGAGTGAACCCCATGAAATGAGAGAATATCTTTAGGCAGGCACTTCTCAAGGCTTTTAATTTGGGCTTTTTTATGCTCTTATCCACATTCAAAGTTGATGCCAAGTTGTGAGAATCCTTGTCCAGGTGGATCAGCCCATTACTGTCTGTCTCCATCCCCATGTCACCCTTACAGCAGCACAGTGGAAGGACACAGCTCGGTTTATCAGTGCCTCTTCAGATGAAAAAATCAAGACATTCTCTTCACAGCAGCTGAGTGGCTCAAACCCTGGAGAGGTAAAGGCAGGTCTGTTAAATCCCAGATCCCACATAACCAGCCAAGCAGTGTTTAGCATCACGCATTTGTGAGTTTTTGTGTCAATTATTCAGTTTGTGGTTCATGGTCAGCCCTTTCAGCAGGAGCATCAAGAGCCACTCGAGAGCATTTGGGTCACCATCCTCTGTGCACAGCACCAGGCACCCACTCCAGGAATCAGACAGACAACGTGGAGAGTGGTTTTTTGAACTCTGCCCTAGGTTTTCCCTTACTCACTAGTGTCTGCACAGGTTTTATGTGACTTTTGACTTAAAAGTACAGTAAAAGTAGTTACCATAGCAATTTTCACATCACTTGATGCTTGTGCTACCTCTGAGAGTCTTTTAATAGAAATTCCTACCAACACACCATGTGAATCTTCCAATTTTTTTTATATTTTTGGAGGAAAAGAGAGATCTCAAACCTCCCGAGATTTCAGAAACGTGTTGAGAAGTGGTGCCTTTGTTTCAAGGGGAACACTGTCTGCTGCACAGCAGAAGCTCAGGGCATTTCAGAGGAGACAGAAGAAAGTGCCTCGTTCCAGAAGTATTCATCATCCACAAAGAAGACGGAAAAAATGTCTGCCAAAAAGAACCTCTTGCTCCGTCAAAGATACAGCATGCTTAAAGAGAAGTTTTGTTTCCATGGTGACCGAATTTGGAGTAAGAACATCCCCTGCATCAGACATTGCTAAATCAAAAACCCAGTTGCTTTTGTTCATGCAGAGAGCTGGGTTTTTAACCCTGCCTTGCCCAAACAAACAATTAATTAGTGTTTTGCTCTCTAATTTTGCTGTGTACAGCTTCTTTTTGTAAACGATGCAGGAAAAAACCAAGACAATAGCACTAAATAGGAGAAACCTGATCTTACAATCTAAATAATTAGAAATTGCTCTAGTTTTAAAAGCACATCATCATTTTTTTTTTAGAAAAAAGCTTATTAAATATCAGCAACAAGTTGTCCATTAAAGACAGTTGCAATCATGCACAGGCTACTGATGTACAAATTCTTCTTTGTTCTCTTTTCCTCTGAGATAAAACAGCTGACCCTCCCTCACAGAATCCATCTCACACTTGCTGAGGAATGGGAAGAAAAGGATCTGCTCCAGGAAGGTGAATCTGGTGATCTGATCTGCACTGCTCCATTTCTGCCACTGAAACTGAAGGTTTTGTTTTAGCACTTGGGTTTTGGTTCACTGGAACAAAGATCTGACACAGCCACTAAAGCTGGGGCACTCCCAGGGAGCTGTAAATGACCTGGGTCATGTGCAAGTTATGGGAACTCTATGGAACTTCAAAAAAAAACAAAACACGCAGAATGGCTCAATATGCAGTAATAAATAAACTGTGCTTGAGATGCAGAAACCAGAGTTAACTTAAAAGAATACTTTACAGTTGCTCTTGCTTTTCTGCCAACATTTGCCAAGTTGCACAATTCTCAGCATAGAAAATATTCTTTTTTCTGCCCAACGAAGTGCTCCAGTATTTCTTTCTATATTAAAGAAACAATGCCAGCTGCAAGCAAGAAACCCAGTAGAACAATGGACATTGGATCTTTCTATTTAAATGTATCTGAAGGATCAGAGTCAGCATTATTGAAGTTGTCCAGCTCTTTCCATCATAAGACCCTTTGTCAATTATTTATGCCATTGCCAAGCTCTAGGGTGAAAGTTAGCATGCTGGGCATATGTTGCAAGCAACCTCTTTTTTATATATAAATTTTCAGCTAAAACAATACAGCTGATTCTGAATCAAAATGAAGAAGGCAGTGTGCTGCTTTGCCCACAATAAAAAGCTCTCAACCTTCACCTCGTTTGGCCCTGCCCACCCTGCAATTGGGAACACAACTCAAAGCTTTGGCAGCTACTGGCACAATAACACCACATTCTGCCATCCCCACAAAAAGCAGCCTAAACTTAGCTGCTTTGCTAGCTTTGGAAAACAAAACCTCAGCTGGTTGTACCTACAAAAACAGGTATTTGTAAGCCTTTTCCTGAAGAGTTGCACTCTACATTTTCAGGCCAAAGTGCAATGTTTTGTTGACTACTGTCACCAGTCCTGTGTTACATACAACCAAGCAGGCAGGAGCCTCACACTGAATAAAACATCTCACTCTCACATCCCTTGGCTCTGTCTGCTTTTCAATAGCACATTTCCCATCAATAATTCTCACCAGACTGATTGTAAAAACAAACAGAAAGAAAAAGGAACAGAAATCATTGAGCCCAATTAATTTGAAAATTCAAAAGGTTCTTCAATTGGTTTCTGAAAATGGGAATTTATCCCATCCAGTTTCAGCAGAACCTGCCATATGAGAAACAATCAAGGCCTTATTTTCATTTGAAGCAGCAAAATGAATATTTCAATTAACTTCGTGTACAAAAGCTGCAGTTTTAAGTTCTCAAAAAAATCTTTTTCATCTACCTTTATCAAGTTAAATGAAATGTTTTCATTCAAATGCTGTCTACAAACAAACCTGTTTATTAACTCAAATGTTGTGATATCAACAGTTTAATTCTTCAGAACACAGGATGAGGAGTGGGACTCCTCTCAGCTCACTTAACCACGGGTTTGTAACAAGGTGGAACCAAGGGGTCTCTGGAGATTTCTGCCTCTCCCAGCTGGCTGCTGAACACAGGTAACACCACACACCTCATTCCCAGGCACTAGCAGCTGGATGGAATGAGTCCTCTCCAAAGATTAATTTTATTAAAACCGCTGGATATCAACCACTTCTCCCAAAACAAGGAACTGCAGGATGAAAGCTTGGCTCTCCTCTGCTCTGCCCGTGCTCATGGCCCTGTGTCAAGGATTCCAGCTGCCAGCACCAGCTTGACTTGTGTTGCTTTCATCGCACTTTAAAGAGTTTTCTTCAGAAGTGCAACATGAAACACTTGAATACATGAAATTCAGTAAGTTTATTAGCTCTGAAAAGCATTTCTGGATCCTGCAGTGGCAGGGCCTGGGAGGAGGAAAGGTTTCCACCATGTCACAAAGTGCAGAAGAGGTCCAGGGCAGGGACATGGCCCTTTTACAGGTCTCAGTCATGACTGTCGTCTTTAAAAAGATAAAAGAAAGAGAGCAAATAAAACCTCTTTCTCTCTATATGTGCCACTAATGTGCAAGCATGTGCCACAACTCCACAGCAAGGGAGCAAAACCAATCCATCCCATTGCTATGTGTAGGCACACAGTGAATTTTGCCTGTGATTTTCACCACAGAGGTTCAAGCTGCTCTGTCTCTCAGCCTCTTCCTCTGATCCTGTTCCTTGGGCTCCTTAAGGATGTCCACTTTAAAATGAGAGCTGAACCTTTTGTTTTATATTTCCAGTCAAATATCCCAGATAATGGTAAGTCCACCATCAATATGCTGTTCTATTTTGAGGGAGGCATTATATCTCAGGTTTCTGCCCAGATAAAAACCCTTTGCTTTCTATCACAATCCACTACACACAGCCAGACTAGAAGTTCAGGGTTGTCCATTTCATCCCCAATTTATATTTAGTGTCATTAACTCCACAAGAAGATGGCAAAAAAAAAAAATCCCCACAAATATTCAGCACAGCATCCTTCTAGGCTTTCTTTTCAACTTTTCATAAGTTCCACATACCTGAACAAGGAGATGAATACATCAAGCACTAGAGCTTAATAAAGATTTCCAATTACTATGTTCTCCTCTTCAACCTTAAAACTGACATTCATGATTAAAAAAAAAAAGTTATTAAAAGGTTCAAATAGAAGAAAATATTTGAGATCCATTGTACATAAGCCAAGAATTTAAAAAATGAAGCTGGGAGGAGAGGCACATTGTAATTTCAAATCAACTAAACCCAGCGGTCAATAGGTTATAAATTGCTAAATGAGATGCCTGTTCCTACAAGCTCTCTCCATTATTTACTCATTAGCACTCAGGAAACAATAAGAGTTTACAAACACACTCAGCAGAGCCTGTTCCTCACAGCAGCCTCTGACAAGTGGCCCTTGTGAGGGATGAGGGCAGGATGGGAGCCTGGTGTCACTCAGAGCCCAGGGGCTGCCGTGGCTTTGAGCAGTGCCACATCTCCAGCACCACTGCAGCCTGTCCTGGCACAGACAGCCAGCAATTCTGCAAGAGCCATTCTTTGTCCTGCACGTCCAAGAGGCTTTCCAGGCTTGCTGGTGCTCTCCTTCCAGTTATTCTGATCCCCAGAGCAATTGTGATTTTCTGCCAATTTTACATACACTGCTGTTTCCAAAAATTCCAGTTCAGTGTTTACACGTGTTTCCCAATGATCACTCCTAACAGCCATTGAGAGAGACAATATTATCATGCTTTAATTTCCTACTAACTTCTGGCTAAGGCTGCACAGAAAGTTGTGAGTGCCAGATGGTCCAATTTATTTTATTTATTATTTCAGCATCTTTATGGAGTCACAGGCACTTTACACATTTTGCCATTTGAAATCATCAGCACTTTGCCATCACCCCTAAAACCCTGCCAGTTGCCTTGGCTGTTACCTTTCCTGTATCACCAGCACCAGGCAGTGCCTCAGGGTTGCCAGCACCATGGCTGAGGTGCAGTCAAGAGAACTGTAAATCCCAAACTGAAACACCTTCCAGACAAACTGGCTGCCAGGCAAAGCAACATCAGTGGGCAGCCACAGCTTTTACTGGGAAATGCTCTCACTGGCCATGCACAGTGAAAGGCAAGTACACAAAGCACAGCACAGTCAGCAGCATTTACTTTGTCACAGCTCACATAATGGCTTCAAACACTTTATAGAGACAGGCAGAAACACTGGGAGCTACTATTTTTATTTCTCCCATTGGCTCTGGCTTGGCTGACTCAGGATGGGTCACTGAAATCAATCTCTGATAAATAGTGTAAGGACCACCAGCTGGAAGTGATCCCCTTGGTAACAGACAGGAAGGACTGATACATTCCTGACTTTGAACTCTGCTCAAAAAGAAAAAGGTTTTTGTCAACAGCCAAGTAAAAAAGAAAAATAGAAAGTGATGAAAAGGACATTTGAATTTGCAGCTCCAATCAGCAAGTGTGGAGGTAAATACTGAGTGTTTTTCTGAGCAACAATGAGCTGCAGCATTTCGCTGAGGCAGGATCCGCCTCCCCATCCAGGGATAATGGGAAATGTTTACTAGCCTTTTAATTTCAGTACCTTTTATTTTCTGTCTGAGAATTCCCATGACAGATCCCACAACACAGAAGAAAAGCTGCTTTCCAGCCAGTTGCAGATCTAGCCAACACGAGGATGGGATCCTTTACCATCTGCCACCTGGAAGCAGTTCAACGTGCCTCGTTTCTGCAAGAAAAAATATGAAGGCAATTGTTGTGTTACTCACAGTTATATTTAACGACAAAAACTCTAAAATATAATTTTCACCCAGTCCCAGGCTTCCTGGAGCTCGCTGTCACAGCTCTCTCTCTTCCCAGGCACAACTTGTTCTGGAGCTGTCCCCACCCTCTTGGTGGCCAGACCTTCTGCATGGTACCAGCTCCAAACCCAAACAGTTTGCCTGCTAATTTGGGGGCAACTAGAACAGAGTCCTGGTCAGATGACTGTGACAAACATCACCATTTTATAAAAAATTCCAGTTATTTTATTGGGATTCTAATTTGATTTTTTCTTCCTTCATTCTTTTTGGCACTTATGGAGATATTAGATTAGAATAAATCATTTAATGCCGTGTTTAAAGCAGGGGGCTATGTCACTGAGGCCATCAGCCATGGAGAGCATCTGGTTTTACTATTCATTCTATCATTTCTCTTATATTTTGTCACCTTTGTTGCTCAAGGCACTTCGCTGTGCTGTGCATTTACCCAATGGTCAATCAACAGAATTCTTTCCTGCCATAAGACAAAACAATGTCACAACACAGGCCAGTCACTCAGGAAAAGGAGCAGCTTCCACTTGATTTAGATGGAAAACAGTAACTTGAAACATGAGAAATATCCCAGATCAGATAGCATAACTATCAGCCTGTGCTCCTTAGAGGCCAGTAACTTGTTTTGCACCTCACCTAGTAAGAAATCTTGGCTCTCTGAAAAAAGTGCTAATGAACTAAAACTCCATTTTGAAAAAACTGTATCTGCGCAGGAGAGTTGAAAGAGTTGTTAAATCTTTTTTCTGAAGCGTTTAATTTATTTGAACAAAACACCTCATTTTGGCTTTAATTACAGTTTGACCAGCTATACTGCTGCTTCCCAGGGAACAACAAATCTGCAGCACAGAGTCAGCCAGACTGCCTGGATGAACTTTCTCCCTCCACACTCCTCCAGCTGTTTTATTTTTTTTTGGAAGTACTCTAAGTCAGCTGTCTGACCATCCTTCTCCAGTTAAACCATACTGGATACAGCTTTACAGTCCAATTGTAAATCCAGTGCTCGGGGAAGCTGCTAATCCTGAGCCCTGCAGCTGTATCATAATCTGAATTAACACCTCTGGAACTGCTGAAGATGTAGAAATATTATTGCTCATTTGATAGATGACTGAAAGGAGTTTTCCAGGCAAGCAAATTCAAATGGCTGTGTAGATGTTATTCCTTGAGACTTTTTATGTAAACATCACTGGGAAGAGCAGAGGAATAGAACAGAGATCAGTTGGTTGTTTGGTTGGTTTTTTGTTTGTTTGTTTGTTTGTTGTTGTTGTTGTTTTTAATGTAAAGACAGCACTTCAATGGCTCTTCCTGTAAGCATTGAGCAGCTGTTTGGAGATTACCACAGTTAAATGGTCATGGAGAATGGAACAAGGAGAGCAGTGCTGAGATCTCTCTTCATGCTGCACAGGAAGGATGTTTTGGGGGTCGTTTCTGGACAGGCTATAGTTGAGCCTGGGTGTTATTTAGTCAGGAATCCTGAAAAATCCCTTCAGCTGCTGTGTGGGGGTGGCAGAGGAGTGCAAGAATTTGGAGCCAGCAGGGTGGCATCTGAGGCCTCTCCCTCCGCCCCATCCCTGTGCCCTGGGAGGAGGCAGGGCTGGCATGAGGTGACTGCAGAACACCAGGAACACAGACACTGTGCCCTTTAATTCACTGACAGCCCCCAGCTGCTGGCACTGTGTGGTCACAGGAATCCCCACTGCTCCATGTGCCAAAGGATCCCCAGTGCAGCAACCCTGAGCATCCCTGAGCTCCTGAACCATATTGCCACCATAATGGAAAATTAAATAATACTCAGAACCACAGAACAGAAACACATTATCCGTATTACTGGTATTACAGTTGGCTTCATTTCATCCTTTCAAAAATCCCCATGGGCATCAACTTCACGATCCTTCCCACTGCCAGTACAGTCCAAGTAATGCAATTTTGCTCATGGGACAGTTTCCATGATTCAGGAAGATGAAGCCAACCTTGTTTCCTGGCATAGCCCACCAAAATCCACAGCTACCAGGGCTCTGGGACAATTGCAGCTCTTGCAAGTGTGACATTCTGCCCTGGGGAGGGAGAAAACCCATCCAAAACACAGTGACTGTATCTGCCAAACACATCTTCCCCTGGGGTGGAGGGGGCAGACAGAGTTCTGGGTTCTGCTCACAATAAAAGGCTGTTGCTCCCTCCAAATCTCTCTCCAAAGACAATGGGAAGGCATCAGCTCCCCAGAAATGCCACATCCTCAGACCACACTGGGGCACTTCTTAGATATCTTAGATATCTTGATCCATCAAGTCTGACCACACTGTCTGCATCTGCTTCTCCCCACAGCTCAGGGTGATGTTACAGGAGGGATGAACGGTGGAAAGAAGTATTTTCAACAAGGGGCTGGGCTGTGGGAGGGGGAGCAGTGTGGAGGAAGGAGGTATTTCTGTGTGTCCAACCCATGGGTGCACAGCTGTGGGAGACCCAGAGCTCACAGGATCTCTGTGATCTTCCAGTTCAGGGGAGCCTGGCTGCTGGCTGGGGTCCTCTTGGAGCTGCAGCTCTGCTGAGCCAGCCTGGAGTGGGTATCTGTACCTTCACACATGGCTTTGTGGTGTTCTACTAACTACACATGAGCATCTGCTCTGTCTGCAGAGAAAAAGGTATTTCCCACCAGCAGAAATCTGTGGGTGACACAAACAGGCAAAATGAAGAGATCCTGGAACACCCTGCCCATTTACACACTGCTGGAACCATCAGTGCTCCTCTTGCTAACCAGCACTTCTCAGCAGTGAACTGAAATGTTGTCAGCCACATTCTGGAGTACGAGTTTTTGCTCACCTGCCACATTTTGTCCCAATTTACCAGTTTGGACAGATCACCTTGAAAAAACCCTTCTGGTGCAGAGCAATGGTTCTGCTAAGAGCCTCCACCCTCAAATACTCAGTCAGGCTCTTAATCTAAATACCCTCCCTCAGCCAGGGGCTCTGGGTCATTGGTTTTTTGTTCTTTGAGGGTTTTTTTGCTTTTAGTCTCTGAACATCTGCAGGACAGAAAGATGAGTTTGCCTCCCTGACACCTTCCTTGTGGCACAGCTTTATCAGCCCCTCCTGCAAGCCTGACTGCTTAAGTGTCTGTACAGAAAACTCGTGGTATAAAACAGCTGCACAAACACCTCTGGGGAATGTTTCACAACCACCCTCATGTGTAAAATCTCAGGCACACAAGGAGCTTCAGTTTTCACTGTGTCAAACCTCATATTCTGCTCTCGCAAGTGGTGGAATAATTTATTTTGTCACAGTCTGATGAGGCTCCCCTGACCCACATACTCCCTTCTGACCTGTTTTGAGGGATGGATCTAAAACTCCGTATTTTTTAATTGCTTTATAGCCTGTGATTAAGATAACTTGGAATAAACTTAAGGGAAAACGAGGGCAGAAAAATTAACTCCTGAGAAAACTGCAAGTTGCTAACAGGAAGTGTATTCCTTTCTTAAAGAATAAAAAAACAACATGTTATGCCTCATACCCCGGAGCTGCCTCTCCAGTCTGAAAGCCAGGCTGTACCATTTAAATTTTTGACTTCTTAGAAATTCACATTTCCATTTGAATTTTGTGAACAAGTTTTAGCTACTGTCCCAAGCTCACAGAGCAGACATCTCTGTCTTGCCCTCTGTGAAGCAACAGAGACATGGCGTTATCTCACTCACCATTCCTGTTTCATTTGTACTACTTATTCCTTTCTCTAAAGATAAGAGTATCAATAATCACTATGTCAGCGCTGAGATTTCTGGATTCTGGATGCAGTGGCAGTAAGCTACAGCCAGATATGCTGGGCTGCAGAAATTTGAAGAATATATATTTACAGAGCCCAGAGGAATCGTTATTGACAAACAAAATCTACAGGTGCTTCATGAATTAATACACATGATGGATACTCTGTCACTGCCGGAGTTCACACATGATAAAAGAATTGATTTATCTCAGGGAAAAATGCGTTGCTTTCTTCAGAAGCAAATGACAAAAGTTAATGATACATCTGATGTTACATTGTTATTTTGATTTTTTTTTAATCAGTAAAGACACTTCCTCTGAATTAGTTTTCAGTCTCCAGACGTGGCTGCTCTTTCTCTCAGCATTTCAATGACCACATTAACTTTCAGATTTGCAAAATATGTTTTCATTTGGATGTGAAATTATCCCACCAACATGGCAGCACATTAAACATATAATAAACATAGCACTTACACTCCCACCCTAAGCACTGTGTCAGGCTTTCGCAGGATTTGGCCTTGTGCTTCTAATATTTAAAGTCTAGGTTTTTAAAAAAGAGGTAAGTGTTCAATTTAAGAGCTGGTTCTGTAATCCTGTCTTATTTTATCCCTTGCTTTAAACCTGATTTAACTGGACTGCTTTTCTTTTCCTTCTACCATGCAGAAGTGCATAAGCACTTAGAACGCAGAGATCTCCAGGAACAGCAGGAGCATGTGAAACCAAGTGGTCACTCTTTAATTTTTACTGACACTGCTAATCCTGAATCCTGACCAGCCCACAATTCCACTTGGACAGATGGGTGTTTTGGGTTCAATGCAAGATGTAACCAGCAGTATGTATTCTATTGCCATCTGTTGGAACTGGCTGGGGAGGTGTTTCCTTTATCTCTTCCCTGACCCATCCTCCCTCAAGGGGATCTCTGCTGTTCATGGGCCATCGAGGCTCACTGCATGGCTGAGACAATTCCATCATCCCATGGGGAGATGCTCCACCCAGGGGGAGGAGCCCAGCATTCCTACCTGGATAAAACCTGAGATTCAGAACACCAGCACAGCCTGTTTGCACTGGATTCCCACAGGAAGACCAGACCCCTCTCACTACCCCTGAACCTTCAGAGGAAAACTCCACCCTTCTACAGGATCATCTCTGCTCCAACAGAACCACCTCTGTCACTCTAGGAGGACTTAACTGGACTGCTCCCAACACCCCGACCAACAGGGTGTCAGGCTGTGTTCTGACTCTGTCAGGGTTTTCTTTTTTTTTTGTTTGTTTGCTTTTTTTGTACTACTACATTTTTATTTTTAATATTCCTAGTAAAGAATTGTTATTCCTATTCCCATATCTTTGCCTGAAAGCCCCTTAATTTCAAAATTATAATAACTTCTAGGGAAGGGGTTTACATTCTCCATTCCAAGGGAGGCTCTGGCTTTCCCTGGCAGACACCTGTCTTTCCAAACCAGGACAACTGGCTATAAGAGAAGGAAATGTGATGAAGCATAAATGAATGAGGGGATGTCCTCAATTAAAACATTAAAGAAAAGTCAGGGATTGTAAAGTAGCAAAACAACAATTGATTTTACCACTACATACTGGCTGAGAGAAGGGACCATGGCATTGGCATGGAAGGATAGGAAATGATGGTGGAGAAAAGAAAGTCAAATGTAAAGCCAATGCAAGGGAAGCTGGAGAGAAGGTTGCTACTCAGGTTTTTATTTGTAAAGATCAGGATTTCTCAGCAGACAGTAACTGTACAAAAAACCCCTAAACACTAAGCCTGGCACACCTGTTGCCTTTTTATCCATCAGGAAAAAAATATCAAGTCAAAGGCTCTATCAAATTTGTCAAAAGAAGAGGATGTTCCTCTGTGTCAGCCTCATCAATCACTGCTGACACTGCAGGAAATGCAGAACTCGGTTTCTCATGGATAATAAACATTTTATAGCTGACACTGGTTTCTAGCTTGTCATTTTTGTATGAATAGCTCTGCCCAAAATGTAAGAAGGAGAGTAAAGAAAGGCAGAGATGAGACTCTTAGTGGATGTGTTTGTATTTGATGTGTTGGCAATTCACATTGGCCCCATCCAGTGAAGAAGGCAAACTCTGCTGGCCAGGACAATTGGTCTTTAGTGCTGGAAGGCTTTTATAAGGCCATCTATCTTCATCTTCTTGTCAAAGTTAGGAGAGCACATGAAAGATAATAAATAGAGGTGGGAGAAACATCTGGTTTCCAAACTAGTTATGTATTTGTCCAAAGCTCAAAAGGCTTATATTTTGGGATTCATAATACTTTATCAATGATTGCTGTGAATTAGGAAAATGTCTGTAAGCTTCACTCCTGTGGAGACAGCATTGGTAGAACTATATCTTGTGCTCTGCAAGCACCTCAGTCTCACCTGGCCCTATATCCCCAAACCAAAAAATGAGATCAAAATTTATGCCATTGAGGCACAGGGCTCCTTGTGGCATCCCAGATGATAACCCACATCTGCTTTTGGCAGGATCTTTCACTTGGGGCTCCCATCCTTGACTGCTGGGTTTTCCCCATCTGTACAGGAAGGCAAATTATACCTGACAGCAAAGGGGAAATATTTGTGAAGTGCTCAGAATTGTTCTGACAGCCCTGGCTGCTGCCAGATGCAGGAAAATCAATTAATCCATCTCAGTGCCAATCCATCTCAGTGCCAATCAATCAAGTAATCAGCTGTCTGAATGTTGTTTTCTATCAGTTATACATACATTTCTCACCTTGCTTTTAAAACAAGCACAGTTTATTTGAGGGAAGGAGTGTTGTAAATCCCACAAAAGACTGGAATTCCACTTCACACTAGTTTTTCTCCCCCACAAAATGCTTATTCATCTCTAATCTCTTTCTGCTATGAAGCTGGGCACCAGGGAAATGCACACTCAGGTTAATTTCTACACTCAGTACCTTGATATCCCTTGAATGAAAGAACAGACCAAGTAATGATTAAGATGCAAAAAACGTGGCTTTTTGGGGAAGCAAATAGTTAAAAGTTGCTCTCAAATTACCCAAAAATGTTGCTGTTATGATGGTGGGCTGCTGGTGTGCTGTGGCTGCTGGTTATTGGAATAACCCTCATCTTATTGCTGCCTCAGTCATCTTTTGTTTCTCCCAACAGTACAGGGGTTTTCACAGAAATGTGCTTTTGCTCTGTGTCTTGTCTCACATAAAGTGTCCTTAATTCAGGCTGCTACCTGCTAAATATTAATGTTTAGCATTTTCATGTCTTCCATTATGGCCATTCCATGTTGGCTCGCGCTGCTGTAAGGGAAAAACAATCAGCTGTGTGCCTCCAGGGTAATCGTGGTTTTAGCAGAAGGAGGAAACTGAAATTTAAATGCAATGCTTCCTAAGCCAGCCCGTTTCTGCTGACTCAGGTGTGAGTGATGAGCAGCTGCCCTGGGGAATCCAGCCCTGCTCTCACACCCCAGGCAGAGGGGAATTCCTCCTGCTCTATCCCAGCACAGAATCCAGGGACAGCCAAGGTGGGAGGATTTCACAGGGGTGTCAAGGATGGGTGGTGCTGATGGGCTGGCAGCTGGAGTTATTATAAAACTGGACTGCAGTTTTAATTAGTTAATTCTGCAGAGACCCCTATTTTATAAAAGCCCAAATCTGCATCCCTTTGGTCTCTTACAGCCTTGGGATTTATTTTCCCAGCAGATTTTTTGTAGGCTGTGGCATAGAGCAAAGTCAGAATAACCAGGAGAGGCTCAGGATAAAGTGGCAGCACATAAAGATAATTCAGCTATGTAAATAGTGCTCCAGGAAACACAATACCTCCTCTTTAAGTGTCTAGCAGAAGGCTTCATTAAAAGTTTGTTTTGAAGTAATTTTTCTGCTCTTTGTTCTCTCTCAGTTCCTTTAAAGTTGCTTGGACTTTTTTTCCCCTTGAAAACAAATCATAGTTAGAATAAAGAGACCGCTGACCTACATTCTCACAGCTGTGTTACACTTAATTGTGAGACATGCCAAATGAAATCCAGGAGTGATCATCACCAAGACAGGCTGGGAAAACACCTACTGCTGAAACTCCTATGCCTCCCCATTTGAAACCATCAGAATAATCTCTTTGAGAGATCCAAGCAGGCTGTCCAGTGACTGAATTTCTCTCTGGAGACATCAGAGCAAGCTCCTCACCTGGAGCTCTGCTCTCTTGCAGAGCCCCTCACTGTGACACTCTCCTTTGCTGTGGTTTTGGTGCACTGCCAGCACCAAGTAAACCTGTGAGTGTAACAAAGTTCAAGCTGAATTTGAACCCCTTGAGTAAAAATTTCTATAGTCCATGAGTCTACCAGGTTACAAATGTACACAGCTGATGTGAGAAATCCAAAGTTAGTGAAGACTGAGGAGATGCATCCAGTCCTACAGCAGAGAAGCAAAATATTGACAATGAAGAACTGAAAGTCTTTATTCCATTTGCTTATTTATATAGTATTGTAGAAAAACTCTTCCAATTTCTTGTTCTTACATTTTAAAAGCACATTTAGAATGAGTTATAGAGTTCATGTTTAAAGGGAGAGACCATTTCTTAAGACTGCATGTTTTTCCTTTGTGCAGCACTGGAAACTCCATAAGGGAACAAAGGCTGGTAGTGAATTTCCAAGCTCATTCTAAGAGGCTTTTGCTTATATTGCATTATGTCTCTCTTTATCCACTCTCTCAATGGTCTCTTCAATGAAACACCTGACACTCTCAGAGGTGACAAATCTAGCTAGCAAGCAAGCAGCATACAAAAGATAATATTTAACACCCACTGTCAACCCTTTTTGATCTCTGAGAGGGTGGAGGAGAAGGGTCTGTCTGTACAATGATGCAAAACAGACACTGGGCATGGGGAGTGTTTGCTAAGCCAATAACCAGGTACCACCACACCTGAACAAGGAAGGAGCTGAGGCTGATGAGCTGCTTTTGCTTTCCTTGAGGTGACTTCCATTTGGAGAAGGAGGAAGCTGTAAAAGAGGGGATGATTTAAACCATTCCCCTTGAGCGAGCAGCAGCCAGAGGTGCACACTGAAAGGGATGAGGTGTGTGGGGAGCCTGGAGCTCAGGGAGAAGGGCAGAAGGCAGCCAGGCCCCTCAGGGAGTGCTCTGAGCACTGCAGGTAGAATGAAGGTGCTTGGCCTCAGCCAGCAAGGCCAAAACCACAAAACAAACCAAGCTGGCCCTTCCACAGATTCTGGCACTGGTGATGCTCCAGGTGAGCATTTCAGTGAGAAAAAGCAACCCCTGCTACTGCTCTTGTGACCCTGCTGAGCTGAGATCTCAGCCCAGAGGAGGACACTCCTGCCTCAGCCCCACTGCCTTCCCTTCACTCTGGCAGCTCATGAAATATCCTCCCAACATTTCATCCTGTGAAATATCCTCCCTCCCCACTGCTGATTGCCCAGACATGGCTGCTAATGAGTCCCCTGGTGTTTACAGACACTGCTCATTTGGAGCAGGGTTGCCTCGTGGATAATTTTCCAGCATAAGCAGGACTGATGCACACGAGGGCATTCCTGACAATCATCCTTTCTGTCACCCATCTGTACAATGACTACCCTGGAAATTCAGGTGAAAAATGTGATTCTTGTTAGAGAGAGCACGGCCCTGCCACGGGTGTACCAAAGAACACTGGTTTAGGTTATTTGAAAGTGAGATTTGTCTAACCTGTGCTGCCTTTCACCATATCAAAATAGACACAAACCAGCCAAAAGAGACTCTTCTCTCTTATGTTCATTTTTGAGAAGACTTGGTACATTTCTGCTGTTCTCCTGTTTTACAGCAGCCATAACTACAATAATTTTTTCAGCCTGTGTAATAATAATTTTAAACAGATTTCTCATGAGATATATCAGTGTCTTAATAAAGAAAATGCTTTTATCTTTTAAATACATTGTTCTGTATCCATATTTACCATCCTTCATCAAATCTATTTCATCATTGTCGATTTCTAGAGTCTTCAGTAGACCACAACAAAAAAGTTAATAAGAAATAGTTAATCCTAACAATGAACTCTTCCATTCAGGACACGACATGACAATAAATACTTATTTTGATGAATTCTATTCTAAACCATCCCATGGTGTGCCTTACACCTACACCCAGTGGAGCAGCAGGGCCTGTATGAGCCCCAGGTATGTTTTATATTCTTGTTGCCATTTCTACCCCAGTAAAGACAAAGGCATTGCTTTCTGTTCAGATAACATGAAGAGCAAAGCCTCCCATTTATGCCAGTCTGAGCCATCTCAGATAAAAATACTGAGCCCAAAGCTCTGCTGGGATCCTCCTCCTGCTGGATTTCCTGCTCAGTTTGGCTAACACAGGAGATTCCACTCAAATAAACAACCAAATATTGATATTTATGCAAATAGAATGAGTGGTGATGTAAAGTTTTGAAGTTTGCTTGTGTGTGCTTCAAAACCAGTAACAGTATTTTTGCTTTGAACTTTCTATCTCAAACCTCAAGAAAAAGATGCCTTTCAAGTAAACAAATGCAATTCAAATCAAGACAGTACATGCAGTGTGAAATCCTCTACCCCATCATAAGGCAGCAAGTACAGTACAGCTCAGCTGTACACCACTAATGCCAAGATTTTGTAGTAAAAACATTGACAGACCCTTGATTATTATAGTGCCTCCTGGCAGTGCTATAATTAGATTGAACATAACTATTAGTCATCTTAATTAGTATACACATTCCTTGTTTAGCACAATAAAAATTACAAAGCAAGGATGCCACTTAATTAGGTGACCTGGGAATTGATGCCTACCTATATTTCACTTTTACTTGAAGTGTCCTTACTGAGATTAAATCTAGTATTTATAACCAAGAATGGGTATTTATATGGCACTCCACCTGTACATAAAATCACCGGTTAAATTAATATTTATTAAATACCTCAAGGACATTTCTGAAGTTATGCCAGCAGTTCATTTGGAATTGTATTCCAAGGAAGGAAATACATCACAATTTTAGGAACTCAAGGTTAATTGCATATTCTAATGAGTGTCTTACATATCATAAATTTAAAAGAAAAGAAAGTGCATTCAGTTAAATCCCCATCAACCTTCCAGTTCTCCTGATGGTGCCTCATTGTGCCCTAGTGAAGCTCTTGGGCTCTTTAAACCCTCTGCCAGACACTGTCTAAGGGCTCCACTAAGTAGCCACACCTTAGAGAAATGCTTTTTAACTCTGAATCTCATCCATCACACATTTTAAACTAGCAGAAATTAGGTGTCAGTAATCCCTGGTGCCATGAAAACCTTCTGAATTTCACAAGCACCCTAATTCCTGCAGTGCTGACAAACTGTCTGGGGACCTTGGTTGGGTTTTGGGTCTCTGTCTCCACCTCAGAGCAAAGTGGTCTGGACAATTTCCCATTTCACAGGTCAGCTATGGAGTTATTTGTCTGAGGCTTATTGAAGCTTGTGGCTGAAAATGGTCCCAGCTGTTTGTTTCACAGCATCACACAATGATGCTACAGAATTGTTAATTACCTTTAACAATTTTAATCGCACTAGATCCACACACAGGTTTCTCGAAAATAAAATGTGCCCACTTTGCCATGCACAGATGCACCACATCCATCAGGAGGCACAGAATCAAGCAGCTGAGAGGCTGTGCTGTGCACTTTGGTTGTGTGAAAGCACCGACACCAGCCTGTGTTGGAGCCCTGAGTGGGCAGAGAGCCTTTCAGATCACAATGAGCAGCTCCAGTGTGACACTACAGCACTCTGCAACAAAACTGCTGCTCAGAACAAGAACCCACAAGAAACAGGAAGACAAAACCAAAAATATTGTGACATTTGGTGTAGAAACCAAGGGTGTTTTCTTGCCAGGTACCTGCTGACATTGCCAGACTCCAACCTCCTCCCTCCAGCCCAGAGAGCTCACCACAGAACTGAGCAATCTGTTCACACCACCATTAAACCCATTATCCCTTTGTGATGGAAAAGTCTCTCCAAAAGCCATAATGCCACTGCTCTGTGACAAGTCCCCCACTCTCTAAATGGTGAGCATTTAGTATTTACTATCACAGATTAATTTGAATTTAAAGAAAAAAAAATGCTTCTGTAGGCATACTGCAGTAAATATCAATATGTTTCATCAGAGCTCCTCTTTCGTTAGTTCTAGACCAATTACAGCAACTATTTCTTCTCTGGGATAATTCATCAAGCTATTAATTAGAATATGGAAAACGTGAAATTCTCTCTTACTTCCTCACTGCAGAGGACCTTCCAACCATAATTGTTACAGATAAGGAGAAAATGGAAAAGTTATTGTTTGCTACAGATTAAGAGACTTTCCAAAAAAATGTAGAAGAGTTGATATTCAATGCACCCAGCAATAGAAAAAGAATATAATACATGTAAGCAATTTAAGGCAACGACAATGTAAGTGCAAGAACTAATTTTCCTTACCACGACTGGTTTCCCAATTTCTTCTGCTTCATCAGACTGGAATTTTTCAAAGCACAGGCTCCAGAGGAAACATTTCTGGCTACTTCAGCAAAATCTTTCAGTGATTTGGCCCCAAGGGGACGATGGCAGGGTCCAAACCCATTTGAAAAGCTGCACTGTGATTTCTTGTGCCCTCATGAATAGTGAGAAGAGGCAATTACTGTGGATGCTTTGTCCATGATCCCACATAGCCTGACTTCTGCTGGAAAAATCTGCAGATGTAACTTTTAACAGGGGCAGATAAAGTGGTGTCCCAGAGCTTCAGCTTTGGCTCCCACAGGAGATGGAGGTGGCACCATCTCTGTGATCTGATGAGGGAGCACAGGTCAGTCTGCACTGGATCATGTTGTATTCGCCAGGTTTCCTTCATAAACTGAGACAAAACAGTCTCAAAACAAAAGGAAACAGGAACAGTGTGAGGCTGAGGTTCATGAGAATTGATGATGCCACAGAGAAGAGACACCTGAGTGGGCTGTGAGGGGGACTTGACTGATCCACCCAAACCCAGCAAGAATTCACTCCATTTTTCCTAGGAGCACACAGTTCTCTTTCCTTCCCAAAGCTGCCTGTGCTGTCCATCCCTGGCTAAGGCACAATGCACCTGAGGGGGCTCAGCAGGGCAGCCCAAGGTACCACACAATTATATTTGGAACATTTCCTCAGTCCTCATCTCCTCCTTCCTGCATCTCCTCACTCCTGTCACAGTCTGGATCTCTCCTCTCCAGTCTCCAAGAGCAGCTTTTTGGGTCACATTGCTCAGTTCTGACCCAGAACAGGCTCTCCCATTGACACTGACAATGTAGAGCAAGGCTCTGCTCCTCTCTCCTCTCATGGTTCTGTCTCTGCTCTTTCAGGCAACCATTGGAAATATCTTCTCATGGCTCAAGTGACAAACCACTTTTCCCTTCATTGTCTCTCCTAAATTGGACTTAAGGAAGGGGAAAGTGGTGCCTGACAGTGAGAGTGAGGAAAAGAACAAGGAGCAGCCCCACAAGCAGTGAGGATGAGAAAGGAGCAGTTTTCACTCAATTTTATAATTTATTTCTCAACTTCAAGACTCCAGTCTTGACAAAATCTGAAAGATTAAAGAAGAAGGGAGCAGGTGATTTGTTACATGAGGAGACATTCTGCTCCAAAATGAAACTTGTTCAGACAGGGTTCACTCTCATCTCCACCAAGAACAGCATTTTGCAACTGGGGAGAACGGAATGAGCAACATAGACTCTGCTTTTCCACCCAAAATACATGCACTTATTTTTGAAATATAGGACCAAAGGATTTTTCCTTAAGAAAGGTTTATTCATAATAAATAAAAGAAAAATAGTTTCAAGCTGAACAGCCTTCCAAATTAGAACTTGACTTCATCATTTCCCATTTTATGAGTACAGCTTCTTGCTTTTATTAAGAGCAGTTGAGATTTCAATTTACTCGTGGTTGGACATAGTTCTTCATTCAACCCACAAAAAACCCCATTCAGTTTATTGAAATGTTTCAGTTTCAGATCATTCCAAGCTAATATTTGTTCAGCTCAGCTAAACTGAAAACCAGGAGCAGATCTATGTTTAAAAAATAGTGGAATAATTTCCTCCATCCCTCTATCTATGTCAGCCTAGTCAGGTCACCAGTGGGAACTGTTGACTGGTAGAAACACGAGACTTTCCCTTTATGAAAAATGACTGACCTTGCTTTAAAGCAATTTCGTTTGTGTCAACATTGCCTTTCTCATTAAACAATAGGCTCTAAGTGGCATATCCATTCTTCTTCAGCACAGACAAGAGCTCTTCAGACAAGTTCTGGGATGCTATTTTTAGGCACCTCGTAGTAATAACCTGCTCAGTGCACTGTTTGGAGTATGTCTACAATAATTATTCCTTGTCTGCTCTGTTGTATTGGTCAGCCCCAGAGAGAGCTCATAAAAATGTTGGATCTGCACCCTTTCTTGGATGCAGAAAGAATTTCAAATAAATGTAAACATTTGGTAGCACTCAGATGTAAATAAAACCAGAGCAACAAGTTCATTAAACACACATCCCTCTGAAAATGCTGAACACCTTCAGCATAATTCTTCCTCCTTTCAGTGCTGAGATGACTCTTCAACCATTTCTCACTAATTCTCTCACATTTGCTATTTCCTCTATTTATTACCTGGCCAGTCATGCAAGTATTGGTGATGATAACATAGGTAATTTCATCTGTCAGAAGCAAATGAGCAGTGAGAGGAAATATTTGATTCATTTGTCATTTTTCTTTTTTAGTATTTCTTTTTTCCTTTCTTCCCCCCCCCAGCTTTTTAATTTATTTTCTCATTATGGCCACTCAAATCATCTCAGTCTGCTTTGTAAGAAGGTTCTCAGTCCAGATCTCAAGGTGACATGCTTTACAATAACCCTGTCAGTATTCCCAGCAATTCCTCAGTATTTGCTGTTGTGATTACACAGTTCTCAGGAAATGCAATCCCCTGGAACTATACATTAGGAAGATGCAAAATCAGCCTAGGAGGATTTAATAAACATATTTAAATACATATTTATACCATCCTCATTATCAGAGCAGGTCATTAAACCCTTGCTCTGTGTTTTGGCTACTAAAGATAGAACAGAGGCTTATTCAGACCGTTCTGTAGTGACGAGTCATCTCTGCTGGGAAATCATGGCAGATATCAGTGCTGTTGGAGCACACAAACAGCTCATCAGAGCTCTTTAATGATTTATTAATGTAGTCAGTCTGGTGGTGTTTTACAGTGGTTATCAGAGGGCTGCAGTTAATACTGTTGGTTGTAGGGTCTAATATCCTCAAGTGCCCTTTGCAGTGTTCCACAGGCCAGACTGGAACTGCTTTGACTGGACCAAAGCCTTGGTTTAACAAACCAATGCCTGTCTGCATCAGAAACCTGTCTCCAGCCCTCTACAGACATTATTTATAGGATCTCTAAGGGTTCTTGATCAGCTCTAGTGCAGTATCACATCACCCTTCCTCCAGGGGATGCTGTTAGTCAGCATGATGTGATTTGTTGTTTCTAGGTTATCCAGCTCTGTGGCTTCTCAAAGCTCAGCCTTGCTTATGCTCTCACACCATTTCAAACATACTGAGCTAAAGCAAAACTGGTTTCTCTTGAAGTCATATAAAAGAAGGTCTCTTAATGGGTCTGGGAACTATGGAACAAGCTGCTGTCTCCCAGGCTTAGCTCTTTAAGCAGAAAAATAATTTAAAGCTTTGTGTTAAGGGTTAGTGTAATAAATTTGCCTCAGCGTGGTTCAGAGAAACCTGAAAACAACACAATACTTTCAGAAGAGTTCTGATTGCTGCTCCAGTGGGTCAGAGTGAGTCCCACAGGGAAGAGCAGTGCCAGGGCAGAAGAGCAGGGAGCAGCCCCCTGCCTCAGCCTGACCCTGGCCAGAGATGGAAGCAGCACCAGCTGGACAGTTTAACTCACATTACACACATTTCCCTGGAGCAGCCCGTGGGTTGTTGCTCAGGATTCAGCCTGGATGGACACAGGGCTGTGCAGCAGTGCAAAGAACCCTCTGGCAGGGCTCAGGAAGGGCTCAGGAGCTCCCCCACAGCATCAGGGTATCAGCCACGGTGCCAAACCTGAGAGCTTGAGCCAAGGGAGGAAATACCAACACCAGGGCATTTTCAGTCCCATTCCTAATGAAAATAACACTGCTACAATCGACTTCCCTGCTTGTGACTTCAGCAGCTCCATGGCCAAAACAGGGACAGGCACAAGAGCATTCCCCAAGCCCTGCCAGCAGGGAAAAGCTGGACTTTTCACTGAGAGAAAGGAGAAGAAAATGGCCCAAAAGCAACAAAAGGATGAAAGAAAACTGAGTTTGAACTGACAAGGCCAAAGCAGTAAGTCAGTGAAGCAATGTGATTTGCTGATCTCTCTGGTGTCTACAAGAATTAATCTTTTTGTATTTTTCTCTCTTTTTTTCTGCTATTTTTTCCCTAAAAAATTAATATTTCTTTCCCCTCAAATAAGTCTCCAATCCTTTCAGTTAGGTTGAAGTCTAGTAGAGGGAGGGATACTGGAGCAATAAATAATTAAAAATACTGCTTCTAAGATTGTCAGTACTGATTACACACCAAGGCAAGTTTCTAATAAGCATGAGTGAAAACGAGACCATAATGTTTGGCAATGTGAAGCAAAGTTCTGATTCACTAAAGATTGACAACAAGACCCAAATCTGTTGTGTGATATGCACATATTTATCACATTGGTACTGAGTGGAATGGAAAAATTTCCCAAGACCCAATGACTAAAATCTAGTCTATCGCTTTTAAAAAATAGTCAAATCTTTTTTCAGTGTAGAGTTATGAAAATTGTTGAAGAGAATATTGCTGCTTAAATTCATCTCCTCAGCTTTTAAAACAAATGTGAAAAGAATTTAAAAGGTTACAAATCCTTTCTAGTTGGAAAACTTGAAGTTTGTCCAAATTTCCATGAACTGTACCTAAACACTTGTTTAATCAAATCAATCAAATATTCAGAAAATCAAAGCTGTAGGGTACAGATTACTTCTAATCCTGGAGACATTAAAAGTCAGCACGACAGTTAAATTTTTAGAGCTGAAATCTGAACCATAAAGACAAAAAAAGTAATTGTATCAGAAAAAATACATGGAGCAAACCTAATTAAGATGCAGACAAACCCAGAGCTGTTCTGGATTTTAAAAATGAAATATTTTCATCTTCATCTGAAACACTGGAGCACCCTGTAGTTATTTGCCTGAACAGTGAAGTGATGTCCAGGAAAAAATGTAGCAATTGTCACTGATCTCTAGGATCTTACAGAGATGTTATTTGTGATTTCCAGGACTGGGAAAGGCCTGGTGACAAAGGCATCAGTACTTACTGGAAAACAGGGGCTACTTCTGCACCCCAATTTTTCTAAGCATGGACAGCAGAGATGCCTTGGGAGGCTCCCTGGGCTGATTTCTGCACAGCTACAGGGGGAGGAAATAAAACAAAACAGGTTTTGGTTTTGTAAGGTTAAACAAAAGGTTTGCAAGGCCTTGGTGTGAGTATCAAATGAGCTCAGGCTAGGAAGAGTATATGTGTGTGCCAGTTCTTTAACACAGCAGAAACCACAAGATGCACTGCAGGACCAAAATTCTACATATGCTGCTCCTGAAGCTCAATTATCTCCAGCAGTGTTAAATTACCCCTCCTGAAGAAGCAGTGAGTGCATAAAAACAAACAGACATTCTCCCATGCAACAGGAGAAGCTGTTTGCCAGTAATGCTAGAAATTGAGCACTTTGCCACCAAATGCTTTAAAGTCCATGAATTCCTATAATTAATGGATTATGCCCTATAAATATCACTGCTGTAATCCACATTCTCAATATTGATGTAAACTTGTTTCAAGAGTATTAAGGTCAGTTTACTTTAGAAGTAAATATTTACTAACGTTTCTGTAAAACTCAGCTATCTTTTTAATTATTAAAACACCAAGCACATATTCCTTTTTTCTCTGTCCCTCCTGCCCACGATAAACTGCTGCTTGAAGAGTCCAGAAAATCCCAGTAATTATGATGCAAAATGTAGAGACCAAATAACTAATTCAGGAGTTTTGATCTTAAAGAATGAATAAAACCCCTGAAAAGATAGAGAGATATTTAAACATTCACTATATTGGAAATAAGCTATGAAAAGAAACGGAGATGTGGTTGTATTTAATCTCTGCAGAGTGTTCCTGCCAGTCTTATCTTCCAAATAGGCAATGAATAAAGCCAGAAATAAATTCCTGAAGAAAGAAGAGAAAATAAGATCATTTGCTGTGATTCTCTTCTGCTCTGGGAATTGTTTGTAATGTGCAGCATAAAGAAGCAAGCAACCAGTTGCAGCAGCTTTTGGAAAACAGGAGGAAAACCACTGCAGGTAATCAAGGTTCTGCTCTTTTTGGACTAGGAACAGAAAAACTCAGACTTATTCTAAGACCTATTCACAGATTAGTTTAAAATGTTAATTTTTAGAACTGGAGATGTTGTCATCCTTTAACCAAGAGAACAATCCCTTATTCCAGTTGAGAAGATATGATCTCCTCACAACACCATAAAATTAGTTCTAGTTGAATTTATTTTCTTGCTACTACATTAGTTCACATTTTTATGAGTATTAAAAAAAGACAGAATTTGCAAATCTAGAGTTCTGGGGTGGTACTTAGTGCTAGACAAACAGTTCAGTTTTTAATGTCTTTTGATCTTGGTGCTGAAATCCCTTGAAAGGATCACAGGATGCTACATTCAGGCTTGGATCAGCTCTGAGGCTGACTTACATTGGATCAAAAGGATCTGGGAACCAGACAACACTTTGATGCAGAGATTTTCCTATTCAAACCCAGTGGACTTTATCCCCAAGTGGAAATTCTGGAACTATAACAGAGTACTAAAAGATACAGCTTGCAGGACTCCAGAATGTGAGCAGCCTAACCTGACACTGAATTTAGCCCTGCTTTGCACAGAGGAGATGACCAGGCATTACATCATCCAGGGTCCTCCCTGCCTGAACTGTTCTTCAATTCTGTCATTTTTTCTGTGCATTGGAGGTTCAGAATTGCAGTTTGTGTTGGTCAGATGATGACAAACCCACACATACTGCAAGGCTTCAGTTCTAGATCACTGCTGGAATTCCAGCTCAGGGCAGGTTGTAGTTTATGTTAAAGAGATTAAACCAGGGGTACAGTCTCCAGCTGTACACTTGGTTCTTAAAATACCTGAGAGTTTCTTTCAACTGTTGCCTTCATATGGCTTTAAGAGGGGTCACAAACTCTGCTTCTCAGCTGACCAACTTGCACAGCAACCCACAGAGATCACCTCTGCTCCTCAGGGCACTGAGAGGCTCCAGCAGAGAGAGCTGAGCACAGACACTGCCCACATCCCACCTGCCTGAGACCCTCTAAAGCCAGCACAGCAAACTCTTCTGAACTCACATTTGCTTCAAAAGAGGAATTACTCTACAATGATTTTGTAACTTCATTACATGGAGGGTGGCAGAGCACTGGAACAGTGCCCAGGGAGGTTGTGGATTCTTCCCCTGGAGACATCCAAACCCCACCTGTTGTGTTCTTGTGTCACCTGCTCTGGGTGACCCATCCTTGGCAGGGGTTGGACTGGATGGTCTCCAGAAATCCCTTCCAACCTGAACTATTCTGTGGATGCCTCTTGCTTTATGAATAGTGGTTTGAACAGCTGAAATAAATAATAGCTACAGGTTATGCTTGAAGCTGGATGGGAAAATAAGGAAAGGAAGGTCAGATTAATCCAGTAGTATTCAAATTATTTCATAGCTACAAAAAAGAAAGCTTTTATAATGCTAATGTTATCCAAAAACTCTGCTGAAATTCAACTGTGATGCTGCAAGAGTAATTCAGGTCACAGTTTAAGCTTGTCACATAATTAGTTTACATTTAATCAGAGTGCTGGTATGTAAACATAATTACCATTCTCAGACCTTTAATTGAAATTGTCACAGCACTACTGCAAGCTCCTTCCCTGGCTGTGCTGGGATGGATTTCCTGCTCAGGGACACTAAGTGGGCACGACAGACTCTGCCACACACCAGCCTCACCCAGACTGGGCTCTTCCCAGGCACACCATCACAGCTCAGCCCCAATCACAGATGTAATAAATTAAGTTCAGCTGGTGTTAATCAGGCTAATTACAATTAAGCTAATGCATTACCACCAAACTCATGTACAATGGTTTTCAAGTGTGCCAGGAAAGCTTGTGTCTGGTGGGATAAATCTATACAAACTACAATTTACTTGCAACAGTATCAGAGACCATTTATGATCTCAGACAGGGTCTTTTCTTCTTGAAAGAGATTAAAATTCACCTACCTGATCAGAAAACTAAAAATCTTCATTTAAATTGGTGCACAGTGTTCTTTAAAATTAAAGTTTTACCTACACCTAAGTCTTGGAAAATATCAGCCCAAGTACTTAGAAATAGTGTGTTAAGAAACATTTTTTTCCTTTTAAATGTTCATTGACATAAAATACAATAAAGGATCAGCCTTGTACTTGTACACTTCTCCCAAGTGTTCCCTCAAATACACCTGCAGGTCTTCTCAACTCTATCCCCATTGTCTCTCTCTCTCTGAACCTCTCTGTAATTAAATATTATTAAATATTTTTAAGAACTAGGCTTATAATTAGTTTTTTAAATGCTCTAATTAATATTTTCTTCTTGATAAACAGGAGTGGCAGCATAAAAAAACTCCAAAATTGGTACTGAACTTTCAACCTCCTTGTGTCCTTTTGAACAGCAGGGGATGAGGGATATGACAGGGAAAAGGGAGGGTTACCTTCATTAATTCCAGTTCAGGATGCAATAGGTTGGAAAAATATCTTTTCTTTGTTTTCTCTCTTTTTTTTTTTTTTTTTTTTGATTTAATTTTCCCATTCCTTGAAAATGTAACCACATGCTGACCATTAGGACTTCTGTTCAATGCATACTTATCCTTTGTGGTCAACGTTCACTAGTTGGAGGTTAGTGATCAAAGAAAGAGTGTACCTTATCTTCCAGTGTTATTTTGAGGAAGACAAAGCAAGGAGATAAGCACAGTTTGGACATGCAGCTCTGCCTAACAATGTTAGACTGCCTCCACATCAGAGCTGAGACAGTNGTGGAAAATGGGGGAAAAAATTTTTTTTTTTTTTTTTTCTTTTTTTTTTTTTTTTTTTTTTTTTTTTTTTTTTTTTTTTTTTTTTTTTTGTGGTTTTTTTTGTTTGTTTGTTTGTTTACTGATGTTTTATTGCTTTAGTTCCTCTTGTTTGCTTGGCCTCTGTGGCCCTTCCAGACTTGATTTTCTTTCGTGGGGCTGTGGAGTGAATGCAATTCCATTAAGAGCTGCTCAATATTTGATGAGCAGCAGCCAAAGTTAACCAGGAGGGTCAGGACAGCCTGAAGCTGAGGGGAGATAATGTGCACTTGCAAATTTCACTTACATTCTCCACAAGTTTAAATTACTTTTAATGAAACATTAAGGGAAGATTTGACAAATGACCCCCTGAGACCAAAAGTTTCACAGGGAATTAGCAGTGAAAATAGATTAACAGGCAAATTTTCAGTGTGCAGTTTTTACTGTTAAACCAAAATCTTTTTACTACTTAATTTCTCCTTATTATCTTATTATGTTATACTCAGATCAGCCCCCCATGTGCAAATAACACTTATTATTTACTCCCTCTCATTTATTAATGCCAGGGTGTCTCTGCCCTAATTCCTCTCATGAAACCCCACATCCTTCAAAAGGCACCTTCAAGATCCTGCAGAGCACCAATAAAACTAAGTAATATTTTCCACAAATATTTAACACATTCAGAATATTTTATTTGTGCTTCCACAGCAGATGAGCAACCCATGGCTCCAGTGACCGTGTAGAGCCCATCCCTCTGATCACCACCTGGTCTGAAGAACGAGGCTACAGGAGATGCTCCTGTGCAATTGAATTAACATTTCTGCCCCATCATACGTCTGTGCTCTGGCTGACACCCTTGTGAATAAAATATGTGAATGTTGCAATAGGACAAGAAAGGACAAGGCAGAGGTCAGCTCAACGTTCAGGCAGGAATGCTCTATATTTTAATTTCGACTGCAACTTATATACAATTGTACAAAAGGCAAGAGATTGGCCAAAGTTGTTGCCACCTCTCCAATCTCGTTGGTGAACATCACCATCAGTCATGAAACTCCTAGAGGAGAAAATACGAAAACATTTCTTTCTTTATATAAGAAGTGTGAGAATATGAATCTAAGTTCTGCAAAGATCAGAAGGCAAAGCCTAAACACAAAAAGGTAAAGTAAGAAAGTAGAAAACCAAGGGTGACATGAATAAAATAGGTGAGCTACTTTATTACAAAAGACTAATCATGTATTCTGTACTGGGGCTCCTCCTACAGCACTAACAGCAAATATTCCATAATTATAGAACCAAGGCTTTATCTCCTCACGCCAGCAATAACCATTCCTGAGCACTGACTTCTTCATAGTTTTGCCACCGTTTAATGTAAATTATCTGGGTAGATTCACCAGACAACAAAGTGAGCTGAGTTCTAGGTTATTCCAAGATTAAAGGGAGCACAACCTCACTGTGTGTGCTGATGGCCAGGAGTAAGTTGCAGATCTCACTGTTAGTTTTGGCTTTAAAACAAAAATAATCATGTCAGATCCTTCTACCACGGTGGCTGAAAGTGGGTTCTGCATTACCTCAGCCCCAGAAAACCTCTCTGAGGTCACCAAGGGGGTTTGCTGCTTTCTCAGATTTCTTTCACCAAGGCTCTCAGAGCATATTGCTATTTTCTATTACAACAAGAACTCTGATTGCTTCTGCAGCCAATTACTTGTGCTCAAAGGGAGCAAGAGCTGCAGGACTGCATCACTTGATGTTAGAACATGTTGTAATTAGGTTTTCAGCCCTAATCACTGGGAAGGACAAAAACTTCCTTTGCAGTTTATAAATGCCAGTATCAACAAACAACATTTCATTGCGTAAGTAATTTATGTGATTGACACAGGGATGGGCTTTTTTGTGAATAAGAATTTCATATATATGGAGTTAATTAAGTTATGTCCTGAAGAGCATTTCACAAATGTTCACTGTTCCAACCAGCAGCACAATTTTGCTGTTCATGGCCCAGTGACAGATACCTTATCCTGCCAAGTCCAGAAGAAAATGCCTGGTGAAGATTAGCCCATTAATGTCCCATGTTTGCTTTACACCAGCCTTTGCTGGAAAGGGGCACCAAGAGGTAAAAAAAAGAAGTTCAAACCAGTATTTTAATTGTGTGAAATAAAGAATCATCTTTGTAACATTCATCCCTGTTCCTAGGAAGAACTATAAAAAACAGCTGCAATTTTCCAGGACACTCTGCAAATCTTACATCTTGTAAATTTGCTACAATTCTAAAGAATAAAAACATTCCTTAAGACATTAAAATACTCTTCAAGGGAATTCGTTCTGATTTCCACTCTCTTTGGCTATGGAACAATAGAAGTGTGGGCAATACATTTTTCTTGGAATAAATTCCCCAAATCTGCTCNCTCTTCACCAGTGGTAAGGAAACAACTAATCAATGAACTCAGTCCTGCTCCAGATTTTCTGTTAAATACATCATTAGTCCATGCTCTAAATAGGAAAGTAATCAAGAAATAAAGCTGTCCGCTATTTATTTTTCTTTCTTCTTTTTGTCTCCCTAAAAAAAAAAAAAAAATGAGCCATAAAGCTGTGCCAGATTTCTGTCCTGCTGGAGGGAAGGTGTGGCTGGGCAGCTGAGCCAGCAGCGGGCAGAGCTGGCTGTGCCCACTGCTCCAGGAGCGGATTAAGCGGCACCAATCAGCAGCAGTGGTGGAAATTGGGAGGGAGGGACACCAAGGAGCAGAGCTGATGGCAAGGTCAGCTTGAGAGGAACAAGTGTTTGTCCATGAAACAGCCACAGCCCAAAGTGGCACAGGGTGTCTGTCTGTCTGTCCATTTACTGTTCTGTCCCCAGCTCCTGGAACTGCAGCTGTCCCACACACCCAGGCGCTGAACTTGGGATTGTCCCCTCCAGTCTCCACTGCTCCCCAAAAGGCAAAGAGCTCCTGGGTGTGCCCCAGCTGACACCAGAGAGTCAGCCCAACAATTCCCCCTCCTCTTCCATCGGGACACTGGGCTGTGGCTGGCTCAGACCCGGCAGCCCTGCTGAAACTGGCAGCCTCAGCCCGTTATACATTTATCTAAAATTGAAATAAAACACTGCAAAAGTGAGTTAACCACAGCTGCTAAAACTCCCTCCCCTGTGCACTCATCCTTTCCCTCAGACCCTGATTTGGCTGCTGCATTCTGTGATCTGTTTACCCTACCCAGCAGAATTGCCAAGGTGTTTGAAGTCAAAACTCAGAGAGTGGTGGGAGCCCTTCTTTAACCAGCACATTTCCCCGTGCCAACACATCCATAGGCAGTGGGAGAAGCTGTAGCTTTCGACACCTTACAGTCACAGGACATCACAGCCTCCAGAGCATCCCTAGAGAAGCAGCGGGACACTGGCATTACCAGAGGGGCAGGAAGAAAATGTCCCAATAATCGCATTTTGTCCCTCTCAGGAGAGCTGTAGGTGACAACTGCCACTGTCACAGTGCGAACAGCAGCTGCCTCTGGGCACTGAGGTGGAGCAGGAGGTGCTGTGAGCCCTGCCCGTCCCTGTCCATGGAGCAGCCGGGCCATGCATCGGTCAGTGCCATGCGGGACCTGCTCCCCCACCAGTGCATGGTCAATTCTGCTCCAGACACGGCCGGATTTCAGCTCACCGATGTTATCTCAGTCGAGTGGCGGGCTGCGCAGCAGATGAACGCCCAAATATTCATCGGGAATCCCCACACTGGGTGAGAGGAGAGCTGAGCTCAGTGGCTCCGGGCAGGGATGCGGGGTCTGCACACCCTGGGTGGGATCGCAGCTCCTAAGCATCCCAAAATCCCACAGGGAGGGCACCCCTGCGGCACACCCAGCCCAGGATAAGGGCAGGGGTATGACAGCCTCTCCATTAACATTAAAGAGTTTATTGAATTAACTCATCTAAGTGCAGTACCTAAAAAATGGTGATCTGAAGATCATTTTAGGGAGATCGCAACATTTTAGGGAGACAAAAAAAAGAAAGAAAAAGAAATAGCTGACAGCTTTATTTCTTGATTATTTCCTATTTAGAGCATGGACTAATGATGTACTTAACAGAAAATCTGGAGCAGGACTGAGTTCATTGATTAGTTGTTTCCTTACCACTGGTGAAGAGGTTTTTTCCCCCAAGTGCATCCCATCCTGCCTCTAGGGAGAGCTAGGATAACTTTTTCTGTGATTTTCTGTTTGGAAATCCGCTGCTGTGGAAGCATAACCTTTCTTCATGAATCTCTCCTTTTCAGTAGAAGACTGTCAATTTAAGAAAAACAGAAAGAATCTGATGATGAAGCTGAAACCTTTTGTTTGATCATTTTCAGAAGAGCAGATTTGGGGAATTTATTCCAAGAAAAATGTATTGCCCACACCTCTATTGTTCCATAGCCAAAGAGAGTGGAAATCAGAATGAATTCCCCTGAAGAGTATTTTAATGTCTTAAGGAATGTTTTTATTCTTTAGAATTGTAGCAAATTTACAAGATGTAAGATTTGCAGAGTGTCCTGGAAAATTGCAGAAGTTTGTTATAGCTCTTCCTAGGAACAGGGATGAATGCTATGAAGATGATTCTCCAAAAGTGTTTCAATTCACAAAACCCAGAAAAGTTTCATTGATGTAAATGGTATTTCCATAAAACAACGTACTCACAAAGTAATTCCTAGAGGATCAGGGCCTCAGTTAATTACAGTAATTCCTCAGCATGCATTTTTCAAATCATTTAAAGATCTTCAGGTATAATTCATTAAAATTATTTTTTAACTTTTTTTCCTTTTCACACAAAAAACCACCAATGATGATTTGGAGAAAAACAATCTGTTCCTCCACTGACACACAGAAATACAGCTTCACCAAAAAGTGAAATATAAGAAATCTGGTGTGAAGAAATAAGCAGGTCTAACCCATAAGGTAACTC
This sequence comes from Pycnonotus jocosus, assembly GCA_013400435.1. Classification (NCBI taxonomy): domain Eukaryota; kingdom Metazoa; phylum Chordata; class Aves; order Passeriformes; family Pycnonotidae; genus Pycnonotus; species Pycnonotus jocosus. Next base: position 51,331 of record VWYP01023564.1, on the reverse strand, counting down.
CAGGAAGAAAATTAAAGTAGCTTATTCTGCTGGGGCAAAGTCCAAAAGCTGTTGTTTATATCAGAACACTTTATACACTTAAAGGGCAAGTACAAACAGAGGGAAAAGGTCCCCATGGAACAGACACTTGCTGTTTTAAAAGACATTCTTATAGCAAAAGTGTGAAATGGAAATCACTGCCAGTTATAACTATTGTAAAGTGAAAAAAAAAATCCCAATGCATTAATGACCTGAATTGCCCAGGCACTATTACTAAGTTCTGTGTTCATTTTATTTAAAATGCTTCAGCATTCAAGCACCTATTTGAAAACCAAATATTAAGCCTTCATGTTCAGTTATTTTTGAATTTATTAAGTGCCTGTTCAGGAATTGTGTTTGTGCCAAAGTGAAAATTAACCCAGTTGTCTGAGGTAACGCTGTACTTTTATGACAGGGAAATCTTTTTTGTTTCAACAAAATTGAACTACGACTAAAACCTACAGAACAGAACAGGCTAAGAAAGCCACCAAAATAACTAATACATATAAAGAATAAGTAAATACTTGCAGTTTTTAAAATGAAAAACTGTTCCTGGTAGCTGTGTCATTATTTAAAAAGCAAGTGGTCCTAAACTCCAGCTGTTTTACAATCTAATGCAAAGACAAAAATCATTGCTCTGGGAGAAACAAAAGTTTTCCTGAGCTATATTTCTGCAATGTTGTGCTTCAATCATCCTTCATTTGAATATCAGATGATTTAACAAATGCAATTTCACTTGCCAGATTTCTGTTTGTGTGTAGAAATCAAAGCAGCCAGGCATTGCAGCATCAACAGTGTATGTGCTGCTGGAGATCTGCCTGTAGGGGAAGTTTCTGACATATTCTGATTTTAGTCTAGAAAATAAGACATAGAGGAGAGGGCTAAATTGTAAAGAATTGCTCAGTCTCTCTTTGTTAATAACAATCTTAGATCATCAAAATATATAATTTAAAGTGACTTAACTTCATTCAGCCTTGCAGAGAAAACCAGACTGTCACACATTTTCAACATTGTCCATGTAAAGGCACTGAGAGCAGAATTAATAGTTCAAAATACTGGGAAAATGAGGCTACGTTAAAGTGAGAAAGATTGTACTTGTGTAAGTTGAGTTCACACTCATCTGTGGAGCTAAATCTGGTTGTTAGCTTTCAAATGCTGGTTAAGTATGAACTAACCATATGTTAAAAATAAAGATTACAGAAGCATATAACATACAAACACACAATTTCAGAACAAAAAACCAGGAAACAGCTTAACAAATTTAATGCAAGAGCTTCAAAATGTACGCATGGGGTGGTTGCTAGGATTTCAACATCTAGACTTCAAATAAAACAAGAATCACAACATAATTCCTCCTCACTGAAAGAGTCTGTATTGTCTTGTTAGTACCACCTCAGCATTTCTATCCTGTTTCATTTCCTGGGAAATTTATCAGAAAGGACAGAGTATGGGGAAGATGCGAACAAAAGCTTACAGCAGGGATTAGTACAGAAAAAGGATGACAAGCTGAAAAATGTGATGTAAGAGTTGCAATGAAATAAAACCTATTAATACAGCAGCAAGCATATTGCTTGTCATTGTTCTTCAGTGCACAGGACTAAAATCCCACTCTACTGAGCAAATGCCTCGTATTTTCTGACTGTATTTCTGGTTGTCAGTTCTGTTGTTCTCTCTGTAGGGATTGTGGAAGATGCTCTGTATAATTGAGTGGATGTTATCCACCACAACACATTCACAGCCTTTTCACAGATTCACAGCAGAGGATATTGCTCTCTCCAGTGTGGCAGCACAAACACAGACTCAGGTGCCTGTGTGCAAAGTGATGCAGCAGGAGCACTTTTAGCCTGGCATTTTAGGAATAAGAGAAGTGTTCAGAGGAGGGAACATATCTAATAAAACCGATATAGCTGGAAAAAACCCCTTGTGGCACAAAGGTCCCTCCACTGACAGCTGGAAAACTGTATGAGGTTTCTGGGATGCAGTTTGTACTTTACTAGGAATAAAGGATTAGGAATTAAAAAGATAATATATTTCATTTTAATATGCTCATGCTAGCAACTTAGTGCAGTTGCTCACAGATCTGGGCAGAACAGAGTAAATTACTGTTAATTTGTTAACAGTCAACATGTTAACTTTCAAAAATGCTGGTGTTGGAAGATGGGAAAATGTGACTGTTTCTCTTTTCAGTAACTAGTGTTGGAAGATGGGAAAATGGGAGTGTTTCTCTCTTCAATAATTGTTTCGTGGTGTGTTTCATGGTGCTGGAGAGTGTTCAACCTCACAGAACCTGGAAGTCCACATAGGAAATAACCTGCTTATCCAAAATTTGGGCTGAACCCATGAGAAAAGCCATATAGTGCTAAAACAGAGGTGCAGATATCCTAAACCTTGGGAAGGCAGCAATGTATGCATTCAATATCAACTCTGTGGTGTGTAGGAGAAGGGAATACAGGTGACCTCATCCCTGGTAAGTAACAGCTGTGTTAATTAACCAACACAGCAAAGGAAGAGGAGGAAGAGGAGAAAGAAGCAGAAGAAGAGGAAGAGGAAGAAGAGGAAGAAGAATTAATAATAATAATGAATAATAACAGTCATCATCACTGTCGTGAGATTAGTCTGGGTTTGCAGTTAGAGCCTGTTGTTGGAACCCGTAGTCATAGTCTTGCCAGGTAAAAGCCTGCAGTCACAGTCTAGCCAGGTAAAAGCCTGCAATCAGAGTCTGCAAACCAATACCTGCAGTCAGACTTTACCAGGAAATAGCCAGCAGTCAGAGGCTGCAAAGGAGACCTACAGCAGGAGTTTGCTGCAGGCAGAGTCAGTGAATGGTTGGAGTCAGGATGGCTGAGCTGTAAAGAGGAATAAACCAGGATCCTTTTCATGCTGTGATAAACAAGAAGTCTGTGTCTTGGCTCATTTCTACCCCCTAACAAGAGGGCTGCTGCGAACAGTGGTGGACCAAACCAAAAACCCAAGAACTGCACATCTCCAAAGGCAGCGAGCTCAGAGTTAGGCTCCAGCTGCCCATATTTACAGGCAGTGCTGAGGCCCCTGCCCACTGTTATGTGAGATCTGACAGTGCTGTATCACGCTTACCATGGGCATCACTCCATCCCCAGAGCACTGGGAGTAATAATCCCATCAAACCAAACTTACTTCACTGAGTTTGATTTTGCTTCTGCTTTCATCATTCTAAATCAAATGGGAATGACAGACTGACAGGCCTCGTGAGCACACACAGCACAGCCAGAAATCTCCTTTTGAAGTTTTCAGTCTGCTCATTACAGCAGGAAGCAGCAGCCCTGATCATGTGCTGCATTTGAGCAACCCCATCCACATCCAGAGATGCTCTGCAAAGCATCTGACATATTTCCCTTGTCTAATAACAATGAATTTACACCACAAGAAGCCTTCCCTCAGTGCCTTTCATTTGTCTATAGACTTGTCTCAATGTTTCCTAGAAGAAAGCAGAAGAAGCACAGGCAGCAATGCAAAATGTACTTTCTGGCCTTATAATCAGTGTTTTATTATGAAATCAGCATATTAGCTAGCCAGTGATGTCACAGGCTTCAGAAACAGCCACCCAACCCAACAATTCTTCCTCCCATTCTAGCAGCAGCAGCATGAGAATTCCTCACTAGGGATGAACCAAGCTGGGGGAAGAGCAGCTTGTTCCAGGACAAGAAAGGCAGCATGAAAACTTCACATCACCAGGTGACCACACCTTGCTATTGACTTCTAGATATGATTCCTAAGGAGAGCAAAGCCGACAACACTTTAATAGCACATGAGATGTGCTCATTAAATGAAAAAAGCAAAATCACTTGGGTTATCTTTTCCTGAATTAAGACTCCCCTTGAAGACAAATATATTAATTTAAAAATAACTACAAAGCAAAAGAAATACCTATTGAGTATTCTTGCTCTTTGGGGAACCTTTTTCAGACTTATATTAAAAAAAACCCCAACCAACTACAAACCACCCAAGATCAGCATTCCTTGTCCTATTCCCATCAGCAGTTGTTATACAGGCAACCCCACTCCTGAGATCTTCAGCAAAGAAAGCCAAAAATTCCTCTTCTAGCTCTAACTGCTCACAGAAGATGTAGACATTTTTCTACTTTGAGCATCTCTGATTTTAGCCTCAACCTTCCAAATTTCTTGGAAAATCTCCATTGCTACCCAGCTCTCCTGATCTAATTGGTACAAACCTAAGTGTGAATCTGGCTCTGTTAGACACTGACTTATCTCTGCAGCCTTTTCCAAGTGAGCTCTCCATCTGCTGAAAACAATGGAACTACCAATACGGATAACCAATGCCAGATGTGGTAGAAATCCACACAGAATTATTAGGATGACATTAACTCAGGTGCTAGGAAGACAAAGAAGGGGATTAGAATATTAAAAGGATGAAAGCTATAAAGAAAGAAGAAGCTTTGCCATGTCCATGGCTCTCTGAAATCTGTATCAGGTATTTACAATCATTAATAGTTCTAAGGACCATGGAACACCTGGAACTCAAGGGAACACCTGCATCCAAACCCTTGCACTTCAGGAATGACTTAGCAAAACAGATACTGGTAAATATTAATTATTTGAGCTTTCTGCTGCTAAAAAAAATCTACATCAGAAAATAAAGCCCTTCAGATTCTTGCAGAATTGATCTATTTAGTGATTCACCTACCCAGGTCTCACTGATCACCTCTGTCAACAAGCCCTACTGATGTTCTGCAAAATCAGCACTCAAATAATAGAATTGTGGATCCTGAGGCCCTCAGGAAGGGGGATTTGTTATGCCCTGGAACATGAGAGGCTGTGGTAAGGAGCAGCACACCCAACAAAGCACTTGAGAGGAGGTCAGGTCCCGAGAGCTGTGGTTGTGCCATCTGTCAGCACTAATCAAATCCTTCCTCACCTCAAACCACAATTCATGCTCCTGGGAGCTACAGCTGCCCCAGACTGGAGAGGAGAAGGAGGAGAAAAAAGGGCAAGATATTTCTGCACACTATTCAGGGTGTTTTGAAAACTCACAATGTGCACACGCTCTTCTGTGTGAGGTCTTAAAAAAAGCCAGCAGATTGAACAAATCCAACCCTTGCTATCCAAGTTTTAGGAGGATTCTCCAGGAACTGTAAAGCCTTACTATTCCACTAATAAAGTTCAGTAAGGCATCTTTGATTAAAGGGGTGTAGGCAAGAAGTTTTAACTTATGTTCATCCTCATTGAACTCCTCCAGGAAAAACGCTGGTTATGCATTTAACACCACACAGACCAGTTTTAGGCAACTCACTAGAGAACCTAAATTCTAAGCACAGCACTGCTAAATGTGAACACACACTGCAAAAGGTGTCAGTTCTCCTGCCACCACGTGCTTCCATCTAAGGAATTCACTGAGTGTGACGTAGCACATGTCAGGTTAACTCCTGTGTTCACTCCTAGCAAGGAAAATCTCATGCCTTGCCATAGTTGCCAGGGTAACTGCTCTGCCTGGGGGAAGAGAAGATGGAATCTGCCTGTCTGTGTGTGCTCTGGTAAAACAACAGCTGCCCTGGGTAACTCAGGCACCATAGAACCCTGAGTGCATCCCAGTGGTTTGGTGTTTTGAGGGTTCTCAAGGAAAGGAACGCTCTGTGCAGGTTCAAGGAACTGGAGTTTCAGCATTGTAAAAGCTCTGCCCTTGTGAGCAGTGCCCTGCTCCAGGCTGCAGGAAGGAAACAAGGATTGCCTTGGTAGGGCAAATGCAGTTGTCTACGACATTTTGAGTAGCTGCAGGGTAACAAACTCCTCCCCAAATTTTGAGTTGAGATGTGCCTGAAACTGCTAAAAAGTGCACACACTGTATTTTCTGAAATCAATACAGAAGAGAGTCCAACAGTATCCCTGAAGCACAGGATCCTCTGTGCCCTGGCAGTAACAATGTGCAAAGGCACCAGGCAAAGCAGTGAACAGCAGGGATGTAACACAGTTTGGCAACCTCAGGGAATCATTCCGGTATTCTTACCTGCAGAGTTATTGCCCTGAGCCTCCCTGCATGTAAAATGCCTCAATTCTCCAGGTGGAAGCAAAGGCACCTCCACCAGCTGATCTCAACAGGCACCTCAGCTGAGCAAAGAGCTGCAGCAGGAGGATCCTGGTGCAGAGCAGATATGTCATAAAAACAGGGGCATGAAGGAAGGCTGCCCAGGTTGAAGTGCATAATGCATAAACTGTATTTAAATGAAAATCTTCAGGTTTTAATTGTACATATGTACCAAGAAATCAAATCCACAATAGCCACTGAAACAAAGCCTTGTTTCTGCTCTGAAATGCACAACAATCTGTTTGCAATGGAGATGATGTAACTGTTGTTGTAGGAGTATTGGGTTTACAAATTATTATTATGCTTGAAAACTCTGCCTTTGATCAATGGGCTTCTTTCTCTCAAGCACTGGTAATTTGGTGCAATAGAGATTGAAGACATAATTAACACAGGCTGTTCCATCCAAAGAGTCAAACACGTGGTGTGCAGAGCCAGACTGAAAATCTACCCAAGGCTTGAGCATGCTCCTGTGCTTCCACCACTATCACTAATTGTTTAGAATTCTGATTCTGCTCTCCTTCCCTCACATTCTCATGTAGAAACAAATTAATCATCACTAGTTTTCCACAGAATCCCTAATACAAAAATCACCTTTTATTTTGAGGCCAGCAACTGTCATGGACTAGAACAACTGCACCCTAATAGAGCAAGTGGAATAGAAGAGTCACTCACAAAAGCAAAATTTAAAGCAATAAAGGGAGAAAAAGGAAAAAAAAACAAATCCTAGTGCCCCATCAGAAGGTTAGAAAAAGTTTAAAATCTATTACATGCACTACACTTTGAAAGATTCACAAGCCCTAGTGGAAGCTACTGACTCCTTGACATCTGCAAAGTTAATCAATGCTTTTAGCCTAATTATCTACTCGGTGTTTCTGTAAGTGATAATGTGGTGAGCATCATCACCTGGGGCTAAATTCAGCTTCACCACAACGTTCTTGATGCTGTCGAAGAGACCTCCACGACTGAAACGCTCCTACTACAGCTTAGCACTGCCAGCAGCTCTCCCCTGAGCAGGATCAGGGCTGGTGGCAATGTTTTGCACAGATTGCCTACCTTGTCACCTGTTTTCCTCATTCACTCCTCCTTTGCAAGGAGTCACAGCCACTGGGATGGCTTCCATCTGTAAACCCTGTGGTGTAATAAACCTAAGAAATAGGTACATCTAAAAAAGCTTTAAAACTGACTTGAAAGCATGAGCCAGACCTTCATTCTTTATGTCAGAGCTGCACAACACAGCAGCTGTAATCCCAGGGAAAATAATATTGTTTAACACCTATCGATTATTAATCCATTCAAGAATAAAAGTAATCTCAACTGACAAGGTAGTGCCAAATCAAGTGTCAGCCTTGAATGCTTAAAATGCTTCTAAAGTTTTGTTCAGACAATAACACAGCAGATCTAAAAAGAGCAAGCAACACAATGAGATAATCATTTATCCAAACTAAAAGTGCATGTGTATAATAAACATTAAAAGGGCATGCATTGATCCATATATTAATCAGATTCATACCCACAGACCAATTTTTCTCTCTCTGGGGTGTGAAGAACAAGGCTATGAATCATATTGTGAACATTTAAGGATCACACTTGAATAACCTAATTGTGTACAGCAATGATAGGATGAAAAGAAACTTAATCAAACTCTGAACTGTTGTTAGGTTTCAGCCTCTCAAATACAGTTCTGTGGCATGATGCTAATAAATTATTTGGATGGAAAAAAATGTTGGTTTACCTTATTAATATTCTGAATCTCATCTGCACATTTTCTTCATGCTTCATCTCTTCATCAGAATAGTAAAACACAATTACAGAGAAAAACATCAGGGTTTAATGCAAGTTTTGTTTCTTTTTTGTTACAAATCATGTAAATATATACTTTTTATAAATTTACTGCCTAATAGAGGAACTGGAGTTTTGCTACACGTGAAAGCTGTCAGGCAATCTTTAAATATTTATCTTTTAATTCCCCTGGTAACATGCACTTGGAAATGTTTTCATAAATACATCGATAACTGTCTTGTACAGCTCATTAAGGAAGCTTTTTATCCTTTAGTGTAATAGTTCAGTTTACAGCTGCCTGTGAATCACTTTTATGGCCCTCCATTAAGCACGCCCTTCAAACTACAATTATTTGTCGGATTTTGTATATACGGAAGCAATCACCAGAGAAACAATGAAAGCTGAGAAGATGCATGAACACTTGGAGGCAGACCTTGGCCCATCTCCAGCAGTGATTCCCTTCTCCAGCACTGACTCCATAGGGAATGAGATGCACTTTACCAGATCCACCCACGCAGGGCAGGGAGGTTGTCCATGGGGCAGGGTGGGCATGCTGGCTCTCATTAACCAGGATGAGATGCCTTGAAATTCCCCCTCAAATCCCTTATGAGCCTTGCTCTGTGCTCCCAGGACATCATTCTCTCACATGTTGTAGTTTTACATCTCCCCTCATGACCCTGACTACTGAGGAGGGGATCTCCTCCACTTGGGCAAGAAGCACAACCCAAAGCCACAAACATGAGCAAGCTTCTGCTCCATAAAAAACTTACTTACAGGAATGCTGCCCTTCAATCTAATATGCCAAAGTTATTTTTACTTCCTAAAATGATTTTCTAGCAAAATATAGACTTAGATAAATAAGTTTATAAGTGGTGAGTTTGAAAGTCTTATATTTTTTTTCGAAGTGTTGCATATCTGNAATGCTGCCCTTCAATCTAATATGCCAAAGTTATTTTTACTTCCTAAAATGATTTTCTAGCAAAATATAGACTTAGATAAATAAGTTTATAAGTGGTGAGTTTGAAAGTCTTATATTTTTTTTCGAAGTGTTGCATATCTGCTCCTGGAGTGCTTCCTTCAAGATTTAGTCTCCTTGGAAATTTACACCAGCACCCTATTATTTTCCCCCAAACCTATTTCTGTAATTGAGTGTGTGACAGATATTGCCATCTGCCAGGTCAGTGTGAATTCAGTCACACAGGTGACTTTGCAGGGAGCAGCAAAGGATGTGTAACAGGTTTAAAACTCCACATCCAGCTGTGATTGTCCACACTCTGCAAGGGAAGCATAAACCAAGCAACAGCACCAAAAGATTCACTCCACTGATCCATCTACTGAAGAGAGATGGCAATAATGTCTAAGGCAAGGTAAAGAGACTAAAATAAAGAAGGAATCACAGCAGACTTTCTTCCAAGTGGATGTGCTCTCTCTGCCAAAGAGCAGCAACAGAAGCTGCTAGTACAGCATGCACAGGGAGCTGAGGGGTAAGGGCAGATTAGATTAACATGATTAATTCTCTCATTGTATTCTCCCTGAATAATCTGACCCATTGCTGCTGAAACATATTAAATATTTCACTGCCAGATCTCTCCTTCTACCAGGGCTATGGGTCACAAAAAGTGAGCTTATGTTGTCTGCTGCAGCTGGAACTCTTTGCATTTTTGCATGAAATAAAATGTATTTGTAGCAATACATTACATTTTAACAGATACAGATGTGGCTTCTGCCACAACTGAGTATCACAGACTACATTTCTTCTTCTATCAAATCAACTCATGACTAATGTTATAAATGCCAAAGAATATTCATAAGGATTTTCCACATAGTGCAAAATACTACTGCAGTTTAATTGGACAGAATGGTTACCATATTAAATAAGACATTGTTACCATATTAAATGATATATAAACACTCATCAGTTAGCTACAAGGTAAAATAGTGTTAAAATTTTAGCAGTACTGAAGAGAGATAGAACAAGTTTTGTTCTGTCACAACACTGAAGACAAACAGTGATGGATGTGGTGGCTGGTGATGGCTGCATTGTGCCACCCTTCTGATATTCCTGATAGATTTCACTGCTCCTCTCATGTTCAGGAAGGCAGCAATAATGGCTAAGAAAAGGTAAAACTGGAGAACAAAGGAAAAAACTCATTCAAAACTGAAAGAAAAGTTATCTTCTTATCTTCTAAGGAGTTTTCTTGCTTGATTCAGCCACCTTATGTGATGTCTAAAAACCGTTACATCCAAGTTTTTATTATTATTAATTCCTGCTAAATATGTCACATCCAAGAGACCATTAACGTGTTTTTAAACCCTTTGACATCGAGTGCTGCCACAGTACATATTATTTAAAATACATTTTCTTGTCACACTTGAGCAGGTGGACAAAGAGGTTTCCTATTGTGACACATCTCCAACTACTGTACCAGTAGCCTTTTTTTCTTGAATCCTGCAACAATTTTTCTAATTACTTGCTGATGTGCTTTGAGGTACTGCAGAGAAGTGATGCCTGTTACTCACAGCTGCTGCTAACAGAAGATTTTTCAATAGCATGAACAGGAGCTTTGTATCTTGGGCCCTATTAAAAGCTTTCATCTGTGCTCCAAAATTTCAGCAGCATTTCAAGGCACAAAAACTCTACACCCTTTGCTCAGTACCATAGAAAACAGGGATCTTTCTCAAACTCAGAACCAGAGCAATGCCCCAGCACAGACACAGCTCAGAACAAGAGTCCTGATGAAAGCAGAGGCAAGATCCTGGAGCGCTGCAGCCTCCTGAAGCCTGTAGGTCCTGTGATCAACAGCACACCAGCCAAGTCCATAAACCTCCAAAACTCAGTATCCCAGCAACAAATTAGGACCAAGACCCAGCAGGGATTTTTGACACTGCCAAAAATGCAGGCATGTACACTTGTATAAGAAAATGGTTTTATGTTGCTTGCTCAGTTGTTTACTGAAGGGAACTTACTCTTGTGACTCAGGACTCTTCTCCACCTCATTTTCACTTTGTTCGTCTCTGGCTGGAATTTTGTTTCTAGGGCAGATTTTAGCCTTCACCTGTGACCAAGGGGGGCAGCACAGGGGGGAAAAATATTTAGAACCAGCAACTAAATTCAAGATGTCAAGCACCTTGGAAGATGGCAAACACAGACCCAAGGCTGCAAATTTCTTAAATTTTTGCAAGAGTGAAGGAGAATGTGTTTGTTCTGTATGTTCAGATATGACACAGAAGCTCAATACATATTATCTAAAACAATCGAGATTAAACCCAGCAGTTACTGCATATCAGCTACAGGGATCTACTTTCTTCTAGAGCAGTTAAGAGAAAAAAAGCATCTGCTTTGGTTTGTGTGCTATGCAGGATGAGTTCCAGAAACTTTATATACCAGTGTTGCTATGAAATAGGGCACTGCACAAACCAACAAGCAGAATCAATGCACTTGTGAGCAGCTTCCACATTATTTTCCACAGCAATCCAAGAATGAAATGTCACATGCACAGACTTGTTTATTTCTTAATTCACTCCCACAGCCTCTATTTGTGACATAGTAGGTGCCGCTATATAAAGCAGGCTCTCAATCACAGTAGGGATTTATCTGCTTTGTTTCACTAAAAGTAGGAACATTAACTGTTCTTTTTTATACCTTCTTCAGCAGCTGCACTGCATCTGAGAAACATTTTATTCCTTACACTATGTCAAACAATTAACACACTTGAACTGCAGTGAAAACCACAGGTTGCAGTGGTACAAACACTCACCAGCTCCTTGAAGCCTTAAATTCAGTGAGCTTTAATCAAACAGTTCCACTGCACAGAAACCAGCTGACTGCTGGCATAATCTAATTGGTGGTTTCAGATAATACCAACCCAAAATATTTATTATTAAGGTCTGCAAGTTCAGTGTGAAACCATTATCAGAAAATTTTCCTCATTCTCTGAAGACTGAAGAACTGCCAAAATGCTGTAAAACACAGAAAGTTCAATTGAACCTGTAAAGCAGAGATATATAGTACAACACTGAAACAAATTCAAGGCCATAGATATAATCAGATAAATGACTATAATTTATGTTAACTTGTACAA
>VWYP01023564.1:11153-39307 GCA_013400435.1 Pycnonotus jocosus | reverse complement strand
AAAAAAAAAAAAAGAAAAGAAAAAAGAAAATAAAGCAGCTATTAGGTATAGCTTCCCATTTCTCTGAGAATAAATAGACTTTGGGGTTTTTTGACAGGGTATTGTATTGCAAACTTAGGAGGTTTTTTATTTTGCCTGGAAAGTATAAATATCAGTAGTAGAAAATGAGCATTAGTAATGAGATTTATTATCAATATTCTGATCCAGAATATTTTTTTTACAGATTATGAAATCTTCCTACCTAATCATTCTGTTTTGTTTCAGCTGAATTTGTTCTTCTTTATTTACAAAATCTCTAACCAGATGAATCAATCCACACATTCACCTACTTCATAATGCTGTTGGACATAACCTAATTAAATGCTTGTAAATATCTTATCCATCCTCCCTCTAATACAACATCACTCCTAGAAAAGTATTTGCTACTCCTTTCTCCCATTAATTTTTCATGTGTCAAGCCTCGGGTCTTTTGAGACCAGCTTTCCATCTAGATAATCCCTTTGTTAAGGTTTTTCCCCCATTATTGATTTAATCTTTCCTTCCAATTTATCAGGTTCTCCTCACTGTGCTTCTTTATGTCTCCCTACCTGCAGGAGAGAATGGCAGTGGCCTGCTCTGAGCTGAGCTCACACCTGAGCTGCTCCTACCCAAGGTTGTTCTGGTTTAGTGACTCCACAAATTTCTCAGTAGTTCCAAAGAGTTCTGATGGGCCTGGTTTGCTTGTTTAATTTGTAAAGCATTTCAAACTCTGCTCCAAGAGTGGTTATTTCCTTCTGAAAGGAGCAATATCTTGTCTTAACAATGAAGTCTGACCAGTAGTGGCTGAATTTTAAATGAGTGAAGTAACAAGTACTGCCCTGCAATGCCCCTCTGTACATTTGGGCAAGGATTGCATTTTAATTTATGGTCATACATCAGTGTACACAGAGCTGCACTAAAGCATGCAAAATGAAACCTTGGTGATGAGACTTCACTTCCTATTCTGGCATTTTAAAAGTTCTTGTAGAGGTAGAAAGAGAAGCCCACCAGTTTTTGTGAAAATCACTGCTAACAGCATCTATTGCCCTGGCCAGGGTTCACAATCTGCATGATGGCTCTGTTTACCATCTCTGAGAGAAGGTTGGATGTCTTCCCACTCCATTCCACTTCCCTTACATATTCCAATCACAGGGTTTCCCATGGAAAAGACCTTCCTGGTGTAATATATGTTATAATTTGTATTTTATATATGCATAAATGTTATTGGAACTTGGGAAACTGAGATTTTCAAAAATTGTGGACTCTCGGGCAGAAACCTAATTTACAACTGTAAAAGACACAAGCAGCAGACAGGAGGACTTCGAATTAGCAAATGAAAAGACAAACCTGGCAGAGATACAGGAGTCAACTTCTACTATGCCCGGTACTCAATACCTGATTATCTGAGATAAATCTGAGATAAAATTAGCAGACCATCAAGGGTATGCCTCTGATGGACAGAAAAACTAATCAAGCAATCATCCCCTTCATGGGAAACAATCATCCCCCGGAAAACTGATCAACATCCAAACAGCAGAAAAGAAGATGTATGAATACGTAAAAAATTTCAACAGAGTGAAGCAACCCCTTACCCAGCCAAAAACTGGATATAAACAGACCCCACACAGACCTAGTGTGTGACCAGGATAAGACTCAGTGCAGCAGAGGCCGAATCCAGGTTTCACCCAGTGCCAATCCCGGGATTGGCATTGTTTTGATTGTGGCTTTATCAAATTTCCATATCACAATTTTTCAATAAAATTCTTTATTGATAAAATTGGCTAATTATTTATAACACTGGTATTTCCCCAGCTGGAAGGTCACAAAGCAAATGTGTTCTACCTGTGCCAGGTGCCAAACTCCCTGCAGACAGGCAGGGTATCATTGACTGGACAGCACAGAGAGTGCAGCTGCTGCAGGGATGCCACAGATTCTGGCAAGAGGGGGAAAGTGCTCCAAAGGACAGCCCTGGATTCCAGGGACCAATTCTCCATGTGCAGAGTAGCAAAGGCAGTGCAATCCTGTGTTCTGTGTCACCTCAGATTTCTGGGTTCTAAAGGGTAGGAAATGAGAACACCAAACAAACTTCCCATTTGCTGTTCATACTGAGGGAAACCAAAGCCTAAATTTAGCACTCTCCAATAAACAGATTGACACCAACTGTCTCAGTGACTCCAGTTACCATGGCACCTCCCTGCAGAATCCCATTCCATTGGATCTGCTGCAAACGGGAGACTATTGGGGTTTTCAGCTTTTTCCACTCACACCATTATAAGGTATAAAGAAAAAAAAAAACAGGTAAAACCCTCAAAATATGCCTGTATTAACACACAAGACTTCCTTGAGTTTCTTAGAATAAACTTCTGAAATACTTGCATTGTGTCAATCCCTATAAATTTTAATAAGGTAAATACCACCCTAAGATATTTGAGCCTGCATTTATAAAGTTACTGGGATTTCTGGCCATCCAAATGAGCACACTACAAGTGAATCTCTTCTTCAAATTGCTGACTACACAGCATCTTCACATCATGGAAAGTGCTGAGCTGAGAAGCCAAAACCAACAAACCTGCAGAGCTGCAAGTCACCTGAACCAACAGTTGTAAAAAAAACAAGTATTAAACCAATTCAAACACTCCAACACCTCAAATATGTTAATCTCTAACAAAATTATTAATGAATAATGAAGGCTTAGAAAAATTACATCGAAACAGACATAATTTAAAGGACGAGTAAAGAATTAAAAGTATTTAACAGTTCTCTGAGTGGGAGACTTGCAAATCTAACCAAAAAGAGTGTGACTAATTCTAATTTCAGACATTCATGTTTTCAATGTTTTTAATAGCTCATTTTCACTCCCACATACAGATGCTGTTCAAGCGTCCTTATACATTTAGTAATTCATAGCAGCAAACAATCTCATGGAGTTACAGGCACACCAGGGTTTAAAGTCACACCCATGCAACAGGAAAATACACTAGAGCAAATTATCTCAGCCTGCACCTCACATGCCTTTACTGACATCAGGATCCATGAAATAAAGCTTTTGTTCAATTAATATATTCCCAAACCCCACTTTATTCTCTTTCACTTGACAAATTTTTAATGTAGCTTCCTGAATAAAATAGAATATCAAGATCTACAGGCAAGACATGAGGCTGGTAAAAACCCAAATCCCATTCAGAAGTTCCTGAAGCAAAGCTCTGTGCATCCCCATGATTCAGTGAATCCCCAGGCCTGCCTGGGACTCATTCACAGAGTCACAGATGGCTCTTTGAGCAGGGGTTAAAACTGAATTTAGTCTTCCTGTAATTCAGAGCCCATTCCATTTACTTGATAGTAAAAGAGAGATCACATCTTCCAAACTATTTCAGGTAACACTCTTGCCACACATCATAACAATAACAAGGCCAGATTAAATGCTGACTAGGGGCTCTGCTTTTTAGAAAAATCAGGTTTTGACAGATCCTCCCACCTGAAATCTGTGTTTGTATTACTTTGTAGCTGTCAGCACTGCCAGTTATCTTTACAGGTGTGAGGGCTCAGCTTCTCTTGCATGGATTTTTACTTAGCTGCAAATCTTTAGGAACAAGAAAGCAAAACCACCTCTGCTGGCTGAGTACACAATTGTATATTCACAGAAGGATGGATGGATGGATGGCTACACCAAGGCTGGTTATCAGTTCCCAAAGGATTAAAATCAAACCAGGCTGGCCTGCTCAGAAACTCCTTATGACCTGGTGGTGGCCTTTTGGACACCTGGTTGTATTATAGTTCCTCTGTCAGCTTTTTCTGGTTAAGCAAAGCAGCTCCTCCCCTTGGCACACCTTCCCCTCATCCCATCACAGGGAAGGTGTCTCCTGAAGCTCCCAGACACTGGTAACCAAGAGATTCTCCAAATCATCCACAGCTGGAAGCAGCAAGTTATTCACAGAGAGCTTGGAAGTGCCCACAAGAAAACAGCACCAAGGAGAGCCATCCTTGTGCTCCCTCCTGAGCATCCACAGAGCAGAGCCCTGATGCTGAAATTAAAAGAACCCCAACTTCCATTACCCTCCCTGGCACAATTCAACTCCATTGCAGTTGCATTTTCAGCTATATCCACAGTGTCTCATTTTTTCTCCTCCCCTTTATTTCACCTTTTCTCCACAAAAGAAAGCTGAAGCCTCAAAGCAAAGCAGAGCCAGGAGAACCTCACAACATCCCCTCATTTGTATGTCAGCAACTGCTAAAAAGTGGCTTAGCTGGAAGCCCCAATAGGCAGAATTCTTTCCACTACTTTTCCTCATGCTGTTTAACATCACCCAAATAATATTGACATTTTTAAGCCAAGAAGAATGGGGGTCTGGGCAGGCATTTTACTAGAGGATCAAGCATTAACCAGACATAATCCTGTGGCTTCAGAACATCAACCTCTTTCCATCAGCTACCTGAGCAGCAAACACATGTAGCTGTAATCCCTGTTTTATACAATCTAAAGCACCAAGGTTAATCTGCTGCCAGCCTCATGTTGGGAATATTGTGGCTGAAATACATCCTGAATGCACAAGAAACGTTCTGCAGAAATCTGAACTGCACATATTGCTGGATCTGAGTTTGTAGTCATGTCTTTAAATTAATCTTTCACAGAATGACAAGCACTGTAAAGGACTTAGTGATGCTGCAATGTAATGAGCACTACTGACCTACTGGAGGAACACAGGCAAGCCACCTGCCTCATTCTAAAGAACTATTTAGCAATTCTTTTTCAAAATCACGATTGAATCTCTTCAAACAAACAAACAAACAAACACACCAAAAAAACCCAACACCAAAATAACAATGAAACCAAACAAAACCCAAACAAAAACAAAACAGAAAATCAACCAGCCTAAAATGAGTACATTAGAGGAAATATGTGTTTGGCACAACAAAATCCTCAACCCCTTTCAATTCCTAAATGAATAAACATTGGGGAACACTTCAGCTCTCTTGTCTAAAAACTACAAAAAAACCAAAATTAGGTGTTGAAAGTGAGAACTTGCATCAAACAAAATGCACAAAATTCTCCCTTTAACTATGCTAGAGGCCACAGAAGTATGGACAGAATGTTTTAATATTTAAATAAAATAAAAAGGCCTGAATGAGTCCATCCACATTCCATCCTGCATTTCCATCCAACCTGCAGTCATCACATTCCTCATATCAGATATTCCCAAATAACCCCAGCTAGCCACAAAATCAGTAGAATTTACATGGCCTCAAACACTCCAAAAGACATTATTAACAATTTGATGCTGATTGCTCTAGGATACCTTAAAATTTAACTTTCACAGGTGTCAGTCCCTCCGACTACTGTGATAATTCCTCTGGCTTTATTCTCTGAGTGATATGGAAACATTTTCTGCTTGATCCTGAACTGAATGGAGACTGGAAATTCTCATTAATCAGAGTTACCACGTGTGTGTATTCTTTTGCCAATGAGAGTTGCAGAGACAGGGACAATCAGGAATAGGAAGGAGGAAGATGAGCAAATCCAGAAAAAAACAGCCTTTAGAGTGGGCTCAGACAAATGTAACAAAATGAACAGCCCTGCTTGCAAAATCATTGCTGAGCAAGTCGTGAAAGGTAACAATCAGCACAATCTCAGGCATCTCTAAGTGTGCAGGAGTATCCACAACAGAAACTTTGGCAATTCCTTATCCAACCTGAGCAATGGAGCATGGTCAGTCCTGTAAACTGAATACAGCTGAAGTAAATTACTGACAGCTCTGTGTTAATAATTTCAGAATGCTATTATTATATTGCAATTAATTTGGCTAGTGGTATTGTCACAATCTAAATGTTCACAAACAGATCTGTGAGCAGAAAGAAAAGAAAAAAGAACTCAGGTTATCCATATTATTTGTCCATGAAGTATGTTCCTGATATTTTGGAGAGCAGTCATCAGCATGATCAGTCTTTCAGCTGTTCTTTTAAACTTTGTGCTCTCCCTCCAAACCCACAGAAACACTTCTATTAGCTCAGAAGCTAATTTTTCCTTTTTCTTTAACCAAGTCTTATGTAAGAAGTGCCTGATCTGAACGGACAGCAGCTCCAGCCTCTTCAGAAGCACTTTGCTAGTCCAGAAAAAAGTCTGTCTTTATGGAGGAGAGATTTTTTTCATTGTTGGCTACTAAAGCAATGAAAAGTTCCAAATTGTCACCAAAATGACAAACCAGAAGCTTGTGAGTGCTTCAGGCAGCACCAAGGAAAGTGCTCCTTTGAGTTTTGCACTGTGCCTGACAAAGATCTGTTTAGAACTGGGGTCTGAGCTTTCAGGCAGGTGAAAAATGTCAGAGCCAAGCACATGCATCTGTACTGTGAGATCCTCTGTCAGTGCCCTTTGCAGGCAGCAAACACACAGGGAGGGCAACAATAACACTTATAGGGATGTAAGGATGGGAGAAAAGCTGCTGCCAAACAGTTTGGTTTTTCTGGGGAGAAAAGGTCTCCATTCAGGGTCATTTGAGATCATCACAGCAGCTTTTGAAGGGTCATCAGGATGTAGAGGAAATCAGATTCAACAGAAATCAGGCTGTGCACGTCCCTTGGTGTGTGCTTGGCCTGAAAAAGATTAGGTCCAGGTGGGATTAACAACCTCTTGAAATCACACCCTGGCCTGATGGAGCCAATGAGCTTTTACCAAAGGCTTCTGTACAAGTCCTCAGTCGATTGTAAAATTGCCCACAAAGAACAGGCAAGTGGCTGAGGCAAAGTCATTTGAAGTTTCTGTCTAAGTTAAATGTGCTTGGCAGTATATTGCTACCATTAAAATGACTAGGTTTTTTTCTGGCAGTAATTACTGAGATGTCAAAAATCAAATTATGAATTAGTTCAGTATAAAGTCCAACACACAAGTGAAGGGCAGGCTCATCTTGCAGACCCCACGTGCTTGCCCGTGTTTGCACAGCCCCTGCACACTTTGGAGCTGGGCCTGCCCGAGGTGAAGGGCAGGTTTCCTTCCTAACACCTCCAGTTCACATCTTTCACAGCTCTGATCAAAATGCACTCACCAAATGAAACAGAAATAAAAGCATCACCTCGATCCCAGGCTCAGTGAACCAGAAGTCAGGTCACACACTTGGCGACCGCAGAATCAATTAAGTCACTTAGGAGGAATTAAGCATGGCCAACTTTGCATTTACTGTAGGAAAAATGAATTCAAAAAAGGAAAACTGACTACAGTTACTTTTCCCTCATGACTGAATATCATTTTAGTTAATGCAACAAGATACAGAATGTTCAAACACAGGGACTAACAGAATATCCATTTACTTAAGGCTCAGTGAGTTCAACCTCATTGCCACTTGCTATTGAACTTCCTAATAGAAATTGTTACTGAGTTAAAATTTTATGTAAGATTTATTCCTTAAAGAGGGAGAAAATTCTTAAAAGCAGTTTTGAATTTTTTTAAACGGAAATTGTAAACAATCCTGCCAGAAAAGAAGACAATTAGGTTTTTCTCTCTGATCATGCAGGATTTGTTTGCAGGCTCCATTCAGGGGCAGAGTGAAATCTGTCTCGGGGAGGAGGATCAAGGAACATTTAAGAGGACAGACAGAGGTGTCCTGCTCTCTCACACCTGCAGGAGCTCCAGCAACAGCTCTGCCACCCTGCTGCTCTCATTGGGCACCCTGGCTGAATGCCACCAAATCCTGAGGTGCAAATTTTCACCACTGAGAGAAAATCCAGATCAGCTCTAGAAGTAAGTTCATTCTCCCAGAATCTTTTGTACCTCCCTTTTCTAACCTCTGGAGAACATTCATAATCCATAACAATTACATGGCACTTTTGAGTTTTAGATCTCAATGCTCTCCACAAGAGGTGGAAAACATCCCATTTTCAAGGTGCAGAAAAGAAGTGATTAAAGGACACTCAGTGGTTGTTTCAGGTAAATAATCCAGGCATACTGAGATGCAACCAAAATCCGTTTACTGTCATGTTTGTTAATGCATTTCAAGCAATGATATGTGGATTTGAGCAAAAAAACTTTTACAGTTATGAAAGAGATAAAGGACAGTGAATTTTCTATGTGTTGTATAGACATAATTCCACCTCTCAACATTATGAATCTCTTTTAAAACATATTCTACTCTTGAACAGATATTATATTTAAAAAGGGCCAAGGAGGGGTCACCTCAAGACAGAAAAACATGTTCAAATAACTTCATGAAAGTGGAAAAAACAGCTCAAAATGGAGATCTCCAAGAAACAGACTGAGGTATCTTCATTCAATACATATTTATCCTGAATGATTACTTCAATTACAAAACCAATGAAGATATTTGAGAAAGCACAGTTTATTTCTTACTAGTAATTAAATTGGTCGTATTGAAACAAGAGGTTTAAGGATGCTAAACATGCCAGAAGAATCAAAATTTCTAATATTACACAAATAATAATATTGGTGTTTTCTGGGTGGCTTTGTAAACTTTTCATAACCCAATTTAACAAATTGTCAGTACAAAGGCTGAGTACTCCTTTGACAGAATAAATATTAGTCAAATTCCATTGTGGGTTTTTTTTTTAATTGCATAAAACCACATATTTGCACAACAAAACAGAGTGAGTGCTCATGGATACCTACAAAAATTATTTTTTTAAAGTAACTAATAAACTTTCCACTGATTGTGAAAGTAGGTTGTAAGTTTGGCCCATAAATATTTAGCAGACATAATCAGGCAGGATTATAGCTGCCCATTACAGCTCTGTATCTCCTTTCCATGGTGCCAGCTAAACACCAACCATTCTTCCTATGGATTTAGTCTTTACTTATGTAAGAGATTTAAAAAAAAACCAACCCACCCACCCCAACACTACAGCACAACAAACCTCATTGATTTTGCAAGACGTGACCGCCGAGAAAAATGCCTTTCATCACACTTCATAATAAATTTATCTAAAAAGTCATTTGTTTAAAGTATTGCCTCAGAAAGCTCCCCTGAGACATGCCATCTTGATGGCACTCTTTTCATTATTCAAATATAATGAAGTGATTCTGCATGGTTATGCTGGACTATAAATCACTGCTGTAAGAAAAAGGCATGTTCAGCATGTTAACACACCAAAGATCAGATTCTGAAGAGTGTGTTATTATTGGATATACACTTTATCTCTTGCATATACCCAGCAGATAGCAACTCTTAGTACTTTCCCAAATTCCATCATAATTAAATTTGGAAGCTGACAGGGGAGAAAGACTTTAAGCAGAGACTTATTTTGTAGTTCCTGTCCAGTGCTGTTGCAAACTATTTAACTTCCCAGCAACCTCACAGACCCACACCACAGTGCTGGAGAAAGTCAGCAAAAAAGCAGAATGTTTGTGGTAATATTTATTGCAACAAACTTCTGGTTAACAAAGAATTAAACACATGTTCAAGGCTACATCTAATTGACACTGAAAAATCACCTAATGTGACCATTCACTTTAAGAAAAGAGTGAAAGGAGTCGAAAAAGATTTGTCTTCTTTCCAAAACTGCTGGGAATTATTTTTTAAAATTAATTTATACTCGATCCTTTATATGAGTAAATGTCAAATACTTCTCTAAGGTTGCAAACTAAAACCCAATGGCAATGTTTCACACAGTGGATTACCCAGAGTGAAAATCATTGTAGATTTATAGGATAATTTTTTAAATTTACTCCTGGTCATGCTTCACAGCAGTTTTGAGTTTTCAACTCTCGAAGAAACACTTGACAAGCAGGATCCCCTTTGTCAGTGCCTCACACATAGGAGGAACATTGCATTGCTTGGAACAGGTGAAAAACTAGTTAACAAGATAATAGATAACAAGAAAGTTTTAAAGACTGCATCATGGTTAATAATGGCTTTCTTTTATCAATTCTGCAGTTTTGCTTTCCTGTATTTCTACTGCCTTTTCTCATATGTATCGTATGTTTACTCAGATCTTTAAAAACTGGGCCAGAGGATACAAAGAATATGAGTGCTACAGAGACAGACCTAAGATACAATTTGTATAAAGTAAAATAAAGTATTTCAAGACTTCATAAATCATTTTAGTAGTAAGGATAGAAATCGTGAGTAACCATGGTGGAATGACATTTAACCTGGTTGGCAGGAAAGCCTCAAAGATGAGTGATACTGATAATGGAAATCACAAAATGTTCATGCACTTAACTTTTAACAGACTTCCTAAAAAATAGAGTTCTGCAGAGTTACAAACAGAATATCTCAAGATTAGGAGGTCTGATTAAACCTTAACAGTAACTGCAGCACTGCTTAGAGTTAATGATTCAAGTTACAAGGGGCTGAAAGGCTAAATAAAGCAGTTAATGTGAAAGCTGAGTCACCAAGCTGTTTCCTATTTTATGTGAAACTGCCAAACTCAACAACTTTTGTAAAACTCCAAATAAGTGTCCCATCTAATACTTTTGTTAACCTTGTGGGGGTTTTGCACAATACAAAAACAACTGGTTTGTAATGTACCGAAACACTGATGCTGGTAAAGTTTTGGGGGTGTCTTAGGTTGCATTGCAAGATATAACCAGCAGTACGTATTCTGTTGCCATCTGTTGGAACTGGCTGGGGAGGTGTTTCCTTTATCTCTTCCACACCCATCCTCCCTCCAGGGGATCTCTGCTGTTCATGGGCCATCGAGGCTCACTGCATGGCTGATACAATTCCATCATCCCATGGGGAGATGCTCCACCCAGGGGGAGGAGCCCAGCATTCCTACCTGGATAAACCCTGAGATTCAGAACACCAGCACAGCCTGTTTGCACTGGATTATTAACCTGGATAAAACCTGAGATTCAGAACACCAGAACAGCCTGTGTGCACTGGATTATTGACCTGGATAAAACCTGAGATTCAGAACACCAGGACAGCCTGTTTGCACTGGATTCCCAGAGGAAGACCAGACCCATCTACACCACCACTGGACCTTTAGAGGAAAATTGCATTCTTCTACAGGATCATTGCTCCAACAGAACCACATCTGTCACTCCAGGAAGGCTGCAGCCACCATTTAATTGGACTGCTACCAACACCCTGACCAACAAGCTGTGAGGTTGTATTCTGACTCTGCCAGTGATTGTGGGGTTTGGGGCTTTTTGTGGGTTTTTTTGGTGGGTTTTGTTTGGTTGGTTGGAGTTTTTTACTACTGTATTTTTATTTTACTTTTACTAATAAACATCTGTTGTTCCTATTCCCATATCTTTGCCTGACAAGCCCTTAATTTCAAAATTATAATAATTTAGAGAGAGGGAGTTTACATTCTCCATTTCAAGGGAGGCTCCTGCCTTCCTTAGCAGACATCTGTCTTTTCAAACCAAGACCGGGGGGGTAAAAACGGGGGGCAAAAAACACCCAAACCACCCAGATTCCTATTCTTAAGTGTACAGAACTAATAAAAAATACCAATGTCACTGACAAAAATGAGAAGAAATTAGGGCAGGGCATATCATGAGACATTGTTCTCTCAAGAAAACTATTAATTACATACACTATATTATCTTACCAGCATCTCTGAATCATTCCTCAAAATTTCAGCCCTTACAGGTTTCAGCCTGGACAGAATTTCCATATCTACACTGGAACCAAAAAGGCATGCTCAGAAGTCCAGGAATTGGGGAAAACATGGAGCACAAAAACCCCTAAACCAATCCCAGTGCTTGGTTTCAAACCTGTTTTATCCCTCATTCAGATACAATCCTTCCAGTTGCTTGATGTTTCTTAGAAAAATTATTTAAGTTGAAATATTTTTAGTAGAAGATCAGTAGCTTGAAAAATAAAATGAGGAAAGTACAGAGGGTTGTTTTCTTTTTATGCTCAACAGAGCACTCCTGCTTATAGGCAAGGGGGCATCTGTGTCTCCAGGTTAAGCATTTCTAAATCACAGCCGTAGCAATTTCCATCCCCAGACCCCTTCAGCAGGCTTTGAGCACCCAAGTCCTCAAAGGACAGCATGAGGGATCACCATCAGTCCCTTCAGAGAGACAAGAAATGCTGGCACTCTGTTCTGACCCAGAAAAAAAGGTTACTTACAAATTTGCCTAACGCCATCTCTTTATTCCACTTCACTCTGTTCAGTTTCACCCTTGCACTTAACATTCCCACCTATATTGAGCTGCAGATGATAATTTAAACCCTAAATGCTATTTGCAATGTCTGTCCCACAGTGTAAGGCCTCGTGAGAACAATTAAAACAGGAGAAGTGAGCGTGAAGGGCGATGTGGCCCTCACCTCTCTGCAGCAAAAGCTGATTGAAACATATCAATTTAGACAAGCTGCTTATTCTTGCAACGATCAGTCAAATTCATTCACGCTCTTAAACACCACTCATTAACCACATCGACCACGTACTAAAAGGAGTGGTTATCTAATGGAAATCACCAAGCAAGGCTTTCAGGAGCTTTGTTTTATAGCAGTGAAAATTCCACAAGTTTTCAAAGAGCTTTTAATGGCTTTTAGAAATTAGACACTAAATTACTACTGGATATCATTTTACTTACACAACAATATGCATGGAAAAAGCAGAGTGTAAGGGTATGTTCTGGACAGCTGAACGTTTATTGTTCATGAACTGAGAGAAACCTCCCTCAAAATCCAGAATTACAAACTATGCTTATTCCTTGGTATGTAACACCAAGGAAAAGCAAAAATTTTCTTCAGCAATGACAGAAAATGAGATAGGACATTTTTAGGATTTTATAATGAAGCCATATTACAAAATGTTCCAAGCCCCAGTTTACTGTCAAACTGAAGTTGGGGAAAAAAAATTATATTAGGCTCCAAGTTTCCAGGCAACACTTTTTAATAGAAAAAACCCACATCAGAGACTGCAAACAACACAAGACAAAATTATAAGGCAGGGGATATGAGTGAGATATTTCCACATGGCAGGCTCTTTGTGAAAATTTTTGGTCATTTGAATTGATCCTTTTCTTTAGAAAGACTTTCATATGGAATTAGCCCAGGCAACCCAAAAGACAAGTCAAGGTTTCTGTTTCCAAGTACAAAAGATAAGACTATCTCTTCCTGTAACTCAAGATAAGGAGAAGATATAAAGAACATAAAAATGAGCCAAAACTGTAAAATAAAACTCCAAGATTCTGAATCATATTTTAGTTCTTTTCATTGGCTTTTTTCTATCTTTTACATTCCCCTTTAAAAGAAAATGACAGTGAATTTGTTTCAGCCAGCAGAATAGGCAGAGGTTAAAAAGTCAGATCTGGATCCTGATTCAACTTTTGGATTCAAACACTTTTTGAAGACTACTTCAACCTTGCAGCAATATACAAAATTAACAGATCAATCTTATTCTGAAATCTTTCATTTAAATTTAGTGGTTTTTCCACAAATGCAAAGCACTTGCTTTCCCAGGAAAAAAAAAAAAAGAAAAAAAAAAGAAAAAAAAAAAAAAGTACCAAACTATCAGATTTGTAATAAACTGGGAATAATGTGTATGTGGTCAGCACATCTTTATCCATCAAACTGACATCCCACAGATCAGATACTGGTTCTGACTTCACCAATAAAAGAAAATAAATAAGAAAATAAGGTAAAGAAAATAAAAAAAAATCTTATCACTGAGGATTTCTCCCAATGCCACCTCTGCCTTTTCACCAAATATTGGCAGTTTCCCTTCTCCCAGCCTTTCTGGCAGGGCTGGGAATTGCTCCCACAGCCCAGCAGTTTTATCCTGCTCTGTCATTCCTGGATTGTAGCACGACAATTACCGAGTTGTGCTTTATCCCCAGATCCCAGTGGGACTGAAGCGCAGCTCCAGTGGGGTGCACATCCATGGAATTCTAGAAGAGTTAATTTAGGTGGTGATCAACCCTTTGTGAAGCTTACCAGGTTAGAAAACCCAGCAAAAAGAGCCTTGGCAAGGTGCATCAATCTGTAAACACCTGAGGGCTCACCAGATACTTTCCCTGTGCCTTACCCTGCCACCATTTTTAAATGCTCTACTCTTTAACTAAAAGGACAGATTCTCCAACCCAAACGGCCTCTCAGGCTCAAATGCTTTTCCAGTTTGCAAGTTTGAGGGTGTTTGTAACTTTGGGAGGGATCCTTTTCAGAGCTCAGTAACATAAAACAGTGTCTTCGTGGAAGAGGAAAGATTTAATTGCCAGAAAGAAAAAAAAAAGGTAATAATTCGGTTCAAACATCCCAGGTTTATACAGATCTCTGAACTGTAATTTTTTAACAAATGAGACATCTTTCCATACACCCCTTCACACAAAACTTTAAACCCTTCATTATTTCTCTTTTCTTGCTGGAGTTCTGTGCTATCAGTGGAATGAAAAGAGCACAGAAAGCAGCCAAAGTACTGAATGGTGTCTCAAGACTTAGGGAAAGTGATACAAATACTAATGTAAAAAGTAGAGCTTGCCTTTCACCTTCAAATCCTTTGGCTGACATGCTCTGAAAAGCAGTCACTCTTTAAAACCATATATAATTTAATGCAAAATCCAGGTTAAAAGGAGGAGAAAAATTGCCTAAGTTTAGCAAATACAATGTTGAACCTGAAACAGGTTTTCCCTGCAACTTATTTCCTGTTCTTATAACTGTCAACTGGAGCATTGCTGATTAAATAAAAAATATAAAAGTGTTGCAAAACAAATAGCTCCTGGAAAATATTTTGAGGCTTTTGTATGGAAATATAACAAATATAAAACATGAATGATTATGAACCTAAATACATACATGGATGAGTTTTACTGATAGATGTGGTACAAATCAGCAAAGCTCAGTCATCAGTACTGTCCCTCTTTGCCTTCTTATTCAAGGTTCTCCTTTGGTCAAGATGAACAACACAAAAAAAAAAAAAAAGGAAAAAAAAAAAAAAAAAAACTTTGTTCTTAATGTACCAGGTTTCATGCTGCTATAAATCACATGCAGAGGGGTTGTGACCAGAAATCCCAGCTATGCTGAAGAGTATGTGCTTCTGCCAGAGTTTTCTTCTCTGCAAGCCAATAATTTTCAATTACAAAAGTTTTCTCAGAAAGCTCCTGAAATGGATTTTGACTTCAGGTGAACGTAATTTCTTTCTATTCAAGTAATAAATTATAGATTTCTCTTAGTTCAACCTGACTAGCACCGAATAAATTGAGAATTAATCTGATCCCTCCTCTGATTCTAAAGCCATCATGAGGAGTTCTCTGGGTTTCTGTAAACACATCTTAAGAAGGGATTGAACAACTTTCAGCCTAAAGATCAGCCAGCAGTGCTTTAGGGGGATTAATTCCTGCTTGCAGCATAACTGGGCTACATAGCATTGCTGGTGCTTAAAATGCAGTGCTGCAGAATTTGAAAAACACAGTGTTAGAGGGGAAAAAAAGGTAAAATGAGGAGCAAGAAAGAACTTGCTCCTCACCAGTTTCATTTGCTCTGTGACACAGGAGCATACAGAAATGAGGGCAGAGAACCTCCTCAGACACCTGCTCCCACAGCACCTTCTGTGCTTTAAAAAAAGATCTACAGTCCCACTTGGCAAGAACATCAGCAGTAAGCTGTTAAATTGATTTTTCTGAAACATAAAATATGAGGAACATACATCATTTTAATTGACCAGAGGTGCAGAGAGAATGTCTACTGAATATTTCTTCACCATTGCAGGAAGGCAAACTTACACATCCTGCCTTTTGGGAGAAGGACAGGGATTTTAGCAGGGATTTTTCCCTTGGCTTTCAAAGAACCTGACATACCAAACACTGTAAGGAATACACAGACTTTTACCCTTAAGTATTAAATGAGGGCTAGACAAGAAACTTCCTCAGCCATGTTTTAAACAATAAACTATTCCATTGCTTCCTCTTGGAGGCTTACCAAACATTTACTAAGAGTTTCCTAGGAAGTTACCCTTTTTTTTGTTTGTTTTTAACAGAAAGCCACTTCCACCCAGCCAAGATAACTTAATCCTTAACCCAGATATATTTTCCCCTGCCCTTCTGTATTAGGGTTTATATGAAAACAAGCAAGAGCAATTCTTTCTCTATTGCAGTCTCATCAGTTGCAAGTGGAAAAAAATGTCAATAACAACTCCTAAGTAACTCCTAATGCTTCCTTTCTACCTTTCCTAAAGTAACGAATAAGAGTTACTGCAAATATTTTAAAAATTAAAGAAACAGCAATAGACTATCAGCCCACACAACTCGACATAAGTGCCTTTATTGCAATATTTTCTCATTTTTCCACACAAAGTTCTACTGTTTCTTGGATAAACACTAGAGCAAAGTGTTCTTATACATATTTAAAGAGAAAACTCAAGTAAAAAAAAATTGTTTTGCCTTTTTTTAGTCCCATTCCTATCAGACAGAAGGTAATGCAGCCACCAACCACAGAATACAATACCAAACCAGTTGCAGCCCTTGCTGGTTTTGAGCTACTTCTCATGTAAGAAATAACTGATTTTGAAGAAAAAGTACACACAAGCCACACACATTAAAAATGAAAAAGCCATTTCTTATCTGTATAAATTAGCCCTCAGCTCTGTAGAAGCTGCAATGCAACCTAAGTTTATTAACAAAAGAAAAAGGCCCTCGAGACACGATTTGCTGAATTGATTGTTGAGTACTGTCAAAAATATTATGAGATACAATCCAGACACTAAATTTCCACTTTAAAGAAAAAAAATTGTTAAGGATTAAGGAAATATTGTTAAGATATCTTATTTAATTTTTTTTCTTGAATGGAGCAATTCTTGACACAGTGGGCAAGGGAATTCACTGCTCTCTGGAAGGCACCAATTGTGCAGCAAGGAACATGTCCTAGCTGTGCTCATCACTGGGCAGTAGAGATGCTCTTTTACAGCCTACCTGTATTTGTCTTTTGGTTTTTCAACTGTTCTTCAGGCTTCTCTCCTCTCTTCCCTTTCCTTAGAACATGAAAGTTATGGAGATCATCACCTTCATATAAAACTTTTTTCTACACTAGTCTCGAATAATGAAAGAGTCAAAAGGTAACTTGTTATATAAATTTTCCAGAAAATTTCCCTATCCTCTATAGCATTAGCACAGGCAGGTTGGTCTGCAATGAAGAATAGAGGGGCAGCTACACAAATTTGATAATTTCAGCTAAGGCACAAACCTTACAAAATGGCATCTTTGGTCCTGGTGGACACATCCCAAGGTCAGCCTTCCCTCTCAACAGTTCCATCCATCAAAAATAACAGGTTTCAGATTGAACCAATTGATAAGAGGCCAGAGTGCAAAGATGCAGAGTAATAGCTTTCTCACATCAAGGTTACAGCTTCTGGCTTTCCACTTTGGCACAGCATACCAAAGCCAATAACATGTGAGCTGTAAGAATCATTCAACAGTCTCCATCATAGGAAACATAAAAGGATATGTAGAATGACTGAGAGCTGCTCTGATTTCCTGGGATACTCTGGTAGCAGACACAGCTCCCACAGAAGAAGTTTGTCTCACCCATAAATTATTCAGATAATAGAAAAGTCTGAGTGAAAAACAAACAAACAAACAAACAAAACCCACCTCTTTGAGAAAATTCTGAGTCTTCCAGAGTGGCAGGGATTTTGAAAACAGGGAAATTAAATATTGTACTTTTATATTGTACTACTAAGATGGACAGACAGGGATCACAGAACCAAACTGTGCATGGAAATGGGCTCGATACAAGTGAAGCAACTGCCCTTCCTTCCCAGGCAGGAGTGCCATGGTTGGAATACAGGCACAAGATAAACTCAAACTTCACATAAACTTTTGAAAACAACAGCAGCTGGAAATGAACCTGGCCAAGGGACAAAAAGCATTCCTCAGGTCTTTCCTTCATGTCTCATTCACATTGACCTTTGGGCCTCACATTTCTTTCAGGACAGAGAGGTTTTAACACGCCAGGCAAAGGGGTAAAGCCATGGGCTATCCATGGGCTATCCCAGGACACAGCATACAATCTCCCTGAAAACCCAGGTAGGGAACAAGCAGTAGCAAGAATCTCTGCTTTTCTAGAGATCACATAAAACTGAGAACTAGGAAAAGCATAACTTTGTATAAATAGCTCTTGTGGCTCAAGCAAGGCTTGGGATGCTGCCACATCTCTGAGGAGCTACTAAAAGGCATCTGGAAGAAAAGAAAGTGGTGTGTTCCTTCCCACTGCCTATTTCCCATCTCTCTAACTCCACTGACTGAATCAGCTGGCCCATTTTTAACTGCCCTTTCATTTTTACAATTAATAAAGCTAGTAAGTCTACTTAAAACTCCTTGAGTCATTGTAAATGCCTCTTTTTGGTGCCTATTCATCCTTCAAACCTGCTGCCTGAGAGAGCCAAATTGGAGAGCCTTGTGTTTCTTTTCCTTTGCATGCCTCAAAGAGCAGTGGAGCTGTTTATATACATCAGGACAAGGCATCAATAAGTAATCAGCAAACACCTTAGGAGCTGCAGCTGTTTCACAGCTCAGCATCTCTAAAAACATTACCTGAAATTGCTGTTAGACCCTGCTTTGGGTGCATTTTAGGAGAGTTGTTAATACAGAAAACTTTTGCATGAGTTGCTCACAGGAGTCTCTCTAGCTCGAGGTGCAGCTGCAACCTCTCCTGCCCTAGGCTGTAGTTTCATAAACACATTCTGGTAAACACATCTGGAGAGATGCACTGTGATATAAATTCAGGCTTGTGCTCAGCTGCAAGCATTAATTTCAAGTAGGTCATGTCCAACCGAGCGGAGCTGCTGCCACCAATGTGAGCTCAGCATTTTTGAGGATGAAGTTTAGACTGTAACTAAAAAGATCTTTGCTTCAAAAGGAAGACAACTAATTAGCAGTGCATTGCTCTAAAGGCCACATCCAATATTTGCAATAAACACTTGAAATTTTTTGGCCCAAATTCAGGAATAACTGAAATTGAAATAAAGGTTACTTACATCTATTCATGGCTACATTACACCCCATTCCAACCCCCTTCTTCTGTACCAATGGGACAAAATTTGAGTCCAAGATTTCAACATTATTCCATGAGCTGAATACTGGGGACCGTGGGGAAAATACCAAAAATCAGCACTTCCTGCTCCCATTTAAGACCTGTATTTATTCATTTTTTATAAGTATCTGTGAATTGGAAGTGGGTGGAATGATGACATGAGTAGCCAAGGAAGTGGGTCAGTACCACAGATGGGAAGTGCCAGACATGTCATAACCTAAGCCTCCGTTTGCTTTGTAATTCAAGCAGTCTGCAAATACAAACAAATAAATCTAGTTTTAAAAGGAGACAACCATCCATGGAAAAAGCAAGTCTGGAGTGTTCAGAGAAGAGAGATTTATGACACAGACTGTACTTAACTGATTAGTCCTTCACTCAGCAGGAAACCTTCTCATGCTGGCCCACAGTAAGAGAGCCTCATCTCCCTTTACAACATAAATGCCCTTGGAAGAGACACTTAAATTGATGGAGATTCTGCTCCTCATTGCAGAGGTAATCCAAGGCTCTTGACACAACACCCTCATTGTTGCCATTGTGTCATGTTCCCAGTGCAGCAGCCACAGGCCAGCAGGAGCCAACAGGGAAGCAGCTTGTCCTGACCCAGCATCCACAGCACAGCTCAGAGCAAAATTGCAGACAAGTCCTGGGGGAACAGGAAAACTTCAAGTGACTCCTCCAAATCCCCCTGAGGTCAAAGAATAAAGAACTTACACATGGTTCCTCTGTTTGGGGAAGGCAAAGTTTTCTTTCTGTTGCTGTGGTTTGGAAGTCAGTCCATTTGTCCCTGCTGGGGTTTGCACAGGAGTGTGTGAAGTCTGCCATGGCTTGTCACACAACAGCCTGACTGGGACACCAGAAATCTCACTCTGGATACCTCAGAACATTTACCAAGTTCCTTATTTCCTGAATTTCATTATTTAAACCATCCCTTATTAGCTGCAAGAAGCATATGGGACCCTGCTACAATGAAGCTACTCAATATTTTTAGCTGTTTAATATTGGATCAGCACATCATCTGGAGCAATCACCCCTCACATTTCACTTTAATTGGGCTGTCTGGAACAGAAGGGTTGAGAAAGGCACACATGTTCCATTTCCAAGCATTATGTTCAACTGGTTCATGAAAGGTTAAAATCAGGAATAAGAAAATAGCTTTATTCCCCCAGGAGTAATGCCAGTTGATCAGTTTAAACACAGATGTTTTAAACTCCACATCTAATAAAGGCTATACCAAGGCTCCAGAGGTTTGGACACACAGGGAAATTCCTTCCCTTCAAAGTAGATTCTCATTATAATGTCTTCTACTATGCAAATATCTGACAAAGAATTCATAAAAGCCAAAGCAGTGGGTGGCCTGCTTGGATGACAACACTGATACATCTCTAGTTGATGTCAATATGTGATTTGTTACTGATAAAGAGCACTCAATATTCTCAAAATGCAAATGTTTACATAGCCAGGCAATCAAATGATCAGTCCCACACAGACTGGAAGATTAAAGGATGTGGATTCTTAACCAGGCTTCTGAGTGGCTCAAGGGGAATTAGGGACTCATTGCAGCACCCAACTCTCACACATCACTCAGAATATGCAAGGTCAGATGCACTTTTTTCAATCACATAACTAGACAGCAGTTTTCTCCCTTGAAGAGATTATCACCGCAGTAAAAATCACTACAGAACATCGAGGGAATATTTGCTTGAGAATAAATAGCACTCCAAAAATTTACAAGTTTAATTTCCTTAAAGCAGTTCCTGGTTTAGTGGTGGGCAGCTCTGCAGGGCTCCAGGTTACCCACCCAAACCACCACAGTAACAGTGCTGAGAGTGCCTCTGGGTGAGTAATTACAGGGCATATCCCATATCCCTGACTACCTACCAACTTTCAAAGTCTGCTCATGTCTTCTCCTTCATTTTCAGATGATTTGGGAATAATTTTCAGCCTCTTATTGGTAAATAAGGAAATTTTTGGATGTGAAACAACACAACATATCTTAGAGATTCATCTTGGGAAACAGGGAACCTTGGATTCATTCTCAAGAGCTGATAACTTTAACTCAGGTACGTCCCAACTTTTTACAAAGTTTCTGAATAACATTCATATTTCATAAGATTTTATAGCCCCGGAGAATTTGACAGGCTGCCTAAAAAGTCCCCACAAAAATTTCCTCATTCTCCTGTACTGTGAGAAACTGTGTTTACAAGTAAGTCTATTTAATGGAGAGAGAGAGAGAGAAGAAAAGGAAAAGTTAATTGAAATTATATGTTATACCCTAACTTACCACAGTGAAGATGGAAACAGATAGATAAGTCTTGAAACAGCATTTTTGGTAAATAGCTAAAGCTGGTATAAACAGTTAATATTCTTTTCCTTAAACTATCTCTGTACTCCATTCTTGTATCTTATCCACAGTTCTCAGGGATTGATCACTGGGCTGTATCTGGTTCCAAACACACAATCCTGTGGTTCAGCCAGGGTGATGTAACAGGACACAGCACATGGAGCAGCTGCAGTACCAGGGAGAGGGAACAGCTGTAATTCCGAATATCAGCACAACCAGCTCTTTCTAATCTTCTGTGATCATCCCTGAATGCAGAACCTTTGACATAATTACAAACTATATAATCAAGGATGAACAAGGCTGTAAGGACAGTACTGGGCACTCAGAAACCATGAAAAGTTTCATCCCAACATGGGCAAGATCTTCATTCCCCCTGTGATTTGAGTGTGGCAGACAGTGCAGTGTCTCAGATATTTGTCATTTAACCACAGGTTATGGCCCTCTAAGACTCACTAAACCTCACAGACTGGGAAGACAGAGGATGTGCCCCCTCCCAGGGGCATGAGCCTGCTGGGGATATCCTGGACACAGCCAGAGGAATGCACCTCTCAGCACAGGGCTGGCAGCCCTTTGGTAGGAAAACAAAAGCAACTCAGCCAAGACTCATGGGAGACAAAAGAAGTTTTCCAAGGGCAGACAGGACTGTTCCAAGTTTCCTCCAACAACAAAGGTGAAAAATGAAGAACCAGACACACAGTTTTGGCTGAGGTAGCAGTTTGCACAGCTGCAGTTTACACTGCGTGCCACACGGATTTGCAGTAAATGACCCATAATCCTGCCATCATCTCACAATTCATGTGAAGGTTAAGAGAACCCACAAGGTGAGGAGCTGAATGTGTTCCCTCCATCTCCTGCCTCAGCTCTCAGGAAGGTGGGTGGGACAGTGTACCCTTCCAGAAAAGAGAGTTCTACAAAGGCAGTGCTGATCACCAGAGCTACTCACCCCTGGCCACCCTGAGCTAACCAAGCCAAAACACTGCACTCAATGAACCTGACAGGTCAGAAACATGGGTTTGCTTTTGCTGAATTGGTTTTAACATTATTTTCCAAGAAAATAACATTTAATTATGAAGCCTGTATGCTCAGCATCTTTTTTTCATCTCAAAACTACTTTCTTATTAGATATATGAATTTATACCTCTTAAGGCATGGTGACAAGGAGGCTTTTTGAAAATGCCAAGTAGTCTTCACGTGTGTAATTTAGGTTTGTATTTGACACTGAACTAAGAACAAAACATAGTTTGACAAGGTCAGATGAAGGTGCTGAGCACAGCAGTTTGTAAGAGAAACTTGGGCATGGCAACACAACTCTGCAGATGTACTAGAAAGGCATCCCATCCAATACCCTGCTTAGTATTCAGTAAAACCTATTAGGAAAATCACTTTGACTTCTAATATGCTTTGTCTCTTACATCACTGGGTCATTATTCTTTGTGAACATGTTGTCAGTATTTAATTCAACTAAGTTTGTATCCATGGCAATGGTTAAGAGTAAGCTAAAGAAAAGGGAATGTAGTCATAGGCCAGCAGCTCAGTAACAAAAAAATACAGCAGCCCACTAATGAAGTGAGAAGAGGTGAACAGGAGTGAGGAGAATGCCAACAAAAGAGGGGGGAGTCGTAATTGCAGTTGTGAGGGAGGACAGAGAAAGGTGGGAAGCAGCCAAACTCCAGTTAGACTGTAATTCGGCAAATCTTGTATTTTTTAGCACTACTAATGTTTGGTGGTTGCTTCCAGTATTCCAGTAAATACAACCAAGATTGCAGGGAGATGCTAATTCCTTGCCACATCAGGTCTGTCAGAGGGAAGTGCTTATCTACATGACAGTCCTGTGCTGCTTTATCTTGTGCACAACAGCAAGCAGCACAACCCTCACCTTCCCAAGCATATTCACATACAAGGGGCTTAAAAGGTTGCAGACCTTCCTTAAAGGATAATACAGTTGTCAAGAAGGTAACAAGGCCCACATTAAAAACTGTGCTACTTGCTGGAAATGACTGGCAGCAGAATAAAATTGTGACTATTTTTACTATGTAAATGACTTACTATAAGCAGCTCTAGACAAAATCCCAGCCCAGGTTATGAATCTACAGAACCCTGACGCTGATTATTAGAGTAAACTATATATACCCATTAGTAAACCACCAAGAATGAGCTTTAATGAAATTCACCCAAACTAGAAACTTATTTTGAGACATTTTCCAAAATTACCACAGGCTGTAGAGGTTAATGGAGCACAAAACACAAGCATTTTCTAGTCTCAGGTTTCATTACAAAAGAAGCTCTTATATCCAGGTTTTAGGGCAAAAAGAGTACCTCAAGCTGTTACTAAATCAGTCAGCTCAGTATTAGAGATTATAATCACATCTCATTCTAACAGTACCTTATGCCTTCCAGGTCTTAATTCTGAGAGACTGAGTTAAAAGAGATTAATCCTAGCACAAGATACACCATCATATTCTTATACATTTTTCTCAGGTACAGACTGCAGCTTTCAATATACAAATTGCCTGCTACTTATCTCCCTTCCTGGTTAAAATGAGCTAATTGTTTCTTTCATAAGGCAGTAAATGCACTCTAGTAACAAAAAGTGTCAAATCTGTAATGCACGTGAAAGCAACTGAATCCAGTCTGTTTAGAAACCTGTACAGTTAAAATTCCTTCTGCGTGACTGCTCTTTAAACAATACATCTGAAATCAGCTAAGCAAAAAGCATCTTTTTCTGCAGTAAGATATTGTTGCATTAATTTGAGTAAAACCATTTTGAGATCTCTTTACCCACTAAATAATTCTCTTGCATGCATAAGACTGCACACGTCATCTCACATCTTCTTCAGATAAAGTGACCAAAGCCCTTACTTTTAAGAGATTATCAAGAACAGAAAACTTCTGTTGCCACAAATATTTGATGGACTGGAGAAGGAGGAAACATCCATTCATAGTGGCAGCTGAACATATGTGGGTAACCATTATATATGTTATTAGTTTAGCTTCATATTTTACTACTTTTGCCACAAGAGATAAACTCAATTTTGGTATGTAAACAGAAGGATTATCTCAGAACTGCAGGAACAATTTTGTGAGAAGCTGAAAAACATCAGTTTGGACATGCTCTTCCTTCTTGCAGCACACAGTAACGTAAGATTACAGATATATGGGCTAAAAGGTGGGCTAAAGCTTTTTCAATTTAGGAATTCTTCCAACACCACATTCCTCTTCCT
Source organism: Pycnonotus jocosus (assembly GCA_013400435.1). Taxonomy (NCBI): domain Eukaryota; kingdom Metazoa; phylum Chordata; class Aves; order Passeriformes; family Pycnonotidae; genus Pycnonotus; species Pycnonotus jocosus. The sequence goes on along the minus strand of VWYP01023564.1, from coordinate 14,801 downwards.
TATTTCCACAGTGTACTTAAAGCCATTAAATATGGTCCTGTGGCCTCTGAAGCATGTAATTACTAAGATAAAATATGAAAACCTCTATTTGTCTTTCTGTGTTGCCAGACTTGGGGCTGCCAAAAGGAGAGTGCACTGTGCTGTGCTCTCTTGGGCTTTGTCAGAAAGATTTTAATTGTCCAAACCAACCAGAGCTGGTATACCAAAATATGCACTGCTCCACCAGCTACTTGTAAAATTTTTGAGGTTACAACAAGAACAGGGAAAGGATAAAATTCACCCATAACTCCAAGGGCAGCAAGGAGGCACATTCCATGCTCCTGCAACTGGCTGGAATCCCTTTTACATGTCATTACAAATGAAATAAAAACCCCACAATGACTCCAACACCCACAGGACAACTTCCTAAAAAAGGAAGTAGTCTCCTCTCCAGTTTTTCCTGGCTCTGAGGTTGGTTCACAGCCAGCTGGGCCTTCAGAGAACAGAGCAGAAGTCAAACTGTCCTGTGATTCTCTCTGGAATTTTTGGGGTCATGTACACTTCTTCACTGAGCTCAATATTCAGACTAGATTAGTCAGAAAGACTATCTTAGCCTATTTTCATTCAAGGAGAAACAGTCAGCTTGCTTATTCCTCAATTTTTTGCTCTGCCCTGAGCTTCCACACTGAACAGAATTAGTTCTACTGAACAAATTCATCAGTTCAAGCAGAAGCTAAATTGTTTAAAAATTATATTCTCTCAGTTTTCCAACTTATTACTAAACTTGGGATTGCAAATCGAAAGAATGGACGCCAACTTTCCTTTTCTGCCTATTCATAGGAACAAATACAGCTCAAATACATCCCTTTCCCTAAAGAGTGTTAACACTGATCAGGCCACTGCCAGCATCACTTAAGTTGCAAATCAGGCAAGAGGGTTTTTTTTCCCCTAGATTTCTAGTAAATCTTTGATCAATCAGCCTTATCAGCCTTCTCTTATCTCAGATGCTTAACAGAATGTTGAGCAGCTCCTCCATCCAGTAAGGCTGTTGTCCAATGGTTATTTTTTATGCAAGTACAACTTTAGTCTTTCTTTTTACCTCATATAAATAGAAAAGAATGGTGTTGGGTTTATATATCTAATGCATACATACATTAGAGACAGGAAAGGGAGAAGAGGTGGAGGAGTGGCCCTTTACATTAGGGAGGCTTTTGATGCCCTGGATATTGAAAGTAATGGCAATGAAGTTGAATGCTTATGGGTAAGAATTAAGGGGAAGGCCGACAAGGCTGACATCCTACTGGGAGTCTTATCATCCATCCAGCTAGGAAGAAGACAGCTGGAGAATGTTTCAGGAGCACTAGCTCTTGTTCTTGTAGGCTGCTTTAACCTACCAGACATCTGCTGGGAACTGAATACAGCAGAAAAAAGAGGCAGTCCAGGAAGATTTTGGAGTGTGTTGAGGACAACTTTTTGTTGCAGCTGGTGAGTGAGCCCACCAGGGGAGGGACTGTGTTGGACCTGTTGTTTGCAAATAGAGAAGGGCTGGTGGGAAATGTGGTGGTTGGAGGTCGCTTGGGGCAGAGTGATCACGAAAGTGTAGAGTTCTCAATATTTGGTGAAATCAGGAGGAACATTAATAAGACTTTTACATTAGACTTTTGGAGGGCAGACTTTGGTCTATTTAGGAGACTTATTCAGAGTTTCTTGGGAAGCAGCCCTTAAAAACGAAGGAGTCCGGGAAAGGTAGGCATGGTTCAAAACAGAGATCCTGAGGGCACAGGAGCTGTCCCTGTGCACCGAAAGATGAATCAACGAGGCAAACATCCAGCCTGGATGGCTCCATTACTATTCTTCCCAGCAAGTGTGCCAGTCTACAAAACAGCCACAAAGCAAAACCAAACCAAAACTATTTTACCATCAGAAATCCAAAGTACTTTCTATTTGAGATACTTCCATAGTCCTCCTGCAGCATCAGCAGGCACATAGTAGTGCAGTTGACAAATTGCCTGCTTTTCTAAAGTGTCATATTGTGGAGCTTGGTGCAGGTACTTCCCCAGAGTTCTCTGTGTGCAGTTCAACTGGAATGGCAGTAACAGTCTGCAGGGATTTATCAAACCTGCGCAACAAGGAAGGTACAGATTAACTAATCACTGCTTGCTTCTTTTTTCTTTTACCTCCTTAAATCATACAAGCTTTTTATAGAATCATTCAACTGCACAGAAATAGTGCAAAAATCTTTGAAATACTTGACTTTGTTGCAAATACTAATGTTGCGCTAACATGAGAGGTCACCTGGTTCTCAGCAAGTGCCCAAACTAATAATTCTCCTCCAACTATGGATGATGATGAGAGATGGCTGGAAATTTGTGTTTTGACTTCTTGAGAAGACCCAGAAAACAGCTCTGTTTTGCTGCTCCTCCCTTCCATCACAAAGGCACACTTTTCACTATGATAAAAATAGTTGTAAAGAGCCAGGAAAAACAAGGATGCTTACAATGGAAATAAGTGACATGGAGGTACTCAGGGTACTATGCTTACAACACATTGTCCTAAACCTTCTTTAATCACAAAATACAACATTTTTAGAAATATTTCTGACTTGGTCAGAAACAGGGAAAGCCTAAAGGTTCTTCAAAGTCCAGTCCTCAAGATTTCTAGCTCAACTGCATATAGGAAAGCAGTTTAGATAAATCACTCGATATGAGTTTTCATGTCTCAAACAAGTTTGATAATCCAGAATCGCTACCTAAAACACAGGCTTGCCAAATTTGTGAGTTGTCTGCAACTATGTAATAAATACCTATAAAATCAACAAGGCAAGAACCTTAGATGAATATCACAGAATATTTGTGCCAGCTGGAAATAATGAAAATTGTTTAGGCCAACTGCTGAATTTTGTTATTCTGATTTTCAGATAAATAACATCCAGCATGTATAACAACCACTGACATTTAAATACATTTATAAAGAAAATTCTACTATTAGTGAAAAAACCAAACAAACAAACAAAAAAAACCAACAAAAAAGCCCTTCCAAGTTGTTATTTCTTCCAAAACATGATGGCCTTGAACTTTTTTTCACAGTGCAGCACAGATTTATTTACAAGATTTAACCAGTATTGAAAAATGCAGAAACTAAACATGCAAACTGTCATCAGGATAAAAGCCACTTCTGCTCTGTTAGTCTTGGTGAGAAAAACAGCTTAGTGTTGCTGAAGTACTGCAGGCAGAGCTTAAAGAGATACTTTCCCAAGGCTTTTAAGTCTTTCTTAAAACAATGAAGTAGTACTTGACAAAATTTCCTTTGGCACCACAGAGTTGTAAAGGACAAGAATTTTTTTTTTAACCAGGACCCAGGAGCAGCTTCCCTGAGCGCGGTGCTTCCCCCTGTGCTGCAGTTCCGGGCACAGCCAGCAGGGGCGCTGGTGGCTCCCGGCGGGCAGGGCGGGTGCGATGATCCCCCGCGGCTGCAGGGGGCGCTGTGGGGCGGGCTCGGGGAGCGCGGTAATGGCGGCTGGGCCCTGAGGGGAAGAGAGGGAAGGGATGGATCAGAAACCCCGGAGCTGGGGCTGAAGGGATGGATCAGAAACCCCGGAGCTGTGGCTGAAGGGATGGATCAGAAACCCCAGAGCTGGGGCTGAAGGGATGGAAGGGATGGATCAGAAAC
>VWYP01023564.1:0-11103 GCA_013400435.1 Pycnonotus jocosus | reverse complement strand
AGTGAAAAACTCAGAGCAGTGTGGAACAGCAACCCAGCTCCCAGCAGGGCAGAGAGGGGCAGGCTCGGGATCCCCGGACACCCCAGAAAACGGCGACAGGCTCCTCTTTTAGTGAGGCAGGCGATAACCAGCTCCCAGTTCAGGGGCTGCTTCCAGGAGCAGGGACTCACCCCACAGCAGAAGAGACAGGACCGAGCTGGGCTCCCACAGCAGCAGAGTTCCCTTCCCCAAGCAGCAGCTCCACTGACCTCTGCTAAAAGCCGAGAGTGAGATCGAGAGTTCCCCCTCCCTGTGTAAAGCACCCAGCTATCAGTGCTTTGTGGCAATTCAACCGGAAAAAATTCCATAAGTAACACGGAAAGAAAAGGAAAGAAAACCAACCCCCCCACACACATAATCATCAAACAAGCAAATCTGTCCATTCTAAAAATAAGAATGAATTCTTCATCTATATTAGTTTATTTGGTGATAATTGGTTATATCTCACCTAGAGAAGGAAAATAAATGTTGAAATCTACATTTTACCTGAAGCAAATGCAAGTAATCTACTTCAGCACAGAGAAGGGCAGTTAATGCCTGTGCTGCTCCTCTGGAGCTTTGCTTTCTACTTTCTCCTTTCCTCTCACCACCAATGTGCTGATAAAACAAACAAACTCCTCCTGCAGTTACAGCGGTCTCAAACATGCTTTCAACATTTGCCTGTGTGGTGCTTTGTTCCTGCCCACCTGCTCAGCTGCTGATGCAGTTTTGTGTAGCCCAGTATGCAGGTCACACACTGAACATGCCAGGCAAGCCTGGGTCAGAGCGGCAGACAGAAAAACCTGCTGCCAGTGCCGAGCCAAAAAGAAAGCACTTGCTCTTTCCTGCAGTTCAGTTTGTGCCCTGAGCAAAAATAAAAGCATCAAAATGATTCTCTAAATTCCAGTGATTTGGAGAAGTCTCTTACTAGAGGCCAAATGCCTCCCACTTGTTTAGCACACTTGCATGTCAGTGTCTTAAGAGTCACACTTAACAAGCACGCCTGAGATTTTTTCCTCAAAAGAAGGGATTTAGCTGCTCCTTCATTTTAGGTATCAGAGGCTGTTGTATATTATATTTTCAGTTATGCTTCCCAGCTGTCATCCAGTTTACACAAAGAGCTATTTCCCTGCAGTAGGATCTGGTACCAACACATGCTTCCCAACTGATTCTTCTGGCTTTGAATTAAGACGGTTTTGTGTCCAGGTCTCTCCAGGGAAAAAGGGTTTCTGTTCTTAGAAAGTCAAAAACAAGATATGGGGTGGGGCAAGACTATTGAAAAAATGAAAGACTTGTCAGGGTCCTGGGTTACATGGCAAAAAGTAAAGGCTCTTCCCCTGAAGGATTTTGCTCCAGAAATATGAAGAGGCTTTGTCATATTTTAACCTTCCTTAGTGGGATAAAGATGCAAGTAAAAACCATAAACTCCTCAAAAAGCTGAAGCTGTTGCTTGCTAACAACCTCCACTTGTGGAAATACTGGGTTTTACCAGTATTAAAAAAAAAAAAAACCAACCCAAATCTTTGTGTAATATTGTCAAAATACACAAATATGAATCCCATTTTAGAGATTTAGAACCAAAAGCAAAGACAAAGTGAGTTCAGCATGGCAGCCAGAGAGAGGCCACGAGCAGAACCCATTTAGGTGGAGTGGTGGGAGAAGCACCAGATGCTCCCAACAGCCCATGGAAAAACAGCTCTCACCGTACAGGTGGGTCTCTGATCCATTTTGGATGAGCTGCTGTTGACTCTCACATGAAGGAGCACAAACCTGAGACCATCACTATACGACTTGCATTGCCACTGTGATTTTGATAACGAAATTAACTAAAAGCTCATCATTAACAATCTTTGTAAGTGCATGAAATAGCTATTTAAGCAGAGGCAGCAACCTTTTTAAGGGTATAACCTGAGCTAACATCTATGATTTTGCACATTCTTTTGTTAAGTGCTTCTTTCAGCAATTAGTGTCAGCACTAGAAGCCAAATATGAAAATGCTTCTCCACAAGCAGGACTCTCAGTATTAGAAAGAAATTATATTGTATTTAATGGATGTCTAAAAGGCAGAAACATGAATGAAATAGAAGAAAATGTATCTCAAAACAAAATCTAATTTGCAAGCCACATTACTTAGTGGATGTTTACTGGCCTCATTTGAAAGCTCCTCCTATGCCAGTCTCCCCAGAGAAGTAAGATGTGGAGAAGGAGTTCAAATTTCCATCTTTTTACTTTGCTGAGCAGAGCTGAATGTCTCATTTTTAAAAGAGTGAAGCAGAAAGGAGGCATTGCCTCTTCTACATTCCAAAACCTATTATTTCTCAAATATCTTTGGCTATTAGGAAGCAAATATAGCTATTGATCTAATTTGTTTCAACTTATGAGTACTAATACCCAAGCAAGCATATGTTGAACAGGCTGGTTAAGAATATTTAATGAGAGTTTAGTTACTGATTTGTAAATGAAAAGTGCAAATGTGGCAGTTGCCATAGATCCTTGTGGTTTCTTGCTGGCACTGAGCCCAGCTAGTCTTAAAAATATGCAACATACTAATGGGAGAAAAGGAGAAAAAAATTAATATTATGTGTAAAAACTTGCTGTGAAAATATAACTCTGTGTATGGATCTTAATGTAAATTGTATGAGCAAGACAAAATAATTCTGAATGCATTTATGTATGCTTTGTGCTGACGGGATTAATGCAAATATTACAGTCACACCATAAATTTACAATGAAGGGAATGCCTACAGGCAATTCAGTTTTCTGTCCTTGGTAACTGTGAACAGAACTGTGTTCTGTTCTACATTTGTCAGCAAATGAAACAGTGAGGAATAATCTCTTCACTTCTACCTACCTCTTCATGACATTTCTGCCTTGGAACCAGGAAGGCACTTCAGTGAAAAAAGAGCCACAGAGAAGACACAGCATGTTCTTGTTCCTGGAAAATAAAGGAACACAAGGAGAATGAAAGGGCTGTTAATAAAACCTGACACTAATAGAAGTTAAACCTGCTGCATTCATAAATTATGACAAACCCCAGCACTCCCCTCCTCCCCCAATTATCATACTAATTTCTATAAACTCTTGCCTCATTTTCTGTCCTAACCCTTTTGTAGAAAGTAACAGAAGCCCTGAGAACTGGGTATTAAAGAGCCGATCTGAAAGAGATTAATGGTCAGTACCCTCAGTTCCCAGCACAAGGCAAGAAAGAATAACCCTTAAAAAAGATATTTGAGATTGGAGAGTCCTTTGGGTCACTTGCCCTGGGTGGCACTGTCCATGTGAAGATTTTTTCCTGTGGCACATTCTGACCCTCCCAAGACTGGGCTTGTGGGCACTGTCCCCTCTACCAGTCCTGAGAGGAACATTCCAGCTCTGATTATTTCTTGGAGGGCAGCTGCAAAGCTGCCTCTGGATCACGCTTTATTCTCCTCTTTGCCAGGGAGCAACCCCGTAGGAGCTTCTCTTCTCTTCACTGAGCAAGCACTGTTCTCTTAACCCCTGATATCAACCCATATCCTGCTCCTTGGGCAGGCAGAACTTTTCTCTGCCACATATTCACAGGCTACCTCAAAGTAATCAAAAAAACCAGCAGGTATCAGAAAATGAAACACAGAATTAAACATTTAAATAAGCAAGTGCTGCAAAACACTGCACAGACAGCATTAGCACTTGGTGCTTGTCCTGCATGGTCACACAGAGTGCATATTTTCCACCTTACGAGGGATAGAAAAGTCTGTTTTCCTACAGCTTTCCATCACTACAGACTTCACTCCCTTTTACAACACTGTATGAATGAGACTGATATTTCACACAGGTGAAAACCAAACCAGACAGCACTGACATCTGTTTTGGCAGATCTCCCATCATAACCAGGAGTGAGACCTTGTCAGTGGACTTGGCATTTCAGTTTGTCATCTGGATTTTCATTTTCTTTCATTTTTTAAGTCACAGCCAGCACTCAGCAGTCCTGCAAGGCACAGCCAGGCAAACCACAGCCACCTGCGAAGCCCCTGCTTTATGCCTTGTCCAGAGACAGTCAGGAATTCTGTGGGATCAGAAAGGATAAAATCCAGCCCTTTCAGAACAGCCTTTAATTTCTCTAATTCCCTGAGCAGTTTGCAAGGGCCCCTTTCAGTCACCACACACTGTCCCAGGCACTGAATGCAGCACAAGCTGGTGCAGAAACCCTCAGTGTGGATTCTACCCAGCACTTCCAGAGCCTGCTCAGCAGGAACTGCAGATGGAAGGGATGACTTTGAGAGCAGCTTCAGAGCATTTACCACCACACCCTGGCAGTAGTCTGTCTGTGAAACTCAAGGTTTACATTTTGGTCACCTGTGGTTGGATTTACAAATTTACACAAAAAACCCCCAAGTCTGCCGATAACAAAGTTCCTCTTTTACAGATTTAATGTCTTCACTTCAGATTAGAAACATGCCTTAGCACCTCAAATTAAACATCAAGGAGGTCTTAAAGGAGAGGGAGAAAAAAAGTGTTCTTGACATTTAACATTCCCAGAAATTTCAACCACTTTAGATGATTTTTTTTAAATTTTCCCTAATCTCCAAATCTATAATAGATTAGAAAACAAAACAACACACTGGGCACACAAAATACTAGCATTTACCTTGGGCCTGAGTTACTAAATTGGCAAAGCAATAAGCACTTGAACATGAATTTTTCAACAGAAAACTTCAGAAAACCTCAGCTGGACGCACTCCAGTTTATATTGTGTATTTTGAGGGCATAACCTTAAGGAATTAATACAATACCATAGAGAACATTAAGACAATGCACCGAAATATAAAAATCATTGAAGAGTGGAAAAGAAACAACAACCCAGTATTTTTAAAAAATACTAAATTTTAAAATATACTACTTCAAGAGCATTTTCTGTGAGTGATCTGAGACTGACTCCTGTTCAAACCACCCATACACACCCATGTCCCTCGGGGGCAGCAGCTCAGAATCCTGCAGGGCTGCTCATGGGAAAAGCCCTCAGGTTAAATAGAATCTTCCACTCTCTCAGCTATGATGGGAAACAGTTATAAAGCAATTCAGATTTTTATGTGTTTATAGGTATTTAGAAAAATGTTTATGTACTCTAATTAAGTTTCTATAGTCCCTTCTAGTTCCTTCCATAGGGTTTCTTGTCATCCCTGAATGGTTACACAGCCGTTATTAAAGCTGATTACACACCAAACAAAGTATTGGAGCACAGTTATAAACCCTTTACAAGGAGCCATGATCTAATACAGGGTCTATGTGGCTCATTAAGAATCTGAGGAATTACCCTGAAGAAATGTGCCTCTTTTATAGAATATTATTTGTGTAAAAAGCACTTTTATTGAGTTCTTAAATTACGCTGGTGTATAAACTGCCAATCAAAACTGCCTATAAAGAACAAACGAATGAATCTGGTGAACAGGCACAAATGATGAGGACAAGGGCTGAGAAATCAAATGAGTTACCACCATGCAACAGCATCTCAGGCAAAAGATACATTTTCTACAGGCAATAACATTTATTACATCTATCAGTTCAAGTCTATTGCTACCCCAGCATCAATGAGTTCATTCAAAGTTGAAAGAACTTTAGAGGATGCTTTTACAAGCATGATTTTGCCCAAGCAAAATGGGAAATGAAGTTCAATGTCAACTGAAGTCAAAAGGCACCTTCCTTATGATCATGAAAGCCTGGTCACTTGGACTATGCAGGACAATTGATGTAGCTGCTCCTCTTACCAAAGAGAAATAACTTTTGACAAGATTGAATTTTGCATTTGTTGGCCTCTTCCTTCTAGAAAACAAATCGACCTCAAAAGCCAAGCAGCCAAGTACTACAGCCACACCCAGGATCTCAGACGCACTCCTTGGGAATTCATGCTCCTTCCTGCCCTGAGCAGGTCAATACCCCTCACACAAAATAACTCATTCCACTACATCCAGTCTCATTCTGCCAGCTCTCATGCTGGCAGATGGAGCTCCATTTTCTGGCAGCGGTGACTCTTGTCACATGGGACACTCTCCCTTCCTCTCACAGCAGGTCTCAGTGCCACCTGTGACCTCAAGGCTCCCTCAGCTGATCAGTTCCTGGCCATGTTTAAAGCAGCAAAATGACCCAATGCTTTCATCAGAGCCATGATCCATGACTTAAGTGTGCTGCAAGGTCTAGAGGAACAGCAGAGGAGACACACAAACATTACAAATATTCAGGTGCTGCACTAACAGCTTTGGGTTTTCTCACAGAGGTTTAGGTTGGGTACTAGAAAAAAAATATTTCACCCAGAGGGTGGTTGGGCACTGGAAGAGGCTCCCTAAGGCAGTGGCCACAGCAGCAGCCTGACAGAGCTCAAGAAGGAGCTCTCAGGGACATGCTGGGGTTCCTGGGGTTGTCCTGTGCAGGGTCAGGAACCAGACTTTGATGATCCTTGTGGGTGCCTTCCAGCTCAGAGTGTTCTAGGATTCTTTCTTCAATACCATTGCCAACCAGAAAGCCTAGTGCTTCATTTGGTATAGACAGTCATTTTAATAGCAACCAATATTGACATGCCATATTTAATGTTCCCACTGCTGATATTAAAAAATTCTCTATGTGTTTAGCATATGTATGTCAAGGCATAATATCTTTAAAACAATCCTAAACTATCTTGACATAAACAACTAAAAGTAAACCCACAATCACCATAAACCATTTAACAACCTCTCAACAATGTACTAGGCACCCTTAGGCTTACAGTTTAGCTGAAAATGTTAATCCAATATTTTAAAAAAACGCCTCAAATATATCAATGATTGTGCAGTGAAATAGCAAATGGCAGCAAATCAGAGGGCATCAGCAGTTCTGACCAGCACCCCGAGGGTAGTCTGGCTCACTGGGCATTCACCAGCTCTGCAGCCCAGGGCTTGTCAGCCCAAATCTGAACCAGGCTGGACACAAGTGAAGTCACCCCTTCATTTCCACTGGAGCCCATCTGTCCATCCCACACAAAAGCAAAAAAAACCCAAAGAACAACTAACAAGGAAGGGATGGGGATTTTCCTTTGTCATTGGAGTCTGGGTCCAGAATGCAGCTTTGTACAAGCTTCTAGCCATCATTAACAGCATTATGAATATTTGTTTAGAACAAAAAACAAGTCACCTCTTACAGAGTAGTTCTTAGAGAAGTAGCCTCTAAGTTCTGTGTAACTGAAAGATAAAAACCCCAAAACCAAAAACAACACACAACCACAATCAAAACCTGCACCTACAAAGCATGTGAGATTTTTTGATTAAGAAAAAAAGTACTTTGACTGAATGCATTATAACCAGGTACTGGTTCCATGGGCCATGAAAATCTGTCTTAAAGAAAAAGTAGATATCCATGTATTTGAACCTCTACCCTATACCCACACCTGTTCCTATGGAGTATGAACTAGTTTAGTTGTTGCAAACCAGATTTTCTCTTCAAGACCAAATTTTAAAGCTTATGTGAGATACTTATGACATGGTTTATTTATGAACACCATGAAACCAGTTAACTCTGTCTTGTGTTACAACTAATTGACTTCATTATTATCACTTTCTGTGAAGGACATTATTTGAAAGTTTAAAGACCAAGGTATTCTTTTGCCTAAATAATGTATTGGACAGTGACTGTAAATTTTTGAAGACTTTCATACTGGAAATGTTACAGAATTATTGCTAATACTTTACATTGAACAGAAAAACTTGGTCTGGAGTTCCAAAGGCTGCACAGCACAATATTCATCTACTCAGTGTTTCTTCCAGCCTTTGCTCCCCAGATTTCTGACCAAATGTGGCATTAGCTATCCAAGAGATCTGCTTGGGTAGGTATATTTTTTAAAAAAGATAGGTTAAAAATGTTGCTGTTCAGGGGCAGCTGCACTGTGCAGAATGTCATCTCACTGATGGATTTAAAAATTATGTGTGGCTGCTGACTTGAGAAGCCTATAAACAGCCCTCCTAAAGCACTTCTAGCAAACCTTCCTGGTTTTTTTGAACACTGCATGCTAAAGGAGAAAATAAGGTCATGACCAGAGATGTCAAATTAATTGCTTTCCTTATCTGAAGCTGTTCTTCCCTGCTGCTGGCCTTCAAGAGGCAACTCACAGCTTTCTTTTGTAAGTCCACCTCTCTTCAATTAGCTCATGCAGACACACCACACAACAGAAATGGCTGGTGACAATCTCTGGATTCACATAAGCAGATTAAACTCCTTTTTAGCAATGCCCTATAATACTACTCTGCCCATGCCCAAGCTTTGCCTCTTCTGGCCATTCTTTTTTCCTCATTTCAACCTTCTGTGATTGTTTCTAGGTTAGGGCTCACTCTGGCCTTGAATAAAGACCAATATTGCCTGCTGAAACCTGAAGTTAGTAAAGTGCAATATATTGATAAGTTCTTTCCATATCCCTGAGTTTCTGCTATTTTCCTTACACCTTTCACACCAATGTTGGAGCATGAATGTGTTCTCAGTGCCACTGACAGCAGTACCAAGCTCTTCCCAACTCATGATTGAGACAGGGTGAGCAGAGGCATATGTACAGAGGTCAACTCCCTCTTAGGCTCCCTATTTTCAGATTAGGGTACAGCAGCAATGAAAAACTTGACATGTGTCCCCACAAACATCTGTTTCTTACACTCATAAACATGCTCAGTATTTGTGTGGAGAAGGGCCTTGGTTTTATTATGCTTTTTAATCATTCTCTAAACCTACAGTGGGATCAAATTATTTCCTAGGATGTCAAATCACTGAAGATCCAAAAGAGGATGTAGAACATGTAAATGTTCCATGTTCTTTTGAAATTACTATTTCCTCTCTGTCAAATCCTCCTCATAAGAGGAGGTAGGAGGAAAACTGTCTATGAGCTCAGGGCACTTTCCAGTAGGAAGCAACAGCATTCCCTGCAGGAGCTGCCAGTAAAAGGGACAAAATAAAAAAGTCTTCTGGATTTCACAGAAGCTACTGACATCAGGGGTTTATTATCAATTCTCTTTTCCTAAAAATAGACCAGTGCATAACAACAGGTTTTGGTACTACAGCTAACAATAAATGAATACATTTTACAGACTGTGCTTTATTACTGAGAGATTACTGGCTTTTTAGATTTCAAATTAAATCGTTCCCAGAGGTCTTATATAGAGCAGAGAAGAGAGGTCCATCCAATTTTTACTAGACAAGTTTCTCTTGGAAAGAATAATTTTTATCAGACTAGGTTAGCACAAAGATATAGGTGCCATTGTTTATGTCTAGAGTGTCAGGTCCTGCAATGATATTCATATTCTTAACTGAGCCCTCACATAAAAAATCCACAGCTCACACCTATAAAGAAACTCATGCATGTTTCCATAGATACAACTATATTCAACCATGACATATATACTGTATGTGTGCATATATAGACAATCTTCTAAGAAACAGTCCATACACAGAAACTTAGGCCAACTTTGCTGCTCACCCAACTTCAATCGTGATCAAAAATGCAATTAAAATTATCACTTTTCCCCTTTCAGGGGTTACTATTTTTCACATCAAAGAATATCTATTCCTCTGGGGTATTCAATATGCACCTGAAAGGGAAGAATCCAGTGTCTTGAAAAAGATAATTTTGTCTGTTTCTAGTCATCCTTTCAGGTCCAAAGTACTACCTGGAATATTAGATATATATCTACAGTTCATTTCTGCACTTACTGAGACTCACTCAGGTACCTTTTTATCCACTTACCATACAACCACTGGCTAAGCAAGATAGACTTGCATTGCTTTTAATAAAATCAGTTAAATATTTAATATTACACACCATGAAGCTGAAGCCTAAACTGCAGAGAACAAAGTGGCCTCCATGACGTTCTTTGTTTCAACATTTTGGAACTTGCTGGCATCCGAATCTGCCTCAAAGAAAGTCTTCAAGCTGTTATGTGATGGTTGTGGGTTAGAGATAGGCACACAACAGAGTGCACACTGAGGGTCATTAGCAAACAGCACATTTTATTGCTTGGATCTTTCTTATACAATGGTTTAAAACTCTTGGCTTAGACAATGGATTGGTCTGAGTCTTAGCCCCATCCAGCTCCTTGACTAGCTGTGATTGCCTGAAGTCTCTGTATGAGTTCCATTGTTCACCTAGGGACTTGTTTCTAGAACAAGCTAGGTCAGCCTAATTGGATTTTTTGTGACCAAATTTGTCTAATCTAGCTAAATTCTAGCTGTGACATCAAGCAGCATATGAACTATAACATTTTCAAGAGAAACTTTACTTCCATTACACAAATAATAATCTCATACTTCTCTAAAGATTCAACACCTGAGAAATCCAGCCCCACAAATTTCCTCTGGTGTACTTATAAGGAATGGATATTATAACCAGATCTACAAGTTATTTCTATTGCTGCTACTCATAACTAAACACCTTTTCAATAGTTTCAATAATACTTAGCACTAGGGTAAAAGCACTTAACTGTTAAAGAGCAAACACTCTGTATGTGCACAACAGGCCAATCTCTTTAGTGTCTCTGCCAGCCACACAGAGACCAGCTGATCTCTGTGTTTGAGGAAATCCTCCTGAGTCTGTAACCCAATCTCCACAGAAGTACCAAAGAAAAAGTTGATGCTGCTCCACGTTTGTGACTATAAATTTTTGTCACAGCACATTCAAATGGTAATAATTTTAGAAGACATTTTAAAGGCCTGTGATTAAAACTTCTACCAAGAGAGAGTTCAAATCCCAAGGAAAGTATCAATTTCTACAATAAGCTACTCATTGAAAACTCTGCTAATGTACTTACCCTTCAGCTGCTCTAATAAATGAGTCCCGTGGCAGAGAATCTTTACCAAAACCAGAGATATTTACAGTGCTGTCAGTATTACAATTTTTAAAAGCAATTATCAGAATGAGATAGATTTAAGGCACAGTTTTTTCTGAACCTCTAGATGTGCTGAAATAAACTAGTGTCCACTCTCATTTTTCAGACTTTGACTTACTGGGAAACAGGAGATCCTAGGTGATACAAGCCCTGGAAGTGCCAAAGCCAGCACAGCCTCTGGATAGGAATGAGCAGCAGACAGAAGACACACAACTGACAC
>VWYP01023563.1:10294-111221 GCA_013400435.1 Pycnonotus jocosus | reverse complement strand
TCTGTCTCCCCTCCACACAAATATATTTATTCTCTTTTTACATTGACTAAGAATACAGTCAAGTGGCAATTTGAGAAAATATTGTCTCAAGCTCCCAGCTCTGCCTGCACCACAGACAAAAATAAATGTGTAACTAGAGTGTGATGTATAATACATGCAGTCCAGACAGCAGAAACTTCTCCAGATCTCTGAGAAGGAGTAGAAGAAAGAAACCCAAGTGACTTTGTGTGACTGAGCACGTGATGCTCATTTAGGCAAAAGCATTTTGGGTGGTGTTGTTATCTCCTGGTGTCCTGAATGGTACAATTGCTCTTGGGAGATTTGTCAGTGCACAGGTCCTTCAGCACCACACAAGACTGGTACAGCCTCCTAAACAAATTTTCTTTCAAATAGTAAGTTGTCTAGGAGGAGGAAGAGAGCAATATTTTTTACTCATGTATCATTTCAACTTTATTTTGATTTTATCCTGTTTTAAGGTCACTGCCTTTATGTTGTAGCAGACTTT
Organism: Pycnonotus jocosus; assembly: GCA_013400435.1. Lineage (NCBI taxonomy): Eukaryota > Metazoa > Chordata > Aves > Passeriformes > Pycnonotidae > Pycnonotus > Pycnonotus jocosus. Next base: position 110,716 of record VWYP01023563.1, on the reverse strand, counting down.
TTTCCAGGTACTTCCTTGCTCTGGGTTTGTTTTGAACTGCCCTCCTGAGTGACACCAAGTGTACTGTTCTCCCACTCTTATCTTCACACTTTCTTTTATGCTGTTCCTTGTGCTTAGAAATCCTTATTCTCCGTGCCAAATATCCTCCTACTCTATATTCCCATTCTTCCTTTAAACTGAATTTCCTTAAAGTCCTTAAAAAATAATCTGCAAGTTAAGAAATGTAGCAACTATGCCTTCAGATCTGACAGTCTTCTGATCATCAGATTTGCTGCTGTTGGCTGAATTCTTTAACTTACACATAATAATGAATAAATCAGGGGTTCATTTTTCCTTAATATCACATGTACTGTTTTTTCACTATATATATATATTTAATTTTATTTTAAAGTACCCCAATGTTCATCCCAACTGGTTTCCTAGAGGCCACCTGGCTGAGCAGTGCTTCTTGTTGTCTTCTTGCTTTTCCAGCTGAAAGCCCACTGATGGGGAAAAAAAATTAATAAAATGAGGTCAGTAATACATCCCTCTCATAAGAGTGCTGAGTCCAGTATTTTAGGTACAGACTTAACCATATAAAATTACCATTTTGGAGCTCTGTCTCAAGAATATTTGTTCAAGGAAAAGCCCCAGAATGCATAAAAACTACAAATGAACCAGAACTGTTTTTTTCCTGAACTTGTATGCAATTCTTAAAACCATTTATTTTCACAATGTGATTCTGCTGCTTATAACTTCGTTTCCTTACATTCTTTTTAGTGCTAGATAAAAAATACCTGAAAATAACAAATTTGCATCCAAATCAGAGTAATTTATAAAAGTTTGATTCATGCAACTCCTACTTGCCTCTAAAGAAAAGTGGAATTGGGAAATTTTCTAGCTGTCTAAAATAGGCTTATAAAAGAAATACCTTTTTTTAAAATCTGAGTCTACTAGTCTAAAAAGGTAGTGAAATGCTGATTCTCAGTGTTTCTAAAATGTGTACATTCTTCATCTGTTTGCTGATTGTCTGCAGCATAAAATTCAGCCCAGAATTCTTGCAAGCCAAAAAAATTCATTGTAAGCCACACCTCCCGATGCTTTGCTGTGAGAGAAGTAAATCTAAACAGTGACTGCTAACAAAACACATACTGTAAAAACATTGCTAAAACAAATGAAGCTGAGATTTTACAGAAAGAAAAGTGCTCTTTTCAAACATAGTTATGATTTTTTTTAGTAAGTCTTAAAGCTATGTTAAAATGATTGCCTGTGAGTGAAATCTTTTCTCTTAATGTATCAAGGAAAAGCTAAAGCTGGGACCAGAACGGATCCTCTCGGAGTTAAGTACAGAACTCCCAGAATATATTTTCCACTAAACCCTTTTGGAGTTAGTTTTCAGATTTCTTTAAACTCTGATGTAATTTTTTGATACATAACCAAACCAAATGATTTGTTGTAGGAGTTGGTCTTGTTGATAATGAACAGCATCACCTTTCAGCCCCAAACCTTTTGGTTTTCAGTCTCAACAGTGTCATAACTACGCATTACTGGAGATACTCTCCCAGGATGCATGTCAGGCTGGACATGCATCAAAACATTTTACTTTCTGCCTGACCTAACTTTTCCTTTCTCTCATTCAAGCAGATTATTGAAAACAATCTAGTTTTATGTGTTCCTGAGCTATGAGGAAAACAGGATGCAGAAAAGAAGATTCTTTCCTGTCATGCTGCTCTGTAAATCAAATCCTACATGTGTAGCTTGTAGTTCCAAGGAAGTCTGTAACCACTGAGTTGAAAGGAAGTTTTTTTAGAAATTGTACTTTTTCTTCAGCTTTTGCTAGTTTCTTCCTTTAAAATATTTTTGTGACAGAATTACTCACATTTATGCCTTGTCTCTGAAGTTGCAACCTGGAAGTGTTCTGATTGTCAAGAAGTATTATTTAAGTCACTCAGGAATCTAAACACTGAGGAATTAATCTCAGCATGAGAACAGATCCTTTGAATTCACACAGTGGTTGCATGTACACTTTGCATGCCCCAGTGGAATTGTTCTGAATCCTAAAAACAGAAACACCACTTTGTCTTTCAGGTTTTACTTTGTGCAGTTGCTTGGATGTTAGTGTGGATGGAACTCAGATCATTAAGGTTATGACAGAGGTGCCTTACATTAATCCTGGGGCTATGAGACTGTGATTTAGTAAACTGGCTGAAGCAGGATCTTAATATCTTGCAAACTTGAGTATTTAACATAAAAAGACACTCTTTTGTCATAAAAATGAGATGCAGTAGGAAACCACTAGTCAATTTTTTCCCTGTGTTGCAGACAATAAAGAAAATGTCTTCCAATTTCCACACAGGACCTTTTGTCACAAAGGGCAAGAATGTACATGAGTCAGCTTCAGTTGTGGGATTTTTTCCTTTTCCCAGTGAATGTTCCTATTATACAAAGATCTTGGAGCCCTAATGCAAAATTTCAAAGTGTTTCTATTAAGATATTTCTGTATTTGTTTTGAGGGGGTTTGTTTGTTTTGTTGTGTTGCGGTTTGGGGTTTTTGAAGTTTTAGGGGATAGTTAATGTTTGTCAACAAATATGTTAAGCTATAATCCTGCTTTGTCTTTGAAAACACTTTAGTGGTACAAATATAAGAAAAACACCCTGTTTTACTCAGACTTTGAAGGAAGTTTACTGAGTCTTAAGTACTTCAAAGCTGAAAAACCTAATTCAAAATGTGTGAATTCAATATATTTTTACAGCTATACAAAAAGGAGTGCAAAAAGGTACCTTTTTAATGTGGTAACATTTTACAACCACTTTACAGTGCAACAAAGAAAAAAGTTACAAAAACCCACTCGGGACTATGCAGTTCAGCTGCATCCATGAGCAAGCAACTCCTGCTGTTGACAAATGAGACTAGACCACAGGCAGCATGAGGTCAAGAAATATTAATAAACCACTTCTTTAACTGCTGATTTCTGCTCTTTTTTTTTGTGCCCCCTTGTTGAGATGTGACAGAGCATTTGGGGTCAGGTGCCCAGCTGTCAGTGGAGGTGGAGTAAAGCTCCTTTCTCTGAGCCTTTTCTGCCACAGACTCAGCTGTGACTTGGACAGGGGAAGTGAACTGATTCTACTGAACTTTCTCTACTATGGTAAAATGAGTTGCAGAGAGAACACACTGAAAGCCAAGGGCCTCTAAATACTTTTCCCTTTTATGGAATAGAGCTCCCAGATCTCCATTTCCTGGAGATTGTACTCTAAGCCTACATAGTGGTAGAAGAAAGTTCTCTGCATCCACTGATCTGTATCTGACTACAAATTTGAGCTCAGGGGATCTTTTTTTTTCCTAACTATTTTAAGCAGTAAGTTTATAATAACAGACCAAAATGTTAAAAAGCACTCCATCCTCTCTTTTATTTCTTTTTCCTACTTTTCTTCTTTAGATTGTCTCCTCTTAGTGTGGGAATGAGCAGAATTTTGGTGAATGGTATAGGTAATTTGTGGTTTTTTAACTCATTTTGTAGGTGCACAAGGCTCGTGCATACTGAGATTGTAGATCTTCACCCACATCCACTCTGCCTGTGACATGTGAGTTAATCTCTACAAGTATTTAATTTTAAAAGATAACCTTGAAGCTCCTGCCATTTCTGAAAGAATGGAGTTTTGGGGGAGATAATTTAGTTTGATAAAACACTACAATAATACAATGACATCCTTTGATAAGAGAGGCAGGTCAGACAAGAGGTTGATCAATGAAGAAAAAAAAAAGAAATAAAAATAACAAGATCTTGAAATTATCCTAGTGCCTAGGCTGCTAATTATGTGCTCAAGCACTTTGACTGTTTTTAAAGTGCAGGTGTATTTTTAATCTCTCTTTTCAGTGTCTTCAGGGCCAATAATTACAGGTGTTTCAGTTGGTGCCTCACTGTATTGCACATATTGTTAACATATCATTTCCCCCTTTGACTGAAACATGTTTGTGCTTGTGGAAGGGAGGCAAAGCTGGCAAAGCTAAAGGTAGCATGATTCCAAGGGCTGTTCAGCTGGCAGGTGAGCCAAGAACCAGCTTAGTCATGCTCTCCAAACTCTAGCTCAGGATTCACTAAGGCTGTCAGCTGATTTTGTACATAGATGTGTGAATTTCTATAAGCTCCAAGGCTGCACTCTGCCCTGGTGATCTGCTGAAAAAGAAAAAAATGTGCCTTCCAGGGACATAAATTTTCCAAGGACGTTTCTTTATTTTCTATCTACATTTTTGAGATGCAGATAAACTCCTCTAATTCTTGTAGAGTGTTCTCACAAAGCTCCCCATTTCTGTGCATTTGGACTCCATGTGACATTTGCTGGGGCTGTTTTCATTGCCCCACTAAAGGGGCTCAAGGTCACTTCAGCAGTGCTGGCAGAACATTTATTCACTAATATTGAAGTTTCCATCATTTCTAAACCTTTGCCTTTCCTACAAGTATCAGAAGGCACTTATTGATCAGCAAATGGCAGGACTCCTTGCAGAGCATGGTATATCCATTTACATTTACAATATATGGTGTTTGTGCTGGGTAAGCATCATAAAGTCTTCAAAAATTTGGGCTTTGAGATCTGGACTGACTTTAAGAACACCACACAGGTTAAAACTAAGCTTCCAGACTGAAAGTTAATAACTTTGGAGTTCTAAATTATATAATTTATTCATTGAACTACATCCTTATACTGAAATACCAATGTGCAGTACCTCTCACTTTGGCAATGTAGTGGAGCAATGCAGTCCAGGTGTGTAAAGATGGTGTTTGATTTAAGAAGCCTAAGAATATGAATAATTATGTGCAAGCTTTGACTGCTCCAATATAGTCCTCAGCACTGGAGTTTTCTGGAGTGGTGTTAGGAAAAAATGGAAAGCCAGAAGAAGAAATTTTCCTACTGATCAGCACAGAGATTTGAAGCTTATTCCTATTTGCAAGATAGCTCTGTAAGGAAATCAGAGTTGGGTTCTGATTGTGTTGGAGACAGCCTGAACTCAGTCCTCTCCAAATCTGGGGGTTGTTAAGGTGGCATAAATTCATCTTGCTACCCTCCATTTTCCCTTGGCTGTACTTTCTGTGCTGCATCTCTAGGACAACACAGCTCAGGATTTGTCCCTTTCTATTCTTAGACAAGCCTGCTGATTTATTTCTTTTTCTTTAAAAGATTTTTTTTCTTTTTAAATCTGAAAAATGAACTGAAACTTGATGTGTTTAGTAGCTCTTTCTTGTTTCAAGATAAGTTGCATTGCTTTGTAAAGTTTAGTATGAGCTAAGAACTTGGCTAAGACTGGGAATAAACCCCTTTGGTGCAATAGCTTCTACAATTCCATGTAGGACTGCAAACATGCTTTGGCCATGACTTGAAACATTCCTGGTTTTTCAGGCCCAGCATTGGATTGAATGTATCACAACCATAATAAATTCATAATGCAAACACTAAGAAGGACTAACATTAAAACAGCCAATTTTTTTTCTCTCTCTCTTTTTCTTGTTATAAATTTGAATTTAAGTTCTTTCAAACTCAGAAATTTGTAGGCTACCAAGATTTTGTTACAGAGATGGAAAGCAAGTCTGTGTCACTTTAAGTTACTTTGTTTCCATCTCAGCTTCATGTGTTGTTAATAGTTGGTAACTGGGTTTGATACAAAACCCCCCTTAACTGTTAAACCACACAGATATTCAGTGCTACTGTATATCTGTCTAATGTGTGGATTTATTAATATATACATAATCATAAATGTGTCATTTCCATTCTCTTAGGGATTTTAATTGTTTTGCCTTAATAACCATTTTTAAAGATGTTATTCATAGAAAGTTTCCTCTATTCTTATTTGCAGTCGCAGGTGAGTAAAATCATGATACAAACATAAACTACCATTTACTTTTGTAGAGTTAGAAAATCACCTGTAACAGCTACAACATGTCTAGAAAAGCTTGAAAAATTTTGTCCCTACAGCATACACTGCTCTGAAAAATCTTTATGCCCACTGTTCTAAAGGAGTCTGTATCTTGGCCTTCATAAGGATGTCACACGTGCTGCATATTTTTCAGAGTTGTTATTGAGGAACTGCAATGATGTAATTACTTTTCCCTGAACACATCAATGCTTGTGTAGGATCATTTTTACAACCTATTCGTTTGCATTAAAGTTCATGCCAGATGGCCTTCTATTCCTCTCCTCGTGAGAGAGAAAATTAAGTTTCCAACATAATGTGAAAAAAAACTTAATCAGAGCATGGGTCTCAGCTGCTTCTGTAGTCCAAAATTTTCACACATTCTGTAGGTTTTACAACACAGATTTTTTTCTGTGAGAGCTGAGGTGAGGCACTTGTCACTACTGAGACTGCTTCAGTGTTTCCTGTGAATGGTTTTGCCTCTTTTTGCTTTTATTTTAAAGCAACAGATGTATTTTGACAGATGTAATCGGCAACCTCAATAAACCAGCATGTTCCTGAATACATTTCTTTGCCCACCCCTGAAATGGAAGGGAAAACTGCAGCAGGTTAATTTGCAATGCAGTAGTCAGCTGTTGCTGGTGGAGACACCAGTGTGTGCACCAGGGGGCCTCAGCTGTGTGTGTGTGATCTGCAGGCACCACGGGGAAGTGCAGTGATCTACTGAGGACCACACTGATCTACTGATGACCACACTGATGACCACACTCATCTGCTGGTGACCACACTGATGTACTGATGAGGACAGCTCCCTGATTCCTGGGCCGCTGTCACAGTAAGTATTGCATCCCATCCACTGCCACTCTAAGGACTGATGTGTGCTTTGCACTGCTGATGCTCAGACTTTGGTACAGGCTGTCATGCTGACATTGTCCTTGTGAATGCAGCGCCTCCCCTTCATACTAATAACAAGAATTTTCTCAGCTAATAGGTAGTGATTGTTTTTCCCTCTTTGGGCATTTCTGCTATTTTGCTCTGGAAGTGTCTTGCACCTCTTGTGCAGAGGTACACCAAGTCTTTGCACAATTCACTTTGCTCAAAGGAGAAGTGTTATCCTCTAGGGTTCTAGTTTTGGTCCTTTGAGATCATGCTCTGTAGGATTAAGGCAATTAGTTACTAAAAGGCATATAATGGAAGAGATGGCTGGGAAGGGACCCTAGCAATATTGGTCTGTCAGTATCTGAAAGGAGGGGTCAGAGGATGCATCCAGACTCTGCTTGGTGGTGCTGAGCAATAGGACGAGAGGCGAGAGCAGAAACTGATGCACAGGAAGTTCCACGTGAACATGAGGAAAAACTTCTCTGTGCAGGTGATGGTGCATTGAAACAGATTGTCCAGAGAGGGTGTGGAGTCTCCCTCACTGGAGATATTCAAGAACTTTCTGGGTGCAATTCTGTTCCATGTGCTCTGGGATGACCTGGCTTGAGCAGGGAGGTTGGACCTGTGGTCCCTTCCAACCTGAACCATTCTGCTGTTCTGTGATATCCAGGATGTTGTTTGCTTCTTACAGCATGTTTAGAGAAGGCAGTTTGGTCACATCAGAGTGACAAAACGAAAATTGGCAAATGGAGGAAAGAGATAGAAATAGCAACGAGAATGGAAGGTTTTCTGTTTTGCATGCATTTGCTAAGTTATACTTGACCTTGAAAGCTTTAATAAAACACAAGATAGCATTTTTAATTTTAAACCTTAATACTGTTTGTTATTGTAAAGTCATCTCAGTTTTCAAGCACAGAGTTTTAAACGGATTTGATTTGTATTTTTGGCATCTAACCCAGCCTGCAGATCGCGAGGCCTCCCAGCGCTTATGCCTTCAGGCTAACCCGAAACAGACCCTGCCAGCAGTGCATGGTCCTCTCAGTCCACATTGCAGCTCCACGTGCTTCACGCTGCCCACCATGCCAACCTTACCTGAGGACAAGGGACAAGCAAAAGAGGCCCAGAACAACAGTCCTCCTCCAGCCAAAGTAAGCTCTCTTACTCACAAAGGTGCTTTCTGACACTTGCTGGAAACCTGAGGCTGCAACCTGTTTGTGTATATGGTAGGGGTTTATAAAATCAAGTCTATTTGTTGCTCTGTATTAGGGTGTTTTGTTTAATTGATGAAGCCATGAATGATCCTGCAGTTGAAATCCTTAGAGTTCCTCAAATATTTTATGGCCTAAAGGATGAGAACCTAAATTGCTCAAGCAGTTGTTTATCATTTTGATCTGGAGGCTTATAAATGGTTCAGAACAGACAGACATATATCAAAGCTGTCCAAAAATGTCCTTCCTGATGTTATTCAAGAAAACTTTAAACTTTGAGAACAGAACTTAGGCTTGCACTTCAACAGCTAGTGTTGTTTTTACAGATATAGAGGATGTTATGCAACTCGTGTGTGCGTGTGAAAGATGGAAAGGGGCTTTTTTGGTTTGTAGTCTTTCTCAGTGCTTGATTTGCCACAGCAGTAGCTGAACATACACTGGAACTATACAGAGGGCAGGTGGGTGCTCCCCAGGCATACTCATCAGTTTGCTTCAAATTTGTGTGCCATCTACGTGTTTTTAAATGTTTCCTTTCCAGATAAATATAAAAAAAAAATCAGAAACAGATGGGTCTTCCCCCTTTTCAATAATCTATACTACAGCTAAAAAGTAGCTTTATGTTTTAATAAACTGGGGTTGGATTTTTTTTTTTTTTCAGTTGCTAGCTTAGCTGAAGTAAAGAACCTTACTGTGATGAAGAAACCACAGATTATCCAAATCATCATTCATTTTTATGCAAACTGGTGTAAAGAAAGAGAGGATTTATAGTCTGGCACATCCTCAGTTAAAGATGTGACACTGTCATTGGCTTTGAGGACACTGCATTCCAGACTTTAGGTGAAAACATCCGCTACTTTAACATTGTTGGAAAATATTGTCAGCAGTGAGCTCTGCACTGATTTGTCCTGCCTTCCATCTAAACTGCACATGGTGCTGAGTGTTAATTTCCTGCCCTAAGATAAACATCACACTTGGATACAAGTTCATCAAGATTAACATCTGATAACATCTATTAGCTCAAGAAAATTTCATTGGGTTTTTTTAACTCACCTATGTGAAAAGCATTTTAGTACAAAAGACTTGCTGTATAAAACATACCCAAAGATAAAAAATATGAAAATCGACCAGACGGCAATGATTCTCATGCTGAATGTGCTTGTCAAATGGGAGAAATTAAAATTTCTGATCTCCTAATATAAAAGCATTAAATTTTTAATACATTTTCCAGGCCTTTCAGACATAGGTCTTAAATAAACTGTGGTAATGTAGAGAGTTCATGAATCAGTTCACTGTGCAAAATGCCTCATTTTATATAAATGATTATTTTTAGGTACAAAATCACAGTGAAATGATTTTAACCAACACACTGCTCATAAGCCTACTTAAGGTTTGCCACTAGCCAAGGTTGTGAAAATTTGATCTTGTTCATAGCCATTGTCAGAGTTTTAATTAAAATCTAAGAATATGGCCAGGTGGCAGAGGGTTTTCTTTTCCCTGTTTTGTTTTTCCCCACCCAGTGCTTTAAAGAATTCAGGTGTTATACAGTAAAGCTCTGTCATCTGTCTGGCATGGTTGGTCTTTGTATCTTTGTATTCCTTCTCCCCTCACCGTCCCATTAATGTCAAAATCATCCAAATTTGTCTGGATTATAAAAATTTCAAAAGCACATTCTCTGTATGCTTAGTGAGGGCCTGGTAGAACTTAACAGCCAGAACATCTGGAGGTTCTGCCTCCACCCTGTGAATCCCTGATCCTCTGGACTGCTCTGTTATGGACCAAACTGCCTGTGCCACCCTTTCAGCCCTGCACACACCTCCCTGCAAGTCTGGGTGGCTCCTGGTCACCCTTGTGGAGCAGTTCCCATCTGAGCCACAAAAGTGGAGTCAATTTTACCTGACATTTTCTGGAGGGGGAGGGCTTGGGACAAAAAAGAAGCAAAAGGAAGCAAAGACTTGGGTAGCAGGAAAGCATTAGCAGTAGGAGATGAGGCAATTATTGGGAAAAGCTGAAGAGCAGACAGGTCTGGAAGCTGCCAAGGGAGCAGAGTTAAAGGCACACAAATGGGAGGGTGCTGGAAATCTTCTGTGTCATCTCTGTGCAGTTGAAGAACTGAGTGAGGCAGCTGAAGCTTCCTGTGAAAGCTTCTCCTCCGTGACTTGTGTAGAGCAGCCTGAGCACTCTTCAGTCTGTAACAATTCCTTCTAATTGGAGCCAGCTGGCCCTGCAAAGAGCTTCCTGCTCTGGCTCTTCCTGCCCCTCTCCTGGACAACAGGGGGCCATGAGGTTTCACTTGTGTACAGGCTGAACTCCTGTAGCTGCTGACCAGGATTGATGTTTTCTACCTGACCTGAACTAGCCTTAGCTGCAGCCTCTTTTCTTTTTTTTTTTTTTTTTTTTTTTTTTAAATGAGCTGTTTTTAGAGTCCTAAAATGGGCTTGAGTGACTTCAAGGCTGATGTTACATCATTCAAAGGCTTTTGCTTTTTGGCAGTCATGAGATTAGTATAAACACTGTGCATGTGTATTCAGCTGCTTTGCTGTACAAGGAGCGGAGTCACCTGAAGTTTTGTCATTGACAAAAAATATATTGTTACTTTTTAACATTTTCAAGGATGTTATGAAAAGTTGCTTTCAAGCTACTATCATAAAATGTCACTCGTGCATTTGAATCACATATGCTTTGTGATTCTAACATTTCAGAATTACAAGGATGTTTTTCCTAAATTTAAATCTTCACGGTGTTTTCTTGGCACGTTCCCCACCTGCTCTCCTGTGACTGACAAAGTGAACTTGCCGAGGAAGTTCATATGAAAATTATGAGTATGAAAGTATGGAGCTGCTTGAAAAAAAATAGTAAAAAAAAAAAAATGCTATTTACAGCAGAATCAAGCATCCTAAATCAGGTGTCCAAATCAAGGCATATTTCATTGCCTTTGAGAGGTAGAAAGGTTATGCTATGTATTTGAGTATTATGCCATTTTCTAAGTACTTCTGGAGTCCTTTGACTTGATCAGAAAATACATTATTTCAACAAGAGTAAAATTCAGCACTGGGAGAGATATTTCAAGGAGTTCTGTGGTAAATGATAGATATTAGCAGTCAAGTAAGAGTCTATTCCTTATGGAATAGAATAGGATGGTTTAGGATGGAAGGGCCCTTAAAGGTCATGCCTGTTATGGACAGGGACACCTTCCTCTAGACCAGGTTGCTCAGAGTTCCATTAATTAATTAATTCTATTAATGCCTAAATTAGTGCTATGGCAACAGCTTTTTCTTACCTGCCCTACAAATTTCTTGTGCAGCTTTGGGATGTAGCTTCAAGTTTGTAGACTCCAAATAATAAACTAAAACAAAGCCCTCATATGCATCAGTGCCTAGCAGAAGCAATTAGGACTTGAGAATTTACAAATTATTCTTTAAATTTTACAAGTCACTTGACAGCAGTCCACTGTCGCTGCTGGAAAGCTTTCCCTCCAGCTGTTTTTGTTTTGTTTTGTTTTAATCTGAATGCAGTTCTTGGGGTAGAAGCAATCATGTTCTTACATATGAAACATCCACATTACTTTATGCCAACTTGATGCATCTCCATTTGTGGTATCTCACAGGAAACAGATTCCTTTTCTCCAGCTGAGTGGTATCATTATGCAGAAGGTGTGGGATTAAGTTCTTGAGGCAAGGTCTCATGTTTTTAAGCAGGCAAGCACATATTAATTCAGTGCCAGCTTGCCAGTTTCTTTTATCACTTAAAAATTATATTTTCATTTATTAAATATTGAAATTATATTTAAAATATATATTTCCAAGTAATTTGAGGGAAAAGCATTTGGAGCTCTTAAACAGCTCTTATCTTAAAAAAGATAACTTTAAATTATTTTCTGGGGTCTTGGGATCATGTGTACACTTAATACTGTGTTTATTCAAACTTTCATTATACATTACTATCATTTGGAGGGTTTGTGTGCTTAATTTAGCCTTGTTATACAGAGCTGCTTTTCAGTCTTGCATTCAGCTCATACATTCACTGATCTCTTGGACATGTACTTCACTAGAGGCTGGCTGTGTGAAAAACCAGACTGTCTGCCTTTTTAAAGCTTTCACATTAGCTCCATGCTTATTGAATTTAGCTTGCGTGCATTAAAACTTTTTAAAGAAAACAGATATTCCAGGTCTTCATCATCTCTTTTGAATAATTTAAGTATAGGCCTCTAATTCATATTTGTTTTGTCAAATTACAGCTAATTATCTCTCATTTCAATTACTTTTTCTTTTAGGTAAATTGAGAAATACTCATTGTTTTCCACACAGAGTCAATGTTCAGTGGTTTGCATTTCTGTTTAACTACATTTTTGTTTGTCACACACCATTCAGGACACGACTGTTGAAGGGACAACATGCAGCACACCTTCTATTGTTCTTCCAGAGAATGCTCTCACACCAGATACAGAAATTGATAAAAATCTGGTTAACAGGTACTGTATAACACATTACCAGTCCATCCATAAATCCCAGGGGCTGTGTTTCTAGAACATTGCTCTGAAATGCATGCTGTATGAAAATATCATTGCTGTATCTCTGTGATTTGGTCATATTGCCTTTGCATTTTGAGGCTGGTGTTTGGGAGGCAGGGTGGAGGAACAGGAATATAATTGAGACTAAAAGAGTAGAATTACATAGAATACAGAGCCTGACAACCCCACTCATGGAGTTGGACAACTCAAATATCTAGTTTGAACCCTATAATACAATGGGGTTTGAAGCAGTTTTGGGCCTGTTCACATAGATGGGACAAGAATACCACCATGAGGTTAAGCATAGGTGAAAGTCATTAAAGAGAACTAGTAATCCTGTTTGAAGATGAAAACTTCAATTCAGTTTTGAGTTGAATTAGGGTTATTATATTTACCCTGATAAACCATACTTCCTGATTGGGCTTTTTAATTTTATTTATCTGCCACTCAACATATGGGGAAAAAAACACATCAGAAAATATATTTTGTAAATCTGTAATTTATTTTTATTTTTAAAAGTATGCTTCTCGAAACTTCAAGATTAGTTTAGAGTCAGAATTTATATGCAGCCCTTCAAAAGCAGAATTATTTGCAGGATCAGCATTTACATTTCTGCAGTTGTTTGAGACTTTTACCTGGTTTGCAGTTTAAAAGATCCTATGGGAGTGTCAATGTGGGAGCCTAAGGTATTATTTTAGCCATAAAATTTAGTTTAAGAAGCAGTACCGAGACAAGATTTTTAAGTCATGGTAATAATCTCAAGAAATGTTGGGTTTTTTCCTAAGAAATCAGGTTCACAGTGGATGAGATTAATAGCAAATTTTAGAACTCCTTTGTCAGATCAGTTTCTTCAATTTTCTTTCTTGCTGCAATCTCCTCCATTTTCCAGTTATTTGCAGATAAGAGGAACTGCAATAAGTGCTTTTGGTCTTCATTTTTTAATCAAAGGGCTTTCTTTTTAATATTAATTTTTAATAGGCAATTAGGACCTTTTTTTGGTGCCATACTCCACAATTTTTGTTTGTTCACTTTTCTCTCTAGGCCTCGGAGTCCTCACAGGAGACATTCCAATCGTGCCACCAGGAATTCAACAAGTTCACTGACTTCTGTCGGTAAGAAATGATTATTCATTTCAACCAGGATGTATTCTCAGAAAATAAAAACCTCTATAGAGAGTCTGACTGTACTGACCACAATTTTTTTTCTCTGTGCACACTGTGTAATGCATGCACAGGGAATACTGCTGGGATGTCAAATTGAGATCATGAGTTTGTAAGTGGACTGCATGCAGACCAATTCAGGGAAATACACACATTGTTACTTTCAGGAAGTTGTTAATTGGTGCATTAGCTTAACATTTTCAGAAGGCTCAGCCTGTACATGCTTTATTTTTTGTAGAATACAAAACACTGGGTTTGCTACACTTGAGCTTCTCTTTTGCTGGCACAGGGAAAGTGTCATGGGAGGTCTCTCTCTCAAACTTCCAACACACAGATCTGAGTTTAAACCAAAACAGATATTTCACTAAAAGTAGATTGCTTTAGAATATTCAATCTGTAAGTATGGGTTTTGACATCCTTGAACTAAATTTAAGGAAATTAAAGCCAAAGGACTTCTCTTTCCCCCTAAAAAATCAATCAAAAAACCAATAGTGAAACAACTCCACGCCCATAAACCAAAAACCCTTGAGTTTTTGCTGCTTGCTTATGTCCTTAACTTTTCTGAAAACTGATCGTTTTGTGATTGCTCTTGTCAAATTTTAAAATATTTTTCTCATATAACCTGATGATTTCCCTCCCCCTCATCCAGGCTGTTCTTTAGATGCTCATAAAAGCCATTTATACTGACTCACACAGAAAAGGCCTTTCTGACAACTGCCTGCCTTCTTTGCTTCATCATAGGCTGCAGAATTGTCAAAACTGGTGCTCAAAGTTTAGTGTTTTCAACCAATTTAAATGCCACAGATTAATGAAGCGTTAAATTAATTGTTAAAACTGTTGTATACAAATCTTTGTTGAGTGAGTTTGTGGGTTTTTAGCCTCGAAAAACTGAACACGAAAATTCCATGAAAAATCTCTGTCTACAACAGAAATGCCATTACTGTTAGTTGAGATGGATCTGATAGCACTTTTATTTAGAAATGAAAAAAGCTGCATTGGAGACACAGCTGGAATAGCCAGTTTCATGTATTCAGAGAATTTTTGATCACAATGAATTAATCCTAGCAGGTTACCTGTGGTTTTGAGGACTTGCTCTAAACTTGAGATGTAACAACATTAGAACTGAGCAGACATTAGTTTTTGTTACATGCAAGCTCAAAGCTAAATTTATAGGTATAAATTTATGGGTGTGTTTTGAACTTGTTACTCTGGCATGCCTGGAAATATACCTGGAAATGGAAGGTCCAGCTGTAATTCTGACATTTTCTACACAGACAACAGCGGTCATGTGATTGATCTGGTGAATGATCCACTACCAGACGTCAAAATATCCGAGGAAGACAAAAAGAAGAACCTTGAATTGTTAGAAGAAGCAAAGAAAGTGAGTGAGAGGTTCCTAACACGCAGAGGCAGAAAGTCAAGAAGCAGCCTCCCAGAGTCACCCACAGGTAAGGGCAGATCCTGAAAAACGGATTTTATATTCTCCTTCAAACATCTTCTTGGTTAATTTGAAGGTCAGAATCCCTCTTGCCCTCCACAAGGTTTCACATAAAAAGGAACTGACCCATCCATGTACTCAGGTGTGTCAGGGTAAAATGGTGCAAAGTTATATTGCAAACAGTGTAACAAGAAAGCATGAAGTATTTCTATTGAAAAGTGAAAAATGATCACAACTTGTCATTTAAATGAAATTTTAGTGGCTAGATTCATCCTGCTGAAGAAACATCCCCTCCAGACACAATTGCACTGCCTCTTATTCTGAAAATAGGCATAAACTAAGCTAAATGGACCAGATCCTCCTTTAAAAACAGCAGAATAAAATGTTTTGTTCTAGAATGTCAATTGAAATTGTTTTTCCTTTTATACGAAGTGTCTGAAAACTGGAACAAAGTGTCATTTTACCATGAAATAGGACTTTAATTTTGCTTTGAAATGGCAGTTCAAATGAAGTTTTGTCTTAGAATTCGCCTGACACGCTCTGAAGGGAAAAAAAACCCCCACAACTATACATCACCTCTATTTTTCCCTAAATTCCTCATTAATCTTCTCTTGTGCTGCATCTCCTCAGTGCTTTCAGTATCAAATTCCTTGGATCAATAGAAATAGAAATTCCCTGTGTCAATAGAAATACAGGATTCTCTGTATCAATAGAAATTCCCTGTATCAATAGAAATTTAAAAAATCCCTTTTTGACAAGTATAAGACATGAAACATACTCTAAACTCCTAATTGCCAAGTACAGCCTGGGAATTAAAATGACTTGTCAGGTTCTAGACAAACACATGACTGATGATTATGATACTGATATTTTAATCTCATGTGAATTCTAAAAATACAGAAGGTACAAGCCTAGAAAGTAAAATCACCTTTTCATTTTGTTTTTGTCTTTGTTCTAATGAAGCAGTTTCCCCTACTCTTAGTCCTAAAGTTTCACCCATAGCATCTCGGAGCAACTCTCTCACTCTTCCACTTCCATCAGGTAAAATGATAATGAATCATTAAGGGAGGAAAAGACCTCTAAGATCATCAAATCCAATCAGGCTCACACTTTAACTTATAAAAGCTCACCAAAAACGTATTTGTTTAGTATTTCTTGAGAAGAGTAGATTTAAGCATCTAGTCCTGAATATGATAAGGCTCCTCAATGCATACAAAATATATTTTTGCATGTAGATGTTTTTTATTATCTTTTTATTCCTGTGGTGTTTCAAGTTCACATGTTCTATTTTTAAAATTTTATCAATAACGGAGTTTTGAGAAGCTTTAACGATGTTTCACTTGCTGTGTGTTCGATTTTTTTTTCCCTTTTAAACAGTATTTTTGACATTTGAATTTTTGTCCTTCATGTGTTATGGGAAACTGTGCACATATGTGTTTTTTAATGCTATAGTAGTAAAAGTTTTGAGCAAAATATCAGGACATGTCTTAATTATGTGTGTATCTTTCAGGATCTGATGCATGCACAACCACTAATATTGAGTCAGTATCTCCAGGGCAGGTAAGAGCTGAATGGTCTGTGCAATACCCTGATTATTACAGTACTGTATTATAACATGCTGCCCTTTTAGTCCCTGAAAACAATTGTATATTTGGAATACCATTTTATACACCAAAATTGGATTATTGATGTTTTCTTTGTACAGCAAGGGATGAATAAATATTTACTCTGAAGACAGAAATCCATGAGGTAAAGAACCAAAAGATCAGAAAGGTCTGTTAAGTGTAGAAAATAGAAAAAGATCCAATATAACCCTAATCTATGAAAAACCCAATCTCTAAAGTGGTTTCATAAGTAAATGCAACAAGCAATGTAAAAATTAAGAGATTCAAAGTTCAGCCATTAATATCTAACATTTATAGCACAGATGTGAAAGATAACCTTATAAGGCAGTGTTTTCATCCTTTTTTTTGCTAGAATAACAGAATTGTGAAAGAAGATGACAGGCAAACTGCAGAGGTAAGTGTTTCACATTAAGAGCTGAACAAAGTCTGCTGGTTTGTCTTAGTACACATGTGACTTACTGATGGGACTAAAAATGCTGGAAGATTGTTCACTGAGTGAAAAGAAGATGACATTGCTCTAAGAAATGACAAAGCAACTGCAAAAGAAGCAGAGGACAGTGGGCTTACACTTGATCTTTCCAACCTATCATGTACCCTGCTCTAGCACAATTAAAATTAATATACTAAATAACTTTCTAAGTAAAGTAAAAATATCTACTGTAGCCATTTTGGTGTATGCCAGTGCTTTAGACTTTCCATGACATTAAGATGTTGAGGAGCTTGGCTCTTGGAGGATTGCTGTACTAGACTCTGGAATGGGAGAGGTTAACTCAAAAGTTCAGAGAGGAGATTCCCAAATCAGTATTCTTTAAGTGCCTTGAAAAAATTATTTCTTTTGTCAACAGCACATACTCAAAAGCAAATGTCACTGAAAAGGAAATGGCTTTTTACAATGAAAATCTGTCCTTGGGCAAGGGAAAAGAGGAATCTGGACTTGTTTCTCTGTTTCATGTGTGTCCCTGTACTTTCAGAATGCTGCAAAAGGATTAATTGATCGAAGGCAGAATGACCAAAGAAAGATTTCTCAGGGAAGGTTGGTTCCTCGTTCTGCTGGCTTTGAAAACTCCAAAGAGAAGCTCTCAGACCAAAAGGAAAACTTTGATCCACGTAAACATATGGATACTTTACCTAAATTCTCCCCTTCAGCTGGTGATGGTGGCAGAACCTCTCTTAATACTTGTGTGAATGTTTGTGAAAATGAACTTGGAAAATCATTCCTCAAGAAAGGGAAAGAAAATGATGTTCCTTTAAGAAGCCATTTACCAGGGCCAGGAATAGGAAATATGGACTCAAAGCTAAAAATTCCTGTTCCAGAAATGAGGGACCATAAAGTTCCATGTAAACCAGAATTTAAACTGTGTGGACTGCGTCCTCCTCTACTACGGGCCGTGTCCTGGGATAGCTTGGAGCCTGGACAGAAGGAGAAAACCCCTTTAAAATTGCCATCTGAGGAAGATAAAAGCTTTGTTGGTAATAAATCCAGCAATCAGTTAAAAGCATTCAAAGACCTCCAAATCCAAGTTCAGCCAGTTCGAATGCAGAAGCTGACAAAGCTCAGAGAGGTAAGTTCTGTCATCAGCTGTATCCTGTTTTAAAAAGTCATTTTCATACCCTACTAAACTTCCAATGTGTTTAGCATTATTTTTATTACTGCAAGAAACATAGTGATAAAATGGGAAAGAGTTTCAGCGTAATCAAATCAGAATTGTATCATGTTTTCCCTTTCCAGCTTTACTAAATTGTAACCCATAAGTAAATTCCCTGGAATTACTCTGTTAGTTCTCTTCAAATATGCGTCAAGTGCACTGTGGTACTTTGATGTGTACATATGCATGTGCTCTTGCATGTTTACATTTGCAAGATCTCAGAGGACAGGAAATGGGTTTGTGATGATTAATTGATGATTGAACCTTCTCAGAAAATGTCTGAAAGTGTTGAGAGCTGGATAACTGGGCACCTCTGACAGCAAGGGCAGGTAGAGTATGCCCAGACTTACAGCTCCTCATTATAACGTGCTGCAAATTTGTCAGCTTCCAAATGAAGAGCCTTGGGCTGCAATATCTATTAACTAATCTGTAGTGAAATAATTTTCTAAATTATTAATAAAAGTTAAGAATTAAACCCTAAGAAAAAACCCAGAAATTTCATGAAATGATAAACCACCAAAAGAAAACAATTAACAAGTCTCTATTAGTAATAATGACTTTTGAAAGAGGAAAAAAAAAAAAAAAAAAAAGAAGCAGCAGGTACTTTCCTGAACAGCCTAATAAGGATATTTTCCTTGAGCCCCAGTAGTTAATATTTTAAGATGAATACAAGACTGACAGATGAGGACCTCAAATTCTGCACTTTGGTTAATTTATTCCCACTGTAATGTTTGGGAATGGCAGCTTCACTATTTGTCTTTTCCCGTTGATATAACACAAAAGTTTTTAGTGGGCATGTACTGGAAGTTTTGATTATAGAGACCCTTGAGCCATATAATTATAGGAGAAATCCTTCCCTGTGAGGGTGGTGAGGCCCTGGCACAGGTTGCCCAGAGAAGCTGTGGATGCCTCATCCCTGGCTGTGTTCAAGGCCAGGTTGGACAGGCTTGGAGAAATCTGGGATAGAGGAAGGTGTCCCTGCCCATGGCAAAGGTTTTGTAAAGGGATGATCTTTAAGGTTCTTTTCAATCCAAGCCATTCTGGAATTCTTTAATTCCATCATTTTTAATGACCTAGAAGCTGTTAGGCACAAATAAGAGAATCAAAAAATTATTGCAACTTGATCTGTAATTCCACTTAGGCGAGATTTGAACTCTGCCTCCAGTAGGAGTTGTTTACTCATAAACAAAAGTAGGTGTTTGTGAATTTAAACATATGTGAGAATATGAAAGAAAATGAGGAGATGATAAAAGGAGAAATAAGACAATGAGGTTTAATCCTTGAGAGTGCATTTTTTTCCTACCTGTAAGGAACAGAGGTAGAACACACTAACAGTGAAGCATCCTGGTGTTAATAAAGTCAAAGTGGCAAAGTCTCATATATAGGATTTCCTGTATTTCTTCTGTTATCTGGGATACTTAATTATTACTGTGGCTATATCCAAAATTGCTTTTTTCATTGACGATTACTAAAGCTCTCACTTACCAAAACTCTCTATATGTACATGAATAAGGGGCACATTTTGCAAATATTTGTTTGCATGACCAGAAATTTTTCTAGATAATGCCTGTATGAAATTTGAAATATATAATATTCTAGAGTATGTGTGAATTTGAGTATCCATGTTATGTAGCATCTGACTGTAACATAATGCAAATATTTCTTATATTTTTTAACTAAAGTAAATGTTATGTTTAGTGTTCATGTGGCAGGGATATTTAAATTGATATTTGTAGTTCAGTTACTTAGAAATATTATTGTTTCTCTTCACAGGAGCATATTTTGATGAGAAATCAAAATTTAGTTGGACTTAAGCTTCCTGAACTTAGTGAAGCAGCGGAACAGGAAAAAGGTGCAGTATCATAAAACCTGGAAGGAATGTTTGTTAGATACTGATTTTTATAACTGACTGTTATGTGGGGGTGAGGAGAAAAAGTGAAAAAGTCATTTACTTCAATTGCAATAATAGTTGAAGCAATCATGGAGAACAGTCATAAATGATGAACAGCAAAGACCAATAATGGAAAGTACCTCAATTTCTTGATGATTTGAACCAAGAAGATCCTGTAGGTGTTATTATAACCAAGGGAGAAGATGCACTCATGGAATGGAGTCTGGCTTGTACCTAACAGTTGTAGGACTGAAGTTTCATTAACTTTCTGTAAAAACATTTCAGTAGTGATGGATTAAATGGATGTAACTTTTGCAAGATATTATGGTCATAAGGGTGAATTTGATCCCTGGGAGTAGAAATAAGAGATGGATTGCTTTATTCCTGCTTTTTTATTATTTTAGTATATGTGTGGCAAGTATTGAAATGGCATTTTCACTTCTGGTCCACATTTCCATGTCAATATGCATGAGAAAAGTAAGGCCAGAGAAGAGTCATAAATGTGTTTGAAGGATAGGGAAAATATGCCTCACAATAAGTGGGATTTTTTAACCTCAATTTCTATGATTTTTAAGGAAAAATAAAGGAAAGGGCTTCTTTAAGGAAAAGGCTTAAACCCGTACATAAATGAGGAAAAAGAAATCTGGCACCAAATGTTTTCTCCATGAGCAAAAAAGATGTGATGCCTGTACCTGCATCTAAAAAGATTCAGAATAAAAAGCAAAGATACAAACCTGAGGATAATTCAATATGTGGAAGAATTAAATAGCTGTAGTGCTTAGCTAAAATATTTAAACCAAAATTACATATTTGTTTGGAAGTAGTTAATTTGTTCAGTGTGCCATTAACTGAAATGGAGATGATTACTATGAAAGGAGCTGAAACTGATTGTCCAAGATTTAATCCAAAGACAATTTCAATGCTTTTAGTACTGTTCATTTTGCTGATTCATACATTTGCAGTGGGACTAGCTCATCAGGCCTTAAAGTTCCTGTTACACTGGGAGATGGTTGAGATATTACATTTCATGTTATGTCTGGAAATGGGCTCATCTTCAGTCTGAATAAATCAAGATTAAAAGAGATTCCTTGCCCTCTATATTTAGTGATTGTATCTTTGGATTCTTAGATATGCTAATATTATTCCTGTCACTCTGCTAATGTATAATTTCCCAGAAATTATTTAGCAGGCTCTGTCTGAAAGTATAAAATAGTTGCCATTTTACCAGCCTGCTATGTAATTTTGGCAGGTTTGGAAGTCTTGAGGAAAACATTATAAAAAGATAAGCATTTTTTTATCCAGCTTCTCAACATGAATCTCATCAGCATCATTAACTTTTTATAGTCCCGTAAGTTATCTAAATGGTAGCCAGAATTTTAAGGGTCAACTCTTTGTCCTCTGTGGGGAAAACAAGCAAGGGGTCAAATTCTTAGTTAATTTGTTAGGGAGACCTACTTCCTTACATTGTCATGGGAGCTGCCTCTTCAACTGAAGTGGTAATTTCGCTTAAACAATAGGAAATAGCCAGATACTTCATTATTACTGTTATGAATCCAATGTACTGTCTCCATAATGGTTTTTATCAATCACAAGTTACTGTCACCATCTGAGTAAACACAACTCTGTGTCTACACACGTTGAGATAAGTGGAATGCATTAAATCTGGAGACACTGTGGTGTCAGGCTGGATTTTATGGGGACACATGTGACTGTTCTTAAGTAAATACTGGAATCTTTTAATATAAAGCAAATGCACAGAACTGAAAAAAACCATAGCTGGAAAGAATCTCCCATTCTGCTGAGTCTTTCATGTTAATGCTCTCCAGATTTACACTCTAATTACATGGCAAGTCTAGGAATCCTTCTGTTAAACTTATGAACAGGAGAACTGGTCAAAGATTCCTTCCCAAGTCTGAGATTCAGACTGGGGAATCTGCCTTTCCTGCAGGAGAGTCCTTCATGAAATTCTGGTAAGACAGAAGGAGGTAAGGGAACTAATATATGTGAAAATTAAATGAAATGAAAATACAGAAGCTAAGTGATATGAATTAAAAATAAAAAGTGTTAGCCATGTCTTGGTCCTTATGAAAGTGACAGAATCAGAAGATGTAATCATAACCTTTATATCCTGTTTCAATGAACATGCAGTGCAAACAGGTACATGATGTAATTTATAACAATACATGGTGCACAAAATCTGTAGTACAGTACATTACACTGCACTTCATCTTGGCAGGTGGCATTTAAAGCTTCAGGAAATGACAATATTCTACAATAAAATCTCAGCTAAAATATTCTGGAAAAGAATGTGCAACTTTTCAAGTAACATAATTCTTTTTTAATCTGAAAATGTCTTTAGGCCCTTCACCTCTCCCTTCTCCCACTGAAGAGGAAGAGACAAAGAACAGCTCTGATGTCATGCCCAGCATTCCTGATGTATTGCTGCGAAAACTGCGAGTGCACAAATCCCTTCCAGGAAGGTAAAAGCTCATTAGAAGTGGGAACGCATCAGCCAGGAGAATTCACACCGATGGTCTCCAGTCAACTTCCCTTTCAGAGTTCCATTCATAGGGAGAGAAATTGTTGCACCTTAAAATGTGCAACACAGATTTTCTGAAAAAAAAAAAAAAAAAAATTTTTTTGAGGAATGCATCAACTTCCAGTAACTGGCCAAGATTTAAAATTAGTTTCTGAGTTCTGCGTAAAAAGTCTTAAACCTTAGTTGCGTGCTACAAGTAGATTTGTATACTGATTTTTCCACTCCTGGTTTCCAGGATTGCTGCTGCAGATATAAACTCATATTGAAAATATTATTTCTCACCCCCATGAAAATAATCTGGCCAGATGATGCTTTCCAATGGTAGAATTTGGGCATGTAAGAGTTCTGCAGTTTTTCTGCAAGTGACAATTTTTTGGGGAAATGGAGTTTATTTTGCAAACGTAGTTGAAGGACTCACTTGTGAATTCACTGATTTGGACTTTCCAAGACATTAAAACAATTCCAAACTTGCTCAGACAAAAATAATTCTTCCATTCACCCTCATGGTCATGTACCAAAACCACCAGAGCCTTCAGTCATCTGAACTGTCAAGAAGGATTTTTGGTGCAAGTGAAATAAATATTTAACATCTTTGGTGAAGGAGTTGTTATATACATTATTTTAAATAAATGAATGCACGAAGTGAAGTACTTTGGAAAGACCATTGCTTGATTGTGATCAATACTGAAAAGTAGTGGAAAACTCTTGAAACTCAAGCTTGTATTTTGCTATTCTTTTCAATTAAGTATTAGAATAGTTTTGTTTTTAGAGAAAAAACTCATTAAAATGTGAAAATTTTTTACTTTTATTTCTAGCTCCCCAGCACTCACTGAAAAAGAAGTCGAGGTAAGTGTGTTATTATTTTAGAGAGATGTTCTAATCTTAAGTGGTTACTTCAAGTCTAAGGATGGTTATTAGAATTAAGGTAATGGGGTGATTTTTTCCCCTGAAATATTATTATATTTTCAATTTCTCATTTTAAAAAAATATTGAACTCTATCAAAACAACAATTTTGTGAAACACGAGCAATAGAAATTGTAAAATGACAGCAGAAATAAGCAAAACATTTGTGTTTTTCATATTAAAATACGAAATCACTTTGGAAATCATTTTAATATTCTAAAGTAGTAAAAAAAAAATGAGATTAAAGAAGACCAGAAACTAAGCAGTTTAAATTGCATTTTTATTGGCCAATATGAGCTTTGGGCCATTTTAAAATAATATCCTGCTGTTAGTTTACATAATTTTTATTTTCTCAGTTCAAGCCAATTATTTTGTTTGCAGGTTGCTCTTTAGCTTGTAGCCTGTGTTTCTTGTATTTTTTTAATCACATACTGGTCAAGAAAAAGATCTTTATTTACAACACTGCAGTCTACTGGAACTGTTGGTGCCTGGTGCTTTGCAAAGTATTAATCCCAAGAAATAATGAAAAGAAAAAGAAAGAAACAATCTTTAAAAGAAGGGTGCAAGAAAATAAAAATGTTAGCACTTAATCTTTTGCTGGCTTCAGAGGTAGGTGTTTATCCCTTAGGTAAAACAATGCTCATGGTGAGCTCATCCCTGGACTTCCTCTGCACAGACTATCTGTTTAAAAACCTTGGGGACCCTTGGAGGAAGTCCAGCTAGAAAACAGATCCATTGTGATTCTGGTGCTTCGGGTAGGCTGCTTCCTTCATTATGTCTCTGCCCTACAGAGCTCCCAGAAAAACATCCAGGAAAAGAGGCAGCAATGCATTTATTACTCCCATTTCAGAGGAAGTAAATAGAAGCGATTTTTCAAAGAAAACTAATTTAAAAATATTTTCAATTCTGTTTCAATACTTATTTTAGTAGCAAAATTTGTTAAACACATACCTTATTCATAAGTTGTTATTGAAAATTATATTACTGAGAGACTTATTGGAAAATGCCTTTTTTAATCCAAACAGAATGTATTTGTACAACTCTCCTTGGCCTTTAGAAATGATAGTTATACATTGGAATCTAGAATTCAGCAGGCAGAAAGAGAGAGAAATCTTACTGAAGAGAATGCTGAGAAGGAACTGGAAAACTTTAAAGCAGCCATTACGGTAAGAAAACAGTGGGAATTCTTTTTCTGAGCTGTAGTGTACATTGCAAAGGTGTTTGACTTGTAAATTCATCCCCAAAACTTCATTTTCTGTTGCTCAAACTCCTTGCCATGAGCTGCCTACTACTCTGAGAGAGGGCATGTTCTGCCAGAGTGGGCCTGCATTGCTGGAAATGCCAGGGGGATGCTTCCCTGGGTCTAGGAGATTTCAGGAATAAATACTAGGAATTTGCTGTTCAGTTCTTGCAATAAGCCTGGGGCATAGCTAAGAGCATTCAGAACTGCAGTTTGAGCTGATCCATGCTCTCCTGGGCAAGACCTTCTTTAGCAGTAAATTTGAGGTGTCCAGATATGAGATTTGAATGATTTGAATTCTGAATGATGAATTCCAAAATTATTTAAAACCTGTGTCCTGAGATCTGTAACTTGAAAGGCCTCTTAACTGCAGATAATAGAAAGCATGATATGAGAAAGGAAACAGCAAGGAATGCTTAAGGAATAAATACAATCTCAGGATCAGATTTTGGGCCTGAATACACTGTCATTCCACTGTCCCTGGTGTTTCTTTATAGCAGTAGTTTTGAGTCCTTCCTGCCACCTTTCTCTGGGTTTTCTAACTGGAATGAAGAAGAATTGCTAAGATGTATCAACTTAACTGCTGTGCATGTCTTTGTGCATAAAGGGAGGGATGGTTAGAGACCAGGTTGATAAATAAAATAGCCTTAGACCCAGCATTCATTATTGCAAGGAAGTGCTGCCATTCTTATGAGAATAGTGAGGAGAACATATTCTCCCATTTACTTTATCAAGAACATCATCAGGTAAGAAAAGACACAATTGAAGAATGACCTTCACATCTTTTCATCTGGATTACAAATCTCCATTTTTAAATTAATTGCTTCTGGTAAACAAAAATGTTGAGAATATTTTGCTGCCCTTTCTCTGTTCCCTGTGTGAAGAGCAAGCAGAAAAAGCCTATTAAATCTCAGGGTTTTCAGACTGAAATAAGTCTGTTAGATTTGCCTTGTATTTCTGTCGAGAACCCCTCCCTAATTAGGCACCAAGGTTCGTGTTGCCAGCATGGGACAGATGGGATTAGGATTTTCTTCCTTTAAGCAGTTTCCATGGTACAGGCTGGCTTTTACAAGCTTTTTTTCATGATTTATAACAAAGTGGAAACTGCCTTCCCTATGAGAGCTTTTGTTCTGGACAATGGAATAAACTAACAAGCAATTAAAAGCAGTGATAGCTTCTGTAAAATCTCTGTCATACTAGACCTAGACTTGTTCCAATTTCATTGAGAGGTTATCTTCATTTCTGTAGGACAGGCACATGTTTTATGGCTCAGTGACAGTTCTACCAGTCTTTCTGATTTTTTTTAATCAGCCTTGTGATAATTGATGTGTTATTCAGAAACCTAATTTCAGGAGAAAGCTGATCTACTCGAATTTCAGATTTTTTTTTTTTTTAGCAAATAAGGAGGATACAGTTGTCAAGAGAAAAGGAAAACCTGAAATTCTGTGCATGATTTCTTCACACAGATTTCCTTATGCCTTTTTCATTCTTACAGTCAAATTTTGGTTGCAGTTTATTTTCAAAGTAGCATTGCAATTCTTGAGACTGTAATGTCTCATTTTCCAAATAATTGAAGTATCATGGAACTGAAAGAACACACGTGGCCTTCTTAATACCTTGTGCTCAGCAAATTAAAATGTCCTTTGTCCCTCAGCAATCATTTTTAAGAGCTGGTTGAAATGAGCTTAGCATTTTTGGAGTTCACAGGTAGCCAGGCATGTTTCACTAGAGATTTCAGGAGGGAAAATACTGCAAATGTGCTCAGCCCTCTCTAACTCCTCAAATTGAGGATTTCCTCAGATTGCAGTGGAGCACAGCGCTCTGGGCAGGGTGTGATGGCACTGCTGGCACCCCTCTGGGGCTAACCTCTCCATGTGGAGCTCTGCCTGGACATTTCTACCCCATTTTGGGGCTCTGGCCATTCAGTTTGAACTAAAACCATGCTGACAAAGCTGCTGTATTTTTGCTTCAGTCCTCAGCCCACCTGTGGCACCACTATGAGCACAGAGAAGCCTACCAGAAGCTGCTGGAGGACATCGCGGTGCTGCGGCGTTTGGCTGCCAGGCTCTCCAGCCGTGCTGAGATGGTCGGGGCCGTTCGCCAGGTGAGAGCATCCTGGGGTTTGACTGCACCCTGGACCCACAGGATCACTCTTTGCCAGCCTGGGCTAGAGGTTATGTTCACCTTCTGAATTTTATTTGCCATTTTGACAGATTAAAGATGTCTGTTGTAGCGTCAGGTAACGCACCACAGCAGCCTGGAAATAGAATTCCAACAGAAGAAGATTGTCTATTAAGCTATTTAACATCTGTACAACAAGAGCACGTATTTTATTCAGAACTACAGCTGCATCACAAGAAACTAATTTCAGATCAGTGCAGCACAAATAAGAAAACTTTTCTGGGTCAAAAAACTCATTTAATTCAGACACCTGCCTTTGGCAATAGCTCAGGCAATTACAAAGAGAACACAGTGAGTATAAATAAGAACACATCAATACCCTCCCAGATTCAAGAATGTTCCCTCTGCCCTCTAAACCAGATTGATGCCAGTGACTAAGACCTTTGAAGGTTTGAAAACAGATGTGGTATACCACATAAGTAATCAGATAGGCACACAGGCAGGGTGTATGAATATTTGACAAAATAAATTATTATATTTCGTGACATGCGTGTGAATTGGCATTTTCTTGTAACTATCAGGAATTTTCAGTCATGGAGGCACCAATATTTCCGTAGGAACAACAACTCCAGATTTAGGCCTGACATGGAGCATACATATAGAGGCAAATAATTTGTTGGAGATGTTTACCTGGGTATTTCCTTATTTTCTTCCTTAGGAGAAGCGTATGTCAAAGGCAACAGAAGTAATGATGCAGTATGTGGAGAATCTGAAAAGGACATATGAAAAGGATCATGCTGAGCTAATGGAGTTCAAGAAACTTGCCAACCAGAATTCTAGCAGAAGCTATGGTGCATCTGGTAAAGAAAAATAAAAATTTAAGTGTTTGTCTTGCCTCTAATTCAGAGAGATGTCGGTGCTATTAATGATTTTAAGTAAAGTGTTGTGAAACCTGTTTGTGAAGTTCTGATCTACAGGAGTAAATTTTTAAAAGTTACAAAAATAAATTAAAATGTTTCATATGAGCCATACTTAATGCTATAGTACAGTAATTTGAAATCACTATCCTTACCAAATTCTGATGAGATCCAATTACATTTTCTTGTGGCCTCTTGCAAATCCATATACCCTGCACAATATTAATGCAACTACCTTTTAGGTCCAGATGATGGCAAAATTTCATTGTTAAAAACACTTTTTTTCTTTTTGCAACCTTTGCAACCTTATTTAGAGATGCTCATATAGTCTAAGACTGTTCTTTATCTTTGTTTCTGTGCAGAAGATGGGGTTCCTCGTTCATCTAGATCCATGTCTCTCACTGTTGGAAAGGTATTTCTACAATATAAAGAAAACAAACATTTTATGTAGTGACATTTCTTTGTCTGCATGCACTCAGTTCTTTAGGCTGTGCTCAAAGCAGTGCTGGTAAATTCTCAGTATTGTTCATGCAATTTAGTGCATGTGCTTTGCAATTTTGGATACATGATTTAGTATGACTTTGTGCAATAATGATAGTGCCTGATGTGAAATTCCAGTGTTTTATTTCTAAAAAACTTCTAAGTGTTGGAGATATAGTCTATCACAAAACTTGCTAAAACAACCAGTGATTTGGGAGGCATGAAATGAAATTAGGTGATCAGGTAAATTGTACTCACTCTGCTGTTTATTTTCATATTTTTATTTGATTGGGTTGTAGTCCTTTTGGTTTAGTTTATTCCTGCCACCTGGAGTGTTGGATATAAACAATTTCAGCATAGAGCATGCTGAGGGCAAGCTGGGATTTCAGAATGAGAACTCCATAAGCTGAAGCAGAGGTCTCAAAAAAACCATTAAATTTAACAGGGACAAATACAGATAATAGAGGGGAGGAGAAAAAGAACCCAAACACTAGAATGGGCTGCCTACCATGGCTGCAGATTCCCCAGTATAGTTTTTCAGGAGCACATTAAATAAAACCATCATTAATGAATAGGTATGGTTGGTTTTGTCTAGAACCAAAATCATGGAGTGACTCCTAAACCTTTAGTGTTTAACTCCTTTCCTATAAAGTTGTCTACAGCAGAATCTTAAAAGTGTTTGGATATGCACTAAAACAAAGCTGTTAGATGCTGTGTTTTGATGTTTTTACTAAGTTGGAAGCATAGATTTTACATAGATTTTACAGGATGAAGCATTTGGCTACTCAACAAATTACAGCAAAAATTTACATACTCTGTACTTGAGCTAGAATATATTGTCACAGTTAGCATGTGTTTGTCATAAGAAAGAATTTTTATGGTCTTTGGGAAATATAAGCAGTGTTGCATGATGCTATTGGACAATTCAGGTGTAGGGGGGAAGGGACTGCTCTTTTGTGGAAGGAATGAATATTTTTGTTTCAGTAAATTATAATTAATAGGTTTACATGTAATTAATACATAGTGGGTACTGTATATCATAATAGGTACATATCAAGATAAGAGTTTTGTGTGTGACTTCATTATTTCCAGTCATTGTGACACTGGCACTTTCCCCAGTATCATTATGCATCTGCTTTAATCAAAGATAAAGGCCTATGATAACAGCTGACAGTATAAACTGAGAATATTTCTGTTGTGTGATTGACACTGCTGGGCATTTAGTAGGAGGGAAAAGAGCAGCATCTCTGTGCCACACCTCATTTCACATGAAGCACTTGCCATACCAGGCAGTACAAGATGAATTTTTGGGGAAATCATGACCTTTTATTTTACTTTTGCTCCCAGCTCTCCTTTTTCCAAAGGGGACACTGACCTACATCTTTGCCACACAGATTAACCCACAGAACTCTTCTTCATTCTGTCTTGTTGTATGGTAGAAAAAGTATTTGTTGTTTTTCCCAGAATATGCCTCGGAGGAGAGTCAGTGTTGCAGTTGTTCCTAAATTTAACTCCTTGAACATTCCTGGTCAGTCACCAACAGCTTCACCTATACCTTCAATGCCATCCCTGGTAAGTAAAACCACATTTTAAAGTTAAAAGTTTTTTATCTAAACCACTTTTGCATAGAGGCAAGCCATAGTTACTGTAAAATGGAAGTTTTTCATGTGTTTAACTTGTTTTGACTCCTTCCTACTGAAGGAGATGGACAGAGGTAATTCCTATTGTGTAAGGAGATATCACAATGTATGTGAATGATCCCTTTGGGAACAGCTGAACAGGGCAGGCTGCTGATTGACAGCCATTGGACTTCAGTGAGGCAATTTGCCTTTTAATCTGAAGTAACATACAGGAAAGATAGAGTGAAAATAGTTGTCCATTGTAGGAGAGAACTTTCGACCAGAAACCACAGAACACAGCTGGACTGCTGTTCTTCATTGCCGAAAGTCCACTGAACAGAAATAAATGTAACAAATGTACAGAAATGTACATGGTAGCAATTTAGAGGTTCTGTGATGATCTGGGATCAGTGGAGGCATCAGCCTCTGTATTGAATTTTTGTTTGTAAAAGTTCCATAAATTTAATGAAACTCTAGGCTGAAAATAATAAATCCATACAAATGCTTTGCAGAAAAACTGCAAGATATACTCACTGTTCAGAGATGAGCTAAGATGGGACATAACCTTAAAGTTATGGAGTTTTCTGTTAAAAAATAGGGTTATTTAAATGAGGGTTTTGCTGAGAAGCTAAATCTATTTATCTATTTTACTTGTAAGAAAAGCATCTGTTTGTGTAATTTATTTATTATGTGCTCAGAGTCAATTGTTTCAGGAACCAGGTGTGTTTGTTTGCCATGGCTAATTATTACTTTTGTTTAAAATTTCCCACTGAAAACTCAGCTAATAAATTCATGTTCTTAGGATAATAGGAGAGGAGCAATAGAATCATTTTACTGTTCAGTGATCAATATATGAAGGAGAACATTTTTTTGGGAAAAATAAACTGGATAGAAGGAAATGTCAGAGAAAATTCTTAGTGTGCAAGCCCATTGTTTACTCTGGGTAATGAGAGCAATGTGGAAGCACCTTATTAAAGAGATTTTGCTTGTGAATGTGGGAAGGAAACCCAAGCAGCACACTGCCTTTGTCATTTTATTGAACACTCATTTGAAATTAATTAATGAATTTTAATTGGTATTTAATTATTTAGCCATGAATGTTAACTAATTAATGAATGTAACATTTATTGCTGTGTTTTACTTACAGTCTGAATCACCCAGTAATGGAAGGAGCAACCTAACATCTACTCCTGCTCTGCCAGCACTTCTAGAAAAGTGAGTTTTGTCTAGGTCATCTCAGTACCTATTAAATGCTAATATTAAATGATAATTTAAAGAATCATATTTTGAAATACTGTGATATTACTACTACTTGTTAGAATGCTTTAAACACACAAGTTAAAAGCTTTCAATGTGTAAATCACTACAGAATATTGAATTTCATGTATTTTAGATTAGTGCTGAGGCAGGACAAAATTTATCTTATGTCTTTGTTTTACCCTTTTACTAAGAATGTAAGTATGCAACAACTGAGAAAACAAAAATGGGGAACTACAGCACTGGCTGCTGCTATTTGAAAGAACTCTGCAAGATCAAGACCATCTTTTGAAACCGCACAGAAATTCTGTGAGAAATTACAACAACCAAAAAAACCTGATCAATATTTCACACCTAAGAAAACAAACTGTATTACCAAGTTACAGAGGCAGGACTTGAAATGCAAGTTTGAACATAAGTGTGTGTGCATGGGCCAGCTGGTCTGGTAGTGTAGAATTACTCAGACCAGCACAGCTTTGTGGGTTTAAGCACTTTAAGCTTATGCTCATTGTTTGTTTAAAGCCCAAGTGCAAATAATGCCTGCTGTTAATATGACTTGAGAGAAAATGCATTGCTCACAGATAGTGTCAATCACTATTTTAGTGCCAGGAAAATAAGGCCTGCAAAAAGGGCGAGATTCCAGAAGTTGAAATGGGATCCATTGCTGAGCTTATTAAACCTTGACTTTGATAGATCTGCTATATCTCAATCACTTAAACTCTCTATTTAAGATAAAATAAATGACAAAAGAGCACTGCAGGAAGACAGCAATGTAAAACAGCTTATCTTCAGGCTAAATGTTCCAGACTTTTACTTGAGAAAAGTGAGATGAGAAAAGTTCTAGTGAGAAAAGCGAGGTGAGAAAAGTTCTAGTGAGAAAAGTGAGGTATGTGTATTTTTTTAACCTGTGCATCAGTTCAGCATATGAATTCAGACAGGACAATACTTAAAAGGCAAATAAAAACAATGTTTTGTTGAATTAGTATTTGACATTACTTCTGTTATGTTCCTGTTATGTAGCAGGTTACAATTTCAAAGATGATTTTAAGAAAGTCAAGGGAAATGTTTTCATGAATGACAAATAAATGTCATGGATGAGCTAGGAAACAAAGGCTCTTTTCTTCTTTTTTAAAGAGGAATAAAAATGATTGTTTTCTCACCTTAGAAACATAATGATTACTGCTCTTAAATCACAGCATCCTGAAACTAATATTTTTCTTAGTGCTTAAATTTTTTCTTTTGAAAGACATTTCTTTTCTTCAATGTACATTAAAAAAGACAAACCATGACTTACAAAATTGCAGCATACTCCAAATATGACACATTTCTGTGATGCTATTCTCTATTTGTCTGCTTCTTTTGTCTTGGCAGTGGGAAGTCAAATGGAGAGCCTGACTGTGAAACCTCAACTTCTGTGCTGACACAGAGTGGGTTGGAAGAGATCAGTCCTGAAACTAAAGCCAAGATAGAAGAGGAAGCCTATAACAAGGGGTGAGAATGTTTTTCATGGACTAAATCTGTAAATATGTGCTACCAGATGAGTACATATATTTTTAAAATTTAATTTTAAGTACAGTGGTCATGTTGTTGGTGTCAGAAAGTCCTTTACACAGCATGTTTTGAGGCAATTAAAAACTTTGGCATCTGTTTCTGAATGTCAAGCAAAGAATTTTGTTATATGTGAAGAGTGAGACAAATTTTGATCCTCTCCTGCAGAACCCAGCATGCCGTCTTTTGGCATTGAATTGTATTTATTCTCCAGGAAAAGAAAAAATAATTATCCAGAGGATATTCAAAATGATGGAAAGTTGGAAAGAAATGTTTACTGACTCCTTTATAATAGACAGAAATTGTTCTCTGTGGAGAATCACCTCTTTTTTTTGTTGTTGTTCAGAATGATAAATCTGGTATCAGCTTTAATATAACCTTCTGTTCAGGAAGGGTGGCTATCTGTGGACCTTACTCATGGTCTTCAGCTAATTTTTACTCTTGTACCAGTGATGCAACACTGTTACTTGTGTTTTATTATGTCTTACAAAACATAAAGCTAATTTTTCATTAAATAAGATCATGCTTATACAACATCCTAAGAAATAAATGTTTTGTCTGATAAAGATATCAGGAAGCCTTGAAGAAAACCAAAGAACTTCAGCAACTGAAGGAAGAAGATGAAGAGACACCCAAGGAAAGTCATGATGAACATGAAGAAAGTGAAAATGAAGATGAAATAAAAAATCTGAAAAGCAGGTGAGACAGTGGGATAATAAATCCATACAAAAGGGGCCACTTTTTTCTACTTGTGATACCCAAATAAGTGTTTTATGTTATCATTTTGGTATATTTTCCTCCTGGGGAAGCACATTGAAATAACAATATTTTCACAGAAAGTAATATTCCAAGACAATGTGGTTGCAAAACGTAAAACTTTTGATTTTGATATTTCAGTTAAAGACATACAACAACATAAATGTATGTTGACATCAAGATGCTTCATCTTGATGGGATTTGGTTATAATTTGGGGTAAAAGAATGCTCCATAAAAGTTCCTTAGGTGCCAAAATGTATCTCTCTGTGCATATGTACTGCCTCATAAAGGTTGTGATTCATGAACCTGAATTAGTGCCATGTGTCATTCCTGTCACTAGAGTGACACTGCACCCATCTGTACCCAGTGCTCTCTGTCTGTACTTTACAGAGGCACTGAATGCTGCCCAAAGCAAGTAATGTGTCCAATCCCAGGTTAAGGCAGGGATCCTTACCTAATCCAGAAGAATTTCTTTTGTTTCCATTCCATAACCATTACTGCTATAAACATCTGTTGATTTGAGATTTCAGCCACCTTCAGATTGCAGCCATCTCATCAGTAATGACACTCTTGGGAAGAAATGTTTACCACATATCCCAGTGTTTAGTTTAGTTGATCAAGGTATGAACAGTGCAGAATTTTGCAAGATATCAAGCCCTGAGATTTGCCAGCTGACAGGTGGGAGAAATAGGAGTCAAGTTTACAGTCTCCAGCTGTCTCATAAATATTACTCATATAAAAGAGTTGGAGTTGGAATATCTGAGTGTACAGCTCTTCATAAAAGAACTTTACAATTTGATTCTTCTTTGACAGGGTGTTTGTATTGGGAAAAAAAGATGGTGCACCACCTATGACACCTTTCAAATGGAAAAGCTTAAGATAATAAATTTGCATTTGATTGATATATAATAGTTTTCTTTTCCTTTACAGCAGACTTGAAGTCGTCGTTAATTATTTATATATCCTGTACCCCAAACTGTGCAAACACTGGAATGTGGTGTGGCTTGTAGTGGCTGCAATAGTCATTTTTGCTGTGGTGTTGGGAATCTACCATTCCTACAACTCCTGTGATGAAAAGTCAGAGGCACCTGAAGGGAAGGCCAGCTGTTCTGCAGCCCATCAATATTCCTGGTGGAACTCAGGATTCCGACAGGAGCAGCGGAGCACGGAATAACAGAGGAACAACCTTGCCCTTGTGACCCCTGAGCAAGTTTGTGTATTAGAGCACATTGTTAAAGGTAGTGCTTAGTCACCCCTGTGGCTGTTCTATGTCATCCCTTAGGCAAGTTGAGTTACTCCACACCACCAGGTCTGGGATACACGGGGAGCATTCCTTGCCAAGATGCCAATCTGATAAATAATCCTGGCTGTCCTCTTATTGTAAAGGACTCATACAAATAAAGTAGTCTTGGATCATGGTAAGGTTGTGGCAGTAATCAGCAACCTGCAAGACATTTAAAAGAATGATTTGCACAGGACATTGACATTTTGAAGACCATCATAAAACCTTCATTTGCAGTTAGTGCTTTACTTTACATTTCCTGAATTTATTGTTGAAGTATTAATTGCATTTAAGTCCTTTGGGTTTTAAGAGGCTAATTTCCTTATTCATGACTATTGGGTAGAAATAAAAACACTTCCATGGAAGAATATAATTATATTCTAAGACCAAATGTCTTGCTGCTAAAGTAATTTTATAAGAGGAATTATCTATATGATTATTTAAATGGAATGCTAAGTACATGCAGAAATATGTGTTATGAAATACTTTAAGAATGGGACCATCACTTTTTAAAAAATGGGATACTCAACAGAACCCAAAATGGGGGCACAGCTGATATCATCCAATAAGCCTGGGAACTTCTGATACATGAAAGTTTCCAAAAGTTTATGTATGCTACTCAGAGTCAGTACTGGTTACAGCCAAAAGTGGTAGCTGCCTGGAAAGGGTCCATGTGCTACCCAAACCCAAAACACAGTAGTCTTGGACGTGGGAAGCAATCTTCAATGCTTTATTGAAAGAGAAAACAAAAGCTCTTCAAACCTCTCTACAGAGGTGACCACACCAAGTGGACTCTGCCCTCCTGCTAACACTGGAAATGAGCATTCTTTGAGATCTGCAGCAGGCGCAGAGTTCTAGGAGCAGCCAGAACCCAACCAGTGCCTGCATGAATCAGGGCATGGCAGCAGTGAGGGCTTAGGAGAGCTCACTGAATGTTTTCTGTAGCTCATTTTCAGATGCCATGACCAAAAGTGATCTGATACACTTCCAAAGCTGAACTGCTACATCAGGCTTTTTTTTAGAATAATCTTTTGCCCAGATTTTTTGCCAGTTCTGCCTATTTGGGAGTTGTGAGTTCTTACACAAGAATGTGAAAGCCTGAAATTTTTGGACAAGCAATTTGAAAATGGTGAAGCCATTACCTGTACAAAACCCAGCACCTAGGGCTGAGACCAAAATGTGTCACTGGAGGTGTGTCACTTGTACCTGCTGAGTATCACTTCTGATTGAAGGTGAACCATGTTTGTCTTTGCATTGCTGTTTGGAATTATTTGCTGCAGCAACAGCAAATCCAGTGTGACACTCAATTGCACTCCTGTCCTGCATTCTCCTGGCATTTTCTGATTGAGAAATGGGTCTGTTTTCCAATGGAAGGATAAGAGTGTTATGAAGCACTGTAATTTCAGTTCTGATGCAGTCAATGTTGTCCTATCTTCTTTGGGTGGAAACACTGAACCTCAAGCTAACTATCAAAGAAAACAGGTTTCTAACTCAGTCAGAAATTTAAATCACACATCTGGCACTAGTAACAAGTATCCTGCTGGTGAGTTTTGTTTGCCACATGTTTTAGGAAAAATTTATATGGAAAAAGAAAAAAACAATTTAAAAGCAGACCAATACCACCTTTTTCTGGGGGGGTTGATGGGGGTGGGGAAGGGAGTCTATAAGCAATTAGGAGGGCTATTTGGTTTTTTTTAAAGTATATATTTTGAGGAATAGTGTGCTTAAGGAAGTTCAAAAAGGATAACGGGGAAGTGCCATTTGGCCTAAAATTGCAGTTGGTAAAGAATAAGACAGGAGAAAGTTTCTTGCAAATTACTTTGAATCTGTTTGGTTCAGTTAGAATTTCTGACTGTGAAGAACTACTGTGACCCTTCATGTACTTTCAGTATTGGAAGAAACTTGTCAGTTGTTTCTTGAATACTTCTTTACTAAAATCAGCTTCTTTAACTTAATATTCTTTAAAAATAACATTGATAACTTAATAAGGCAACAAAATTGAAGGTAAATACTCGTAAATATTCAGATTTCTCTATGCCAGAAATTATGGCATATATTTATGTGATTGTGGAAATGCAGGGCTGCACTGAAGAAAAATAATTAACAGTGCCTGTAATTGAATTAATTTGTTTTTATTTACATCTGCATTGTTGTGAGTCCAGTAACTGATTTTAAGTACACATAGAAAGTTATTGATATCAACAGGACTGTCTAATTGCTTAGTGTTAAGCAGTTAAGTGTTTCTGTCAGTGGGTGGATGAGGTCTCCATCCTCTCTTAAAATTCAGCACACTGGCTTTTTGTGGAATTAGTGCAAAGGGACAATTCCCATAATTAGTTGTACTGATTTGAACTGAACTACTTGCATGTCTGAGGTAAGTATAATTTAGCCACAAATTAACTGAAAGAGACAAGTTATTTTAATGGGGGTGCAAAAATGAAGATGAAGTTTACTAAAAAAAAAATAATTCTTTTTATAACTACTTTGAGCAAACTGTCCACTAAAAATAACAAATCACAATGACTAACAGCACACTACATAGCTATGCTTACATTTTTCAGTTATTTAATTAAAACACCTTTTGTTTAATAGGAAACTAGATTAAGCTCAAAACTATTCTAAATATAATTTTATCTGTTGGATATTAGTTTGTTTTATCTGGAAAAAAAAAA
Source organism: Pycnonotus jocosus (assembly GCA_013400435.1). Taxonomy (NCBI): domain Eukaryota; kingdom Metazoa; phylum Chordata; class Aves; order Passeriformes; family Pycnonotidae; genus Pycnonotus; species Pycnonotus jocosus. Next base: position 73,142 of record VWYP01023563.1, on the reverse strand, counting down.
GCCAAACAATCTCTTCTGTGTTCAAAGATCACATCAGATAACAAAAAACAGACCTGTTATTTATGCTATTAACACTGAAATAGTTTTCTTGAGGTGCAATATTTATTTTTCTGCTTTAACAAGACACATTTATGGTTTCTCCTGCACAGCACAAATGTTTCTAGCAAAAGGAATTTCAAAAGGGCACTATTTTTGTGTATCATATTTAAATCTGTAATATTGTAAGATTTTGCACAAGTGTGCTGGTATTGTACTGTATAGTATCACATACTTGAGTTTTGAAATAAAATTATGGTTTCAAAATCTTCACTGTTTTTTTACCTTGAAGATTTGGGGTGCTCTGCCTGCATGTTAATGGCCATGTCCTCATGAAGTAAGTCCTGCCTTGTCTACACTGTTACATGTTCCGAGGATCTTGCTCTTAGTCTTCCAGCTCTTCAGGAAAATGAGGCGGAAGAGGAGAGCAAACTCCTGTGGCCATGGAGAAAGTGTTTGGGAGCAGGGTCATCCCTGCCGTGCCCCAGAAACCAGCAGAGAGGGGAAGCTGAAATATCCTGGAAAGAGTTGAACTCCTGCTGCTGAGGGAGGCCACGTGTCACGGAGGAGGCGGAATGGGAGAAGCCACAAGGGAGAAATCTGTAACTCAAGGAAGGATTCTGAGCAAAAGGTCAGGAGTCTTTATTTGCTTCACGTCCTTGTGGACTTGGGAGGTCTGGGAAGCCTGGGTCTTGTGGGGAGCAGACTTGCCTGGCCAGCAGGTAGGCGTCAGTCCTCAAGTTCTGAATCTCTGATGGTCTCTGCCAGGGGGCAAACTCTGGGACATCAACAACCTGGAAAGGAATTACTGTTTCCATGGAAAGACCCTGGTATTTGTATTTTCTACATGAACATTTTTTTGTTTCCTCTACTGCTGTTTGGGTTTCAAGATTCCTTTTGGAATTATTGTAGAGATCATTATGTTCCGCCTTATCCAAAGTTTTCTGTTTAGCAACCCTCATCAACATTTAAAAACATGCTGACATAAAAGGCTGGGAAATTTTTCATATAGGTTACAATAAGTATTTAGGTCAAAGACTAATTAATCATTCAGTATAGGTCTGCTTTTTTTAACTACACTGATTATGAAGAAGACACACCAAAAGGTTAAAGACCTTTTGTACTGTTACAGTCCAGATAAGTGATCTTCCACTCAGTTTTGGAACAGCTGAAACTACAAAAGGGAAGAAACAGACAAAAAGCAAAGTTATTTCAGTCTTGCTTTGTCATTCTAAAATTCTTTTCTTCCTCTCCTAATCTGTAAGACTTTGTGAAGGAACTTATATTTTTGTTTGGTGTTGCAAAGTTGTTAATCTCATTTTTACAGCTAAAAATCCTATTAACTTGAAGAGTTTGACTAAAGGAACTTTGCCACGGTGAGGACAGTAGGCACAAAAGCTAAGACCTGGCAGGACAAATAACATGCAATTTTATAATGTCAGAAACCCAGCTATTTATTAGATTTCATGGTAGGAAATACTTAGCAGTTCAAGGTAAGCATTTTCAATGGTAAGATTTAGTTTAATGTTCTCAGTATTTTACAGCTATGGTCTATAGTCCATGAGAGCTACAGAATAATTAATAATTAGTTGCTGCTTCTTGTAAATGCAAGTGAATCCTCTTAAAGCCTTCTTCAAGTGAGAGCTGAGTCTGATACAGTATCTGACACTGCCATTTGTAGGGACAGGTAAGTACAGCACAATAAGGGAGGGAACACATTGGAGCTGGAACTTCATCTAAAGATCTCATTGAGTTTTACTGAATTCAGTTCCAAACCACAGCTCAAACACAACCCAATTTTCATTTCATCATTGCTAATGATGATATGATTTCACTGACCCCCAGCATTCTCCTCAGGCCCTGTAGGTGCCTGTCTGTGCTACAGAGCACCACCATCTGATAACCCTGTGACATGCTGCTGCAGGAGATGTGCCTGTGCCCCATTAAAAAAAGTTAATGCTCTCTCATATATTAACTGGGGACTTTCTAAATGCAAACCACAGTTTAAAGAGGTAGCTTTACACTGTCACACTTGTGTCTACAGGACTCTCAGAACAGCCTGGAGACACTGGGCATCTAAAAGTTTGCTGCATCACAAATTGAACATGATGTAAGAAAATCATACTGTTGCAAAAATAACAAGACTGACACCATTCTGAACTGTAAAGCAGGTAAAGCAATTTATTATTTGGTCTTGGCATTGGCAAGGCATCACATGGAGCCAGAGGGTGAGGCAGCAGGGGTTTCTTAGCTGAAAGAAAACTGGGAGCAGAGGCATAACTCCTCGAATAATTGCAAAATATAGGGGAGTAAACGATCTTCCGTGTCCATTGCCAGCAGGAAAAGAAGTGATTGGTTTATGGCAGGGAATGGCTAAGTCAAGTTAGAGTAGGGAGTACCTTTGAACTGTAAAGAACAGTGAGGCACTGAACAAGAACATAAGAGGAAATGTTGGGAATCTGCCACTGGAAATCTTTGAAAAAAGGTTAGACAAACATCTGTCAGGAATAACATAGATGCAGCAGACATGACTGATACTGAAGGAATTAATTAGCCCATCCCTTGAACTCCATTCCTGCTCTGTGTTTAATGGAACCTCTGGAAAAACAAAAAAAATCTTTGCTAAGACTTCCTGAATGTTTTCCAAGTTATAGCCGTGAGGATCATCTGTGTTTGGAATCAATCCATGGGAATCACTTTTTGTTGGATTGTCACAAAAGGCAGCAGCGATAGGTACAGAGGTGGCAGCCAATCCTATGGTCTCACAAGGAATCCTGTTTACGGTAGTGTATCTCCAAATCTCACAAAAAATAAGTTTCATATAACCTCTGTGTTATGGGAACTACATTTACATTGGAACTCTAAAGAAAAAACAAGTAAAACTACTCCATTGAGACAAATAGGACAATGGGGAATGGATGCCCTTCCAATTCCAATAAAAAAGAAAAATCTTGTGTGGCACATTGTGATACAATAGAAGATTTGTTTCATTTACCAGATGAATAGGCAACATGAATAATGATCTGTTCATCAGCAAAACAGGAAAAAATAACAAAAGAAAAAGCCTCTTTCTAAGTGTTTACTGACTTAGCAGTGTAACAGCCTTATCTCCCTTCCTCAGCCGTGCTATCTGAATCAGCAGTAGTGAAACTTTTCAGCAACCCCTACATGAAAGCGGTGGAAAGGGTGATGAGGGATTTCCGGCCTGTGAGCTCGCCCTGGAGCGGGACAGTCAGCACACTGGCTCTGACATTCTTTCTATGAAGCACTGCAGTGACAGCTGAAGTTGCTTTCCAGAAGTCATCTCATCATCTGACAGCATCCAATACCTTATCTTTCCTTAGAACAGGAGACAATCTACCTTGAATTTCCTGCTGTTCTGAGTTTTCCAGTCTGGTGGCAATGGCAAATTATCTTGGAGTTACCTCAGCAGTGTCTTTCATCTGGGTTATGACACTCCTGGCTCAAAATTGCTTTGTAACAGGTATGTAAAATTCCACTTTTTAAAGTCTTGAAAAAAGTAGCTGGATTTACAAACAAAAATGTGGGGGAGGACCATGTGTAAATGTGTTTCTGGCAGAGGAAACCACAGGGCTTTGAGAATGCAGTGCAACAAAACCTGGCTTACCGGGCAACTTTCATTGTTGGTCTAATTCAGTTGTTGAAAATGTTGAAGCCTTTTTATCTAAATGCCACAGAACTACTTTTTTTAAAGATCTTGGGATTGCATTTAGGATTAAGCTCAGATCTATTGAAATGTAACTTTATTTTGTATTATTTTAAATGCCAGAAAAAACAGTTTTGAACAATCCTCAGAGATTAAAAGATGAGACCAGTTCTCTTTCAAATTCCATTATCAGCTTGACAGGATCCACCCTAACTGCTGGGATATCTGCAGATGCTCAGTGCACACCAGAAGCCTCCAGATGCTTCATTTTTTTTCCAGGAGCTAATGCTTGTTCTATTTATGTTAAAGAACATACACAGTAATTGCAGATAATCGATTTTCTCACCTACTGAAAGGCTTCTGGACTGAGTGAATTAGATGCTCCAGTCCTGTTGAAATTCCAAAGGATTGGAGTACCTAACAACAGTAGTGTCCTCCAGCAAAACCAACACTGTACAATTTCCACTGGGGAAAAGGAGAGCTTGAGGAAGGACCCTTCCTTAGGACACCTTCTCAGGCACCCTCATGGCTCCAAGAGCCCCTGTTAAGCTCAGGGCTGATCTCCAGCTGTTGTCTTGGAGCTGTTTTGTGGCATGTCCTGTCCCCTCCTGAAATGATTTGCTGACTGGGCTTCACATATGGACTCTGGATTTAGGCTGTAGGTAACCTTGTTCCCAGGACAGACTTCAGGCATGTGTGGAACCATCTCCTGCTGTTCCCAAATGGATTTTCTGCATGTCTGACTCGTTGTTCTTGCTCTCTGGGGCTGGCAGTAAAGCTCCCAGTGTGCCCACTGTGGTGCCCTGGTTGGTGAGGGCACAGCCCTGCCTGTCACCCTCTGCTCCTGGCCCCTTTCCTTGTGGAACAGCCTCATGTCTGCTGCTCCCTGACACCAGCAGCCAAAGAGAGCTCTAATAAATCAGAGTGAAGGTTAGACGCAAGGCAAAGAGAAAAACAACATCTTCCCCCCACAAAAAGCATAAAAAGGGAACTAATACACAACAAGGCCAACATCCACAACTTACAAAAACTGAACAATTTTCTTGTTCTATGGCAACTTTGTCTTGCTGTGAGATTCTTCTGTCTAGGTGTTCCCACTTATTTCACAAAACCGAATTTTTAACCCAAGACCAAAATACTGAGCAGAATGTGCCAGTGCTAAGTTACTTAAATAGAGCAGAGCTTAAAGTACAGCTGTGTGCAGCTCATGGACCAGAAAGGATAATGTACTTCTAAAGGATTAGTGTACAAACTCAGTCATCTTTAGAACAGAGTTCAGAGGTAATTTAAGAAGTGATGAAGAGACTTGAAGAGGCTACTGTTCTTTTCGGATTCCTTCCTCACAATGTGGAATTCATAACTTTTACAAAATGTATCATTTCCCTCACTGTTTTCTTTTAAAAGGCCTAGCAAATTTTAAGACACAACTTTAGTTCCATACCCTAGAGTCACTTTTCTTATAATTTGCAACTTAAGTTTCTGGCACTGAATTTCTATATTATGCTGTGTCTCTATCATGCAATGCACATGTGAAAATTATTGTCCTGTAATTGAATGGCTGACTGTAGCTGTTCACAAATACCTAGGTAATTTTCAAAGCTTTCATTAAATTCCTTTCAGTCAGCTGCTCAGCGTTATTTGGAATTTGTAAAGTTGGTCATTGAGAAGCTTCCTTTCTCAATGTTACATTTTTTAAAAGTTGTATTGACTCAAATAGGGGAAAATGGAGAAATAATAGACTAAATAAAGTTGAAGTCCTTGATAACAGCACACAAACCTTCACTGAGCAACAGGGCTTCTCTGCCTCCTCCTGCAATTTAGGCTTGACTTATGTTCAGGTCAGGGCTGGATGCAGCCACAGTTTGTGTGTGGGCACTGCTCAAGGGTTCAGTGGCTTTCCCTCTCTGCTGAGATAAAGCCACCTGATTCAAAGATTGCTCTTCCAAATATGTAAGCTAAATGTAAGGACAGCAGAGATGCATCATTTTCCAAAAGCCATTTCCAGCCCCACCACATGCAGTGGGAGCAGGAGCTAAAAGCCTGTCTGGTCTCTTAGCACTCATCACAAGAGTGGCTTGGCTGCCAGTTCTATCTTTTCATTCATAAAATTCAGTTTAACTCGTCTTGTTAAGAAGTCATGGGGTCGATTTGGAGGCATCACTTCATCCTGCCTTGAGAGTTTATGGACTGCCTGTGTTCTGAAGCACAGATTTTATGAAATATTCCTTAGTGTACACACCTAATGAATACAGTCTGACAAACATATTGAGCAAGGAAGTAACACCTCTGGCTGCTGGTTATCTGACATGTCTGCAATGAAATGCTGAAATGCTTCATTTGATAGGGCAATTACTCTATGTAACTTCAATATAATCTTTTTTTCCAATAAATGCCCCCAGTAAAATACGGAGGCAAAATCGTAATACACTTTCTCCTTATTTGTGCTAAATCCTGAATTTTGTCCTATGCCCTTAACACAGATGAGAAAGAAGAGCAGGTGTAACCTGAGCTATGCACTTGCTGGTGCAGGTGTCACAAAGAGTGAGCCAGCTGTGGCTATTTAAAAAGCTGGGTGAACTGCCTGGAAAAGTGTTAAATTCACCTGGCCTTTCTCCTCTTTTCCTGCTCCCTGCCAAACACAGTAAATGGAACACTTGACAGTGGCTGGGGGATGGAAGCATCATGCCAAGCTAGGAAAAAAAAAGTAAAAAGAGTTTAGGAGGAATAAGGAACAGCAGAAAGGATACAATCTTCTTATTTTCTTATTGGTATGTTAATTCCATGAAAAATTATGTGTAACTCCTTTGCTGTTACATACCTTACCATCTTGATAAGAAGGGTGTAATAACATAATCAATGTTTTGGTGCAACAGGTAGCTTTAATTTATTTTTTAAAAATGAAAAGAGAGAAAATGCTGTATATGCATTTAGTCTAATGACAGTCAGACCTCTTGAAATCCCAGACTATTGTGTAAAAAAAAATACATCCTATTTTTAAAATATGTATTTTATGCTAGAAATTAGTTTTCTGCTATCCTCAAGCTAGAAATTTTTTAAAAAATCAATTCAGTTGATCTTAAATTCCTCATGAGGAATAAATGTTCATATTCAAATAATAACCTTGACTATCTTATGCCTTAATTACAGGTTCCATTAATTCACCTTGCAGGATCAAGGGTATAGGAATTTATCTTGATCAGAAAGCGAATTTCTCAGAAGCAAGTAATGGATGTAATCAATTCAGTCTACAGCTGGCAAGTAAAAAGCAAGTTGAAGAGGCTCTGAACCATGGCTTTGAAACATGCAAGTATGTGCCATCAGTTAGTGACCCTCTACCTTTAGTGAACACCTCCACACACAGCTGAGGCTGGTGATAAATCTCATACTAAAAGCACTGATGCTTTTTTTATTGTAGCTATGGATGGGTGGAAGACGGATTTGCTGTTATTCCTCGGATAACATCCAACCAGAAATGTGGTCAGGGAAAAATTGGAATAGTACAATGGAATGCTGGCAAGGAAAAAAAATTTCATCTCTACTGCTTCAATTCCTCAGGTATGTAAGCATGACAACTGCATTTTCTGTTTTGGCTTATATTAGGTCTTTTTAAAATCTGCATGAAAAAAAATCATAAAAGTGAGTAATTTCCTGTAATTTGTTGACCCCTTCCCCCCAGTCTTAAACATTGTCAAGCTGTTCTTAACTCCAAGCTTCTAGAAGCTTCCAAGAAATGCAAAAGGTGAATTCAGTTAATCCCAATTAATAATTTGGTGCTGCCATGAAAGCTCTTGAGGAAGAGCTGCTTTTACCATTCCTTAATGTTGTCACAGTGCTCTCAATATGTTTTGAGTATTTGGGCATGATGATTTAAAAGAGAGTGATTGATTCTTTAACCAGGGTGTCTGTGTGTGGTGTGTCTGTTCTTGCAAAAAGGCCAAGAGTGGGGTACTTCAGGAAAATTCGATCTTTTAAAATAAAGGGAAGTCTATCTATTAAGCCAAATCAAATTATAAGCCAGAATTGCCAAGACACCATAAAATTAATTAGATTCCCAATCATTAAAATCCAACAGGTCTTTTTAATTTGCATCATCCTAGGTGCAAAAAGACCTGCCCTTCCCCTCATTGGCTATTTACAGATTGAAGATCCAACAGTAGAACTTGGGCCTTGATATAAGTTAGATCTCAGCACAAAAGATCAGTGTTGTTTCTTAATGGCCTCTGTGATATGAACTAAATATAAGTAACTACAGATGTTGTTTTCCTACTTGTGTTCCATATCTATGGTGATTTCATAACAAATATCCCAATAATTAGACCAAGTAAAGGATCACTTCATTATTTAAAATTGGTTCCTAGACTTTGCCAATGAGTTTTAGATTACAAGATCAAGAGAATATGTTTAAAATCCTGAAAGTTTTCAGGAGCACTGTGTGAACAAGGGTTGGAAAGCAGGAGAAAGATGAAGAGGCAGGACATGCACATACAAAGATGTAAAGACCTGAGAGCCTGCCTGGCGACTGTGAACACTGGAGCTTCCAAAGAGACTGAGGATAAAGCTGTAGAGAGAAATGTGGTGTTTCACTGCATGAAATATGTGTTATTCTGCAGCAAATGGGTTGGGTAGATTGGGTAATGCTAAAGAGGCAGCAAGTAACTCCAAATTACTTGCTTTCTTTTTGCTTTAACTAAATGAAAATAAATACATATATACTGTTGGAGTATGTGAAGAAAGTTAAGCTTGCTCAATGATTAGAACACCATTTAATGTATATCCCACATTGGGATGATTCTGCAGTCCTTTATCTTCATTTCCAAAGTCTTGCCTGTTGTAGGCATTTCTTTCCATTTCACTCCAAAATATTTGTCTGAAGCTCGCTTTGTCAATTTTCTAGTGCCAGAAAACTTGCCAAAAGCTCTTGAAAAACCAGAGTGGAAAAAGTGTCAAACCCCTGCCCTTTGGCATTTTATCCTGTAAAGGTGACTGCGTCATCAAACTTCCCGTGAGGATTCTCTTGGAAAACAGCACATACATCGTTTCCCTGTTATTTATGTTGTAACCTGCTTGGTGCTTCAGTGAAATATTTATGGCTTTACATAATATAGAATTTCACTAGCAAAGTAGAACTTTCGCATTTTTGGAGGAGCATTTTCACTTTTTTTTTCTGAGTTCTGATTCAGAACTCAGCTTTTCCAGTTCCATATAAAACTTCACCTACATCTTTATACAGACAACACCTGCTTCTATTAAATTACCTAATTTCTGGAAATTGCTTTTTTTTCTTCAGACTTGAAGTTTTTTACTTCCTATCCTCTCCTCCCAACAAAGAATCAAATCTCTTTATTATCTCACACCGGTGCCTGATTTATTTGAAACTTTTATGGGCTACATTTTTTTTTACAGGAAATCAAAATAATTTTTCCAAGTAGTAACAGTACATGCATATATTTTGAACATATATATAGTACAATTGAAATATTTTTGAATATTGAATCTTCAGTTAAACTTCTTGCCCTGTGGGATGTTATACTGTTGGGATTTTTGTGCAGTATTACCCTAAGTAGTTTTCATGAGGATTATAGTCATTGGTATATGAGTACCACACTTGGTCAAAGGAGTGTGTAACTATGTGAGTAATGATAAAAGCTGTATAATCTAGGTTTTAACCATATATTTGAATTAGGAATGCCTGATTTGAGTAAAGCTTTTGTGAACAAAAAAATAATAATTTCCAGAAGGGAAAGACTGAGGAACAATTTCAATAACTGTGTGTGCAGTAAGTACAAAACTGGTGTCCAACACAACTTTTATGTATTTCTTTTCCCTGCTGCAGATGTCCAGATTAACTCATGTCAACCAGACCCAACTACAACCACATTTCCTTTATCAATTGCATCACGGGACTCAACTGCATATTCAGCCTCTGATTTGACTGAGAACACCACAGCAGTGCCCACTGTGGCTGTGACTGGGTCAGAACAATTCCCAAAAAAGAGATTTCGGGTGGTGTGTGTGACTGAAACGCTCCTACCAACAGAGGGGCCCACCACGCCCATGCCAGAGGAGCACTCACCCACTGACTCTCCCAAGCACACTCCCCACCTGGCCTTCAAGAATGATGCTGTTGTTTTTGGAGGTAAAGGCCTTGCGTGCTACTTATTTAATGAAAATGAAATGATGTACAAGTTAATAGTCAAATTGTTCACTGCTACTTTTGTTTGCTGCCCCACCATCCATTTTGATATAGCTGTACCTGGAGGCCAAATAGGAGTTGTTATGGTTTTGAAGAACAAAGCTTATAGGGCAGGGGATTTTAAAATAGTTTTTAAGAGCTAAGATCTCATTTTATACTTTATGGTAAATTTTAATATGAAATGGTATAAGTTCATTCTGGTTAATGTGATTTGGGGTAAATAAATTTCTGAAAAAAATCTTGGCAAACACTCCCAGTGCAATGAAAAACTCACCAGGCTCTTAGAACCAAAAGAAGCCAAGAAAGTTTTAGGGAGAATTGTTCTCGAGACATGAGGTGTGGGTAAGCAATTCTAATACACAGCAGTGGATAAACAGACTAAATATGAGGAAATGCCTGCTAACTGTAAGGATAGTTAATCACAAGAATGTGTTCTCTAAGCACATTGTAAAAATCCTCCAGTGAAGAGATTAGACAACTATCTGTCAGGGAGGGCCTAAATATCAGTTTTAGTCTATCCTGAAAGAAATGAGGAGGAGTAACTCACCTTTTGATCTTCCTAATATTCTATTCTTTAGTTCCTGTGTATGTACTCTTAGACTAGGCTGGTTTTAGAAGAATTTAGAAGATTTTTGCTCTTAAGCCTTCAGAACATCAGCTTTAGGTACATAAATAAAAACTCTGCTTATATCACTTTTCTCTCCAGGCATCCCCACTGCACTTCTTGTACTGGCAATCACCTTCTTCATTATTTCAGTTGTTCTAGCAGTCCTTTATATCAAAAAGTAAGTTGCCTTTTTTTTCTCTTGGACTGAATTAACTCCTAGAGTACAATCATTGAATATTTAAAATATATACTAAAGAGCAGATAAGCAATGATGACAACATAATAGTGTTGCACAAATTTAAAAAATCTTTAACCTTGTTTTTATGCAGATTGGTTTAGTTGTTACTGTTGCCACGCCATGCTTTAGAAAAGGAACACAAAAAAATTGCCTATTTTTAATTGGTCAGCTATGCCTAGTGTGTAACATTTCTAAGTGTGTCAAAATAGCAACACTGAAATGTGCATCTGCTCATACATAAACCTGTTTATGTAGTTTTATCCTTTTTTTTTTCTATGTCACACTCAAGGTGAAAGTTTTCATCATTGCACTGTGATTTTGCTCAGAAAAAAATAATTGTTGAACTTATTTGTCAAACTTAGACCTTCGATCCAGTGCATCATTAAATGCTACTAAAAAGTGTGCAGTTCCACACCCTAGCCCAGACAGCTTTATCACTGTGTACCACAAATCCTGAATATACATTGTCTGTTTTTTAAAAAAATACCAAAATACTTCTTGAGAAAGCACACTGATCTAGCATGCCACTGTCCTCTGAGAGACTTCTGCTTGAGTATTGTAATTTAATTCTAGCTGTTTGAGTGATACTAGCAAACTGTCAGTATTTCTGCTTTACTGTCTTTTTTTTCTTTTTAAAGGTACAAGAAAACCTTGCCATTTTTAAACAAGAATCAGCAAAAAGAAGCAGTTGTAACTACTGCTCTCAAAGAGACAAAATCAAATGACCAAACACCTGAGAAGGAAACACAGAATAATGGAAATAAGGTAGAAGAATGTAAAACTAAGCCTGAGGCCACAGTAAAATGTCTAGAAGCAGAAGTTTAAAGGAAAGAATGTGCAGTTCTTGATGGAAGTATAAAATGAAGCATATAGAACTTAGCAGTGCTTTTAAACATAAGTGATTGTAAATAGTCATATTTTCCTCTATCTTTAACATATGAAACCTTGTTTTTTAATAATTACATCTTTGGCAACAAATATTCTTGGAGAAGAACCTGGTATCTTATTTACTTGAAATAAATTCTTCAAATCCATATTACAACTAATTTTTCATCTTTAATAAAGAAGCAATTAGGAATATGCTATTAACAACATACACTACATTAACTATTTGCATGGAATTGAGATCAATATGTAACAGAAAGGTTTGGATATCTGGCTGGAGGATGTCTGCTAGCCTAATGCCTAAAATAAAACGCTGACGCTGTAGTTCTTCCTCATGTAGATTAGCTTATTTCCATTCAGTAGTTGCATGCTGCTTTTAAAAGTGTCTGTTTACAAAGAGGAGAAACAGTTCTGTTTACAAGGGAATAAAAACTCTAAGGATTAACTCACTGTCATTCAAATGCCCAAAGAAGGGTACAAAGATGCTGATGTTTATATATAAATATATATATATTTACAGCAATAACTTACTTAGATACCTTCATTGTATCATAATTTACTGTTTTATTTATTGAAACAATTGTCATTCTTCCACATCAGATATTTGACAGAGGGGGACAAAAAAACCCTTGAACAAGATTTACACTGGAGATCTTTTGTGTATATTTAAGTGTGGCTTTCCTAATAAAGGTCTCACATGGTATGGGATGTCTACAGTACTCCCTAAAAAATAAACTATGGTGGATATGTTTGTCTGGACAATTAATTCTCATGAAAACTGTCTCATGGTAAAAATAATTCATATAACCTTAATGTTACAGAAGTAATTAGTTGTTATAAAATAACAAGACTAGCAGTTTATCAAATATTTTCCTGAATAAAGAATTTAGGTATCTTTATGTGTGAAGGAGGTTGTTATGCCAAAGGAAGGTTTTTCCTTCATCAGGCAACTTGAAAAAGATAGTCTTAGATTATAATAATAATAATTTTTAAAATAGCAATAGAACTGCTCACCTATATTGAGAACTGTTTTGAACTGTGTAATATACTGGGTTATGAACTTTGATATTTTCCATTCACATAAATTTTTAAATGCCCAGTGTTTATACATTCCACTAGTAATGATTTATAGTGTATTTCTAACATCATACTTAGAGATTCCCTGGGTTGGTGTTTTGTGGGGGGGTTTTTTGGTTTGGGTTTTTTTTTTTGGTGGGGTGTTGTTGTTTTTTGGGTTTTGGTTTGGTTTTTTGGTTTTTTTTTTGATAGTTCAGAAATATTTTATGGCTCCAAGTGATTCAGTACAGCTCTAAAAACCGCTCATTTCAGAGGTCCAGCAGCAGAATTTTAGCAGAAAAATGTGCAACAGTGGACAGGACTAGACACAGCTTTCCCAGCCCAGTTAAGTAACTCCTCTCCTTGCAAAACATCACAGTGGAAGTGCTTTGTGAGGAGCAGACAGCACAAGGCCATCAGGAAAAGCCACAGCCACCAGCCATGAAAGTGCCAGAGTAGCAAACAGGCCTAAGGACAAAGGTAGTGGATTCCAGGTAGTTTTGGAAATTTTCAAAATCTCCCTTCTGCCTTTCTTTTCCATGTTTTAGAGATTAGAGATTAGAAATTACGTGTTTCTCTATTCTTTTCCCTACAGCCAAGAGATATAATTATAATGTTGCTTCTGTTTTAGAGCTAAATAAGGGTGCTTTTTTCCCCTGAAGTGTTTACTTGCTAAAAAAAAAATCTATCCTGTTTTGATAAGATAATGCCTTAACCTCTTAAGTGTCTTATTTTATACTGTACCGTAAAAACTCAGCTTTCATTCAGACCTTCCCACTGATACCTGACCAATGCACATGGTTTGCTCTGCCCCTCCATTCCACTACACAATTCCTGCCAACGCCACAAGGGCCAAAGGAGCTGTTACACTGCTCTGTATGAAATAAGGGCAGCTCTAAGTACTAATCAGCAACTGCATTTCATACTGTCTGTCTTTGATATTTTCTCTGTGTAGTGAGCACTACTCAGTCACATTGGAATTGGAATTGGGAAGCACAAAACATTCCTGCCCATTGCTAAAGGAATTGCAAGGGATGCACTACTACAATGCAAGCAGGAAACATTTAAGTACCTGGACCAAGAATGTCAAATACCAAACCCTTAACTGGAGGTAGCAGAAACTTAAGACAAATCCTTCATTTTGTTTCTGATTTTTCTCAAGTGTTGTGCTTTCTTTTTAACAAGACCTTCTCAACAGTTCTGAAGCTCCAGAGCTGCTCAAGCACCTTGGACAAATAACTCATCCCACCGAGCAGGAGAGCACAGTCTGTACTTGTCCCTTGCTGGTGACACCACTCAGATTCCCACACTGAGGCTACAGATGTTTGCTGACCTTAGGCAAAAGGGGTGCTTGGCCTGCAGGAAATACAACAAGGTTTCCAGTCCAGCCCAATCCCTGCCTGGAATATAGGAATGCCTTTGTCGTGGGAAGTACGTGTGTCCATGTGTGAACAGAAGAGGGCAGGAAGGGGAAGTACTACTCCTTTTCTCCTCTTTAAATTAAGGGAAAAAAAAAAGGAGTAGCATTAAATATTGCAGCATCAGGATGTGGATGACCTAAAGGATGTTCTAGGATGTCTGTTTCTCAATGGCTTGTTGTCCTTTATGGGTGTTGGTTGTTTTTTGGGTTTTTTTTGTGAAAAGGTCAGTGAGCATTGACCTTTGCCACTCATATCCACCACCCACATCCTCCCTGCAGATCGGGATCTGCACCAGCAGCTGTGGCCTCGGATGATCCCACTGAGCCAGGCACTCAGGCTCCATTAAGCATCATTTAAATCACTGTTTAAGAGAGCTCATAGTTAAGAGTGAAGGCACCGTGAACCCAGGGCAGTGCAGCACTGAGTGTGCGTCTGCTGAGGGTGCAGCAAGGTGAGAAGTGATCCTGTTTTTGTCAGTCCAGCTATCATAGAGTGTTTTTTAAATAAACCAACTCTATATAGCATTCTGCTGTGTGTTAGAAGGGATAACAGCGTGGCCAGCAGGAGCAGGGCAGTGATTGCCCCCCTTTACTGGGCACTGGTGAGCCCACACCCCGAGTGCTGTGCCCAGTTCTGGGCTCCTTAGGAAGGACATTGAGGTGCTGGAGCAAGTCCAGAGAAGGGCAGTGGAGCTGGGGAAGGGTCCGGAGCACAACTGTAATGGAGGAACTGGGGGTGTTTAGCCTGGGGAAAAGGAGGCCCAGGGATGACCTTATCACTCTGTACAACTGCCTAAAAGGAGGCTGTAACCCGGAGCGGGGTGGTCTCTTCTCCCAGGAAAGCAGCGCCAGGATGAGAGGACATAGGCTGTGCTAGGAGAGGTTCGGATTCGACAAGAGCAGGAATTTCTTCACAGAAAGGTTGATCAGACATCGAAATGTGCTGCCCACGGAAGTGGTGGAGTCACCGTCCCTGGAGGTGTTCAAGGAACGACTAGATGTGGCACTCAGTGCCATGGTGTAATGGACACGGTGGTGTTCGGTCACAGGTTGGACTCGATATCTCAGAGGTTTTTTCCACCCTAATTGACTCTGTGATTCTGTGGATGTTCTGGCGGGGCCCGCTCCGCTCAGCGACAACGCCACCGCCGGCTGCCCTGGATGCAGGGCCTTACAGCCGGGACCAGGTCGGAGGGAAGGACGAGGAGGGTTGTGAGGGGCACGGCAGAGCCGCTCTGGCCCCGNGGCTGAGCGCGGCCCGTCCCGCGCCCGGCGCTGAGGGCCCGCACCGGGGGAGGGCGGGAGGGGCGCGCCGGGGCCATGAGGGGATGTGTGCCCGGGTCTGTCCGCCCCGCTCGGGGCTTCTCGTGGGACTGCGGTGACGAGGGATGTGTGGGATCTTGAAGGGTGAACAACAGGGAACATTTCACAGAGTGACAGGATGTGCCTTGTTGGAAAGGCATCACAGGGATCAAAGTCCAACTGCTGGCCCTGACAGGACACCCCAAGAGTCACCCCATGTGCCTGAGAGCGTTGTCCAAACGCTGCTTGAACTCTGTCAGCCTTGGTGCTGTGACCGCTTCCCTGGAGAGACTGTTCCAGTGATCTGCCACCCTCGGGGTTAAACTTTTCCCGGTATCCAGTTCCGCAGACACCCTCGCAGGTGTTTTTCCCCAAACTTTTCAGTGCTGGGATTTCGGTGCTGAGCTCGGTAGGCCCGCAGAAAGCACGGTGCTCTCTCAGAGGCTCGGGGGAGCACAAGCCCGGCAGATCAGGGAGGAGGTGTCTGGAAGGTGACGGGCTGTGCTCTTGGCGTGTGTGGCCTGGGCGTGTGCTCACCAAACACTCCCGGGAGAGCGGGGCCGGAGGCGGCTGGAGCCCTGCCGGGAAGGAGAAAAGTGGCTGGAGGGGGAGCAGATCTGTGTGGGAGCAGAAATTGGTCACAATTCCAACCATAAATTGAAAGCTTACTGTGGTGAAATTGCATAGTACTTCAGTATGCTCTGACAGGAGCTCACGGTGTTTTTCTCACACCGCGGTGAGATGAGAGCAGCTGTAAATTTTGTTCTGGGTGGGGTTAAGCCCGAGTGCTGCTACAGCTGCCTGCAGTGCAAAGCGCTGCTTTCTCTGTGATGTCTTTCCTCAGGAGGTTGTAACGCAGCTGCTGTCGGGTTGCTCCGTGTTTGAGTTTAGGTGGATGGTCTGCAGTTCGCTTGCCCTCACACACCTCTGTCTGTAGAAGTCTTTAAAAGGCCTGACACAACTGGTTTGCTTGACAAACAATGGACTCTGCAAAGAGGCATTTTGTGGGAAATCAAATGCAGAGGGATCAAGGGGAGTGAGTAGATAAATACTCAGAGGGCATGGCATTAATCCTTGGGCAGACTTGTGGGGAAAAAGATTTGGATGTGAAGGAAGGATGAAGTAAATTGGAGACATTTGAGCAAGTCAGTTCTGTAATACATCCTAAAATTGAGCGTTTTGTGCAGATAGGGAGGTCTCTAAATTGGTTTCTACTGACATGGAGTCCTTGGCTTGCCAGTTTCAGAATGCTGTGGGAGTTCTTTTGATCTGCCGATGTAAGTTGGATGTAAGAAAGCCGATTCCTAATGTGATGTCTGTGTGTAAACAGACATTGACGTGCTTATTTGCAGACATTCTGAAATTCACACCCACAAATATTTAGAATAAACAAAGATTGTCATACATTACCATTGTCATCTTAAGATTTTTTTTTCCATTCCATTGGATGTATTTATATATGTGTGAGTTGGAGCTGAATCTGTGTGGCAGGTAATCTCTATTTAATGTAAGCATTGCTGTAGGCAAAATAGTACATTTTTAGTAAGATTATAATGCTTCATTCCAGACTCTTGGAAGTGTTTCTGATTTGACTGTTCAGGTTGTGTTACTCGTGGAGTAATTACTGTAGGCTGAAAGGAAGTGAAGGGAGTAGCCACTCTCAAACACACAAATGTAACTCTCTCAAATATTTTTAGCAGAGACTCTCCACCTTGAATGAGAACTCCTCTCTGCAGAACTGGGGTGAAGAACTTCACCATGGGTCAACAGATTTCAAACCACACACAAACTGTAATTAACAAGTTGCCAGAAAAAGTAGCAAAGCATGCCTCTTTGGTTCAAGAGAGTGGTTTCCTAACCTATGAAGAGTTTCTGGGAAGAGTAGCTGAACTCAATGATATGTAAGCCTTACTTTGCTTCTTTCTCTTTTTTTTGTGCGTTTTACAGAGACCTTGTATGCAATATATTATTGTGTGCTGGCTAAGCCAGAACTGGCCCCATGGTTTTGAAGTGTTTTCTTCATTTCTTTATGTTTTTATAATGGTTGTAATTATACTTCAAAGCCTTTTCTCTGCCTTAAATTCACGTTCCTCCAATACTCTTCTTCCACCAAGTGTTGCTCTCTCTTAAAAGTTCACAGGAGGTGATTTAGCGTTGTGTTTCTGTTAGTGTCACCTGTGTCCCTTATTGTTCTCCCTTCCACCTGAAGTTGCAGTGCTGCTTCCTCTCTGCTTGTCGGTTTGGGTAGCAGGGAGCAGCAGAAGCCTGGCAGGGACAGCAGATCTGCATGAGGAGGGTGGCACCTGGGACAGAACTGTTTGTGACCATCCCTGCCACCTCTGCAGACATGCAAGGCTGCTCCTCATTAAGGATGAGATGTATCTCGCTGTCCCAAAGCAGTGACCTAGATAATCCCAAACACAAGGCTGCTTTTTTAGTCAGATTTTTCATAGCCTGCCCTTTATTTGACCAGTACAATGACAGTAAAAGGAAATGGGCAGAAAAGCAGTGTTGTCATATTTAGCCTGTATTTTTGGTACAAAATGAGAGTGATAAAATGAAGTGGAAACACAAACACATTGAATAAGGGCTTTGTAATGTTTGCTGTTTAAGTAAAATGTGAATTTGTATTCTGTTTAGAAATTATTTTGGAGAGGGTCATACTTTTGTGAATGACCTTGAGGAACACATAGCTGTCTTCTGGGTAGGCACATAAATAGATTTTGAGGAACATAACCGGATGTTTTGCCTGAGACTCCAGGCATGTATCAGTATAATCCACTCCAAAATGTTGTTATTCAAGTGGTTTCGTTCTTTCCAGTGTTTACTTAAGCCTGAATGTGTTCTGATTCTTATGGAATAGACTGTTGTGTCTGTGTTCCATGAAAGAAAAAATCTTAGGTCACCTGACACATTCACCTGACTCATTATTAATATATACTAACAAAAATACACCTCATCAGCATATGCTGGTACTCACAGGCTTTGTTTTTTTTTTTTTTTACATACCTCTTGAGGAAATAACCTTTTCAGATCAGAGACAAGACTGTGTGATTAGTGCAATAAACAGTGAGAGTATATATGAATTTAAATGTCTATAAAGTACACCTGCTTGCTGATGCTGGATCAAAAGACTTGCACAGCATTTTCTGAAGCTTGCTGTGCAGTTTGAAGTGACATGGATTGTGTATTCCACGACATGCTAAGAAGGTCATTCCTCTGTACTTTGATGCCCCTGGGCAGTTTTGCTAAAATCTCTTTTAAGGACAGAGAGCAGACAGGTGAACCCTAAATAATCCCAGCTGAGGCTGTTGATCTTTGCATGTCCAGCACATGGCCTTAAACTGGTGTTGCTTTGTTTCAGTACTGCAAAATTGGCTTCTGGACAGGACAAACATCTGTTGTTTGAAGTGCAGCCTGGGTCTGATTCTTCTGCTTTCTGGAAGGTGATTGTTAGGATCATATGCACCAAAGTAAGTGTGAACATTTTCATTTGATGGGCAGTTTGTATGCAAAGATTACTTGTAAAATCCAACACCTGCTACCTGTGTTTTGATACAAATGATGTGTTCAGAGGTGCTATTGGAGATGAATTAAGTCTAAATTCTAAGTTTCTGCAAAAAGCACAGCAACAAAAACATTTTTATAACTAAGTTTAAAGGAGTGATGCCTTCCAGTGGAGCACTAACAGCCTTTAGTTACAAATGCAGGTGATTTGAAAGATCAAGTAATCCAATGGTACAACAAACTCTGAACTGTAGATTTTGAAATTAGTAGAAATTAATCAGGTCTTCCAGGCATTATTAGTTGAGCTAGTGTGCCTGTACATAGTCTGATCCCTTAGAAAACCAATCTAAAGGTTAAATGTTTTATTTTAAGACAAAAACTTAGGAAATTTGCTCTGTCTAATGAGGAAATTTCCCCTCTCTATCCTATGACATAAAGTCCTTTAATGATCCTGAATCCCCTGAGCAATCTTAACCTGTGGTTAAACAAGCCAACCCTCAAACTCTGTTTGAAACCAACAGTTAGTAGTTTTCTGCTTACTCCTGGTTTTCATTAAGGCAGCCGTCACTGTAGGCAATTTTGAGTTCAGATATCAAATGCCTGATTAGCCTGTGCTTGGTTCTAAGGTCAGCCCAGGTTTTTGGGCCTTAGGTCCCTACTCACCTGAATCCATTTGAGTGGTGATGACAATTGCCTTGCCCTAAAATTGTGGTGCTGCCTGTGGTGTTCCTCGTGCTGCAGCAGCTGTGGGCAGTCCTGACTCTTGCTGGGGCAGACTGCAGCTTGTTTGTGTGGTGAAGGACATTTAAGAAGGGGACAGCTGCACTACATGAGAACTGCAGTGCTTTACAAACATTCTGAGCAATGCCAAGTTAAAACCTGATAAGTAACCGTAAACAATTCTTATATCTTAAGATAAATAAAACAAGTGGCATCGTGGAAGCTTCTAGAATCTTGAACTTGTATCAGTTCACTCAACTTTATAAAGACATCACCAGTCAAGCAGCAGGAGTTCTTGCACAGAGTGATACTTCTGAAGAAGCTGCTGAGAGTTGGATGTCTCTGTCTTCGTGTCAGGCCAGCTTGTGGATGGGAAGGTATTTTGATACACTTCAGCTTCTGACCCCAGTTACAGCATAAGCATTTTGGGAGTTGTGCTTCAAACCTGAACTGCAAATACCTGCTGGCTCTGGGCAGCTGCAGGCTTTGTACCCTCACAGACATGAACAGACACCTTCCCTTGCACCAAGGGAGCTGCAGTGCACTTGTGTGAAATCCTGAAATACGGTGCTACCATACCTTAGCCTCAGAACAACCCTTTGAGAGATCAGTTCTAATATAAACATAGTATACATTGAATGTCCTGAATAAGGAAACGGGAGGAAACGGAATCAGCTGCAGCTACAAATCCAGGGGGTTTGACAGTGTTTGTTTAAACGGATTTTGTTATTGTTCCACTTAAACTTTCTCTTCCTCTTACATTTTGGCATGTGAAAGTTCCCATCTGTTGCCACTAGAAACCCATCAGTTATGGTAATAATTTAACTTGTAAGACTGGAAAAATGTGAACTGTCACACTCATGTTAACCTTCTGCTTTGTTAACCAGAGGAAAAACAAAAGACTGAGGTCAACACCTGCAATAACTTCAGTTCAAACTGAATGTAACAGCAAGAAGCCTGTCACCCTTTCCCTGTGTGGAAGCGTTGCTGCTACCAGTAATTCCTTACTTTTCCTGAATAAGTTTAGGGTTCCAACTCAGTTTAAAGTGGGGTAGAGCTAGATTTTACAAGAAAAGGTAGTAAATGGTCGAGTTCTCTATGTTCATCAGTGAAGAGCTGGCAGCCAGGTATTTTAATACCTGTGTGCACACACACATTGCTGTTGCAGTGAAAAAGGGGTCACCTGTGTTGTCACTCCATAGAGACCACTGGCTTTTCTAAGTCAGTGCACTGCAGAAGGCATTATTTTAATTTCATTTAATTTCCTCTAATTTGTGAATGTTTGAGAAAGACCAGGGAAATTGCTTTCTCAAGGCACCAGAACACATGTTTTTCTGGAAATGGCCTTTTGCTTCAAACAGTCAAACCAAACAACATAGACCCCAGATAATTATGCAAAACAACTTTATATATTGCTAAAGTCAATGAGGAAGATAAAAGGTTTCCTATGTGAGTTTTTCAGCGTTCTTCCTGTTTGTAAACTTCATCACTTGAGGCACAATCAGTCACAAATAAAAACAAGAGTATGCTTTGTTAATATGATGCAGTTTGGTGAGCTTGTGTTTTAGCTAAGTTTTTCAAGTTAGTAAGGAAAATACAGGCTGAAGCACCTTCAAGTATTCTACACCAATGAAATCCTCTGTGTATTTTTCTGTGATAACCACCCATCTGCCTCAGTTCTTCTCACCTTTTGACATTTTTCAGCTCTGCAAAGTTAGCCCTCACTATCTAAAAATAGCAAGTGTTATCTGTTTAATTCCTGACTTTTTTCCCTAGAATAATACCCCATATCTCTACAACATCCACTTCCTATTCAGAGCATTCAAAATATGACTATGTGATTTATGCTTTCTGATAATGAAAAGATAAGCATTTCCTTAGTCTGTCACTCCTTTATTTTACTGTTTCTTCAGGAACTTAGTCCTGTGACTAAAGCTGACTTTGCAGAAACTTTATAAATAGGCCTTGTATAGACACCAGCAAATCTGAAAAATTCAAGTGCTCTTAAAGGTTAGTACTCAGAATTGCATGAGGGAGGAAAAAGATCTAAAGAACACACTGAGAAGGCTTCTTGGAAACTGTTGTCCTCACTGTATGCAAATTAACATCTGCAAAAAACCCCACAACCTTGTAATTTTAAAGTTATTTCTCCAAAAGCAAATTGAAAAGGAAACCCCAAGGACCTACTGAAGGATAAAACAAAGGCATGTTGACTGCTGTCCAGTAGCTGGCTATTCTGTACAGTTCAAAAATGAATCTGTATTTGACAAGCTCCCTCAGATGCCTGAGCAAAAACAGGTAGCCACTAAGGTGGACTGACTTCTGAAATGCTTTTTTTTTTCTAGAACACTATCTCTGTCCCTCAGGTCAGAACAGGAGTTCCAAAATCAGGGTTTTGAAAACCCAAGCAATTTAGAACGTTTCTTTGGTTGTCTTGGAAGTGAGCTGTGACTCTAAAATTGTGAATTTTATATGTCTGGTCAAGCCAGTGAAAGCTGAGGATTCTCTGCACCTTTTCACACTTGAGAAGTCTTGAATGGTGCAAGTATTTGAGATACTCGTATTAGATGCAGATATCTGTTATTTGGGAAGAAGATATAAAATGTCAATATCTATCTTGGGTAGTGAGATAATTTTTAAATTTCCTCACCAATAGAAACATGTGGGAGTTTAACTGGAAAAGCTGTGGTAACAGTCATCTTGAGAGTCCTAATTTGAGGAGCAGTCATGTGGAGCATATTGCAAACTGAAATCAGCCTTTTCAATCTAATGAGCAGTTCAGCTCCTGGCATTTTGATGGCATGTGAATTGAGTGAAGGTGCATTCTGGTAGTGATCCTCTTGACATGCATGTTTTTGTCTGGGATATAAACCAGCTCACAGAAATTTGGCAAAGTCCATTATGAACTAGTTCAGCCTGATGTGCAGCGACAGGAAAGCAGGTTCTTCTCCTGCCTTTAATGTAAACACTGTTTCTGTTCTTCTGCCCAGCCATGTGATACAAAGCAGTTACAACTCCTCACACTTCCTTGTTGATAGGAAAAGGGATTTGCAGAACCCTTAGCAACACCAAAAGCACCTGTCACAAAAAATAAATGCACATTCTGGCTTAGTTTAGTTCACTGCCGACATAGGCTGGGATGACATTAGTAGTCCATTCACAGATTAAAAGCACAGGTGTTTCTTTCTGGCCATCACTAATTATTATGAAAAATGTAGTAACTGGGGTAGTTTCTGGGGCATAAATATCAAACATCTGGAAGAAAACATCTGGTCTTCTCTTCTGCAGGGTTAAACAGCTGACAGATGAAGAGGAATGTTGCATCTGCATGGATGGGCGTGCTGATTTAATCCTGCCGTGTGCTCACAGTTTCTGCCAGAAATGCATTGATAAATGGTAATATAGACGAAAGGATATTAATTATTTTATAGTCTGCACGTTTCAGTTTGGTTTGACAGATGCTATGGTCACCATATAATTTAATGTCTGAAGATATTTCCAGGCTAATGTACATATGATACATAACAAGCTTGAGTAAAATCAGACTGAAGCAGAAGGAAAGCAGGAAATTTTGTAAAAAGGAGATGTGAAAGTGCTCTTCAACATTTGTTTTGTAGTTTCTTATATCTTTTTATTCTTCAAAAATTGAATTGTTGTAATCTTGCTCAGAAACTTGAGAAGATGGTATGTGCAGATGCTGGCATGTTATGCTTCACAAAATCTCATTTAAGGCTTGTTAAGACTATGCAAATACGAAGGCAAGTTGGAATGTCTGTCACTAACTTGGGAAATAACTATCAGAGGGGATTTTTTCCATATGTTATGCTTTCACTTCAAGTAAATAGCATACAATTTACTGATTTAAATATGTCAGACTCTTCCAGAAAGATACTTCTTCTCAGTGGCAGCACCTTCAAATTTCCATATATAACGTGTAGCTTACAATGTTCAGCTTCACAGTAAATTGAACACGTTTTTGGATGCATCTCTGCATCTCTTATACACCAGTTCTTGGAAAAATGGGAGAGAAAAATTCTTTTGTGGAGGAACACAGCTCTTGTCTGACCATGCAGGCATTCAGGGATTAGGGGAGTATCCTGGCAGTCTGGCAGGGGGTTTTTGGCTAGTTGGTGCAAATGGGTTTACACATAATTTGTGCATAAGAATTTGTTCTGTGGCTTTTTGAAAGACTTACCAAGGAAGTTACTATTGTACAAGCACCAGGCTTCCACAAGGAGAAAACATAGTAAAAAAATCACTGGATCTCAGAGTACAGGAAGTAATTTCTCTCTTGTGGGAAAATATCCTAGCATCTATCAGCAAGACAGGGCTTAGTTTAGTGACTGTGCTGGAGAGTGGATTACATGCTGCTTTGGCTGATGAATCAGCTGAACTCCTCACTAAGTTCCAGTTACACCATGCTTTCTTTTGGTCTGTAATTTTTAAGGTTGACCTCCTCTTAATTTAGGCATAACAGAGGCTCCCAGCTCCAACGTAAATGTTTGGGACACCCGAGATGGTGGAAGGGGATGGGACTCCGAGGCACCAGTTCTAAACTTCTGTGAGCTGCATGACTCAGGAAAAGGCTCCTTCATCTCTTTATCTAGGAAGCCTAAGGAGACTGGTTTCTAAGGACCTCAGCTGAATTCCTGAATATGGGAAGAATTAATTTAGACAGTGAATTTCCATTTAAACTTTCTGGCCAGGTTGCCAGATGCATTCTTGTCTGACCTGAGCAAACGATTAGGAGGAACATGATTCCAAATTTTCACTCAAAGAATGGAGCTCCATTCAGAAGTCTTCCTCACAAAGAAAGAAGTTTTAAAACAAAGAAAATAGATAGGTGGCCTAATCCAGTTAACGTGATCATTCTTGAAGTTCCCACTGGGTTGG
Source organism: Pycnonotus jocosus (assembly GCA_013400435.1). Taxonomy (NCBI): domain Eukaryota; kingdom Metazoa; phylum Chordata; class Aves; order Passeriformes; family Pycnonotidae; genus Pycnonotus; species Pycnonotus jocosus. The sequence continues at coordinate 48,618 of VWYP01023563.1, read as the reverse complement.
TTTTTGTTTGGGTTTTGTTTGTCCGTTTGGGGGCTCTTTTGGCTTTTTCTGGCCAGCCAGAGATCATCAGTGAAAACCACTCATTTCTGTGCCTTCCTAACAGGAGTGACCGCCACAGAAACTGTCCCGTGTGCCGCCGGCAGGTGACTGGGGCAGGAGATTCCTGGGTGGTGTCAGAGGCCCCTACAGAAGATGACATTGCCACTTACATCCTTAACATGGTGGATGAGGCGGGACAGCCCCACAGACCCTGACCCTGCCCACCAGGCTGATGAAGGCAGAACCACTTGAAGTTCTTGTTCTCCCGAGCATCTGGTTTTACCTCTCCTTGCCGTTCTTCCACAGTCTGTCCTTTCCTCCTCCTCTTGGCTGCTGTGAGTCTGTGCTGCTCTCCTAAAGCACAGGGTATCTGAGCAAGGCTCTGTGTGTGCAGTCTTCATTATTAAACTGTTCTTTCAGCAAGCTCTTTGATCATTAACACAGTTTACTTTAACAACAGCGTTTGATATTAATTGACAGTTCAACTGCTCGATGAAGCAACTCGTAACAGCACAACTACAACTGCAAACTGTTTGAGCATCACAGTGTCCTGCTACAGAGATGAACCACGGCAGATGGCTTGACCTCACAGTTCTTGCCCTTGAAAGCAGTCCCTTATTCACAACTGATGTGAATAAAGATGATGAGTTAGCACTAGTGGTTATTAATTTGAAATTTTACTGTTGAAACTTGAAGGTGTCCCACTGCCTGTTCTTAAGTAGGAAGTTATTGCTGCTCTTAGTGTTTACAGGTACTTAATCTGATCTGTTATGACTTTTAGTATTAATTATTTTAAATCTTTTTTGGAGAGTGTAGGCAGGCCTGTAAATGTACATGTGCACTTCCCCTTATTCTTCTAACAAGACTTATCTCTTAGAATATTTTTTTAAATATGATATTTAGGATAGTCTTATTAGCTTGGAAACATTAAACAGTTTCATGCACAATCCTAAAAGCAGTAAATCAGCTTTTCAATAGTTTTTGATAAAGAGCAGCTAAAATTATTTCTAAACATTGGGCATATCTGAAGAGAATGCCTTTATTTGAATTAGCACTTAAGGTGTAGTTTAATCTAATGCTGTGGTTTTACCTGCTCCTCTTGAGTTTTTGAAGTGGTGAGATCAGAGTTAAACGATACAAGAAGAGTTACAAGTGATAATCTAAGTTAGGGTGCTCTACTTTATATCTACAAGTGCAATATGCTTTTATGTAGCAGAGGGAAGCTTCTTTAACAATAATGTGGCTTGGAAATGAGACAGCTTGGAAAAGGGATATCACAACTGGAGTGCAAACAGTGTTTTGTGTCTAGCACAATAAAGTCTTTAAAGAGCTGAGTTTAGACAGCCTAAAATTGTTAGTATTCAGGAAACCCATCTTAAGCCTCTTGTGCATGAGTAGTGTTATGGAAATGAATGGCTACTGTAGAGAATTAATTTATACAAATATATATATATTAATACTACTTTTTCTCACTTAGTAACCTCAAGTTAAAATATTCAAGTGTAGCATTTGAGGGAGTATCAGCATAAATCTTGCCTACTGTGAGACTGCATTTTTCCTTACCATACCTGTTAAAATTCCAAGATGCCATAAGGCTTAAGTCCTTTTGTCACAGACAGGTTCTGAACTAAAAGGCATGTGCACATGTAGATATGCATATTTAGGTTATTTTTCTTAATTGGCTACAAAATAACTTAATTACATCAATTTGTTAAAGAATGTGCACAGCATATGGCACCCATTTGAGCTTGGCTTGTGACACCATTATCAAATTTATCATAGGTTTCAAAAAAGAGAAGCAACCCTTCATGTGTCTGTCATCAGAGTGCCAGTATGGCTTAGTGTGTAAATCTGTATTTAGCTATGGAAAAATCCTTTTAGGAGTGTATATAGCTGAGAATTCTTTTTTTTTTTTTTTCCCTTAAGCCATTGATAGCAATGAAATATTCTTCAGTAAATGTATGGAGTGTTTGGTTGCATAAAGGCAGTTATTGTTTGGGCTGGAAATTGTTACTGGCCCAGGATTTCCCACTAAAACATGTGCAAATATTACTAACCATGCAGCAGTTTGTTTTCTTTTTGCTTTTTGAGCTTGCATTAGTCCATGTTCAGAACTTTCAAACAACCTTTGAATTTTTTAAACTTTTTATATCACTGGAACAGAAAGAACATCTAAATGAAAGCTTCAAGCTAACTTTATTTTTCAAGTACTTCAAGAATTATACTGAACTGAGATTTTGTAAGTTGACTTTCTGCTGAGAACTTACATGAACTTCTTAAAATGTAATTTTATAATGATGCAAACAGGTTGTTAATTGCAGCATAATGACAATTACAATATAAACTAATGGAAAATTATTTAAATAGTGAAAAAGTAAACTTTGTATTCTGTACAGCTTTTTTAAATTAAGTTGCTGTAATTCACACTGCTGTGATGTAGATACTGTAATGTGTGCCTTGTAAAATACATGTACTGTATGTTATATGGAGAAATAGATACTTTAACACTGAAAAACTAGTAATTTGGTACTGGTTGGTATTATTTAGTCTGAAGTGCAACATTTAGCAGACAATTTTGGAAAAGGAATCCATTGGCGTGGACATGGCAGTGAGTTCCAGAAGCTAGGTCTTGAAAATGTGAATTACTGCAAATAGCTGTTGGTGGGGGGCATTAGAACAAATTAACTTTCTTGTGTTAACATTTCTTACAGGTTTAATGTGAAATTGTAACTTAAACATTAAAGATGGTATTAATAGCTAAGAACATTCCACTATATTAAACTTTGTGTATGAATTGTGCAATAAAGTTACTTTGGAAGAAATGTCAGAGTTCTTTTAAGCTTAAGGAATCTCTTGGCTTTAGTACCACAGAAGTCTGAAAACTGAGTTTTGATCCAAATACATTTGCATTGTACAGGTGGTGTGGTTAGAAGGGTGGCACTGTGAGTCAGAGCTCTTTTAAACTTTGAAGGGTGGTGTCAACAAGATAACTCAATGCAACTCTGCAAATCAAAAAAAAACCAAAAAACCAAACCTGGCTCTGATTTGACCTCTTCTAGGTACACAAATAAATTGGAATATTCTGCAGTGATGGGAAAAATGAAACAACTCTAATTCTTAGAGGACAATATTGAGGAGCAGGTTTGTTCGGGGAAAGGATTTTTATTTTCAGAAAAGTGTGATACACTTTTTCCCCAAGTTATTTCATCATGTTTATGATGGTATTTTAAAGTTTAAGAATGCTAAGGTTTAGAATACTTTTTCTGAATTTTTCCTTGCTTTAAGTAAGAACTGAAATACGTAATTAATGTAACTGTTTCCTTTGTCTAGTTACTTGGCTTATCTGTTTGGATCTTTCGAAGCCAAGGCAAAAATGGAAGAGGAATTCATTAACAGATCAGGAAGTTAGAATGGATAAAATGACCAGTTGACAGGCACAGCAGGAGGTAGGTGTACCAGAGCAATTAGCAAACCTTTATATTTACTAGGTTTCAAGTTTAGGCACCATATCAATGTGATGGGCATGGTTCTTTTTTTCGTGGGAAATGGTATATTTACCTTCCTTATCCTTCCTTTAAAAAAATTCTATACATAATTAGAAAGGTTTTCTAATCCATACTCATTCCAGTTCTGGAAACCAGGGCAACCACTGAGATCTCTGTATTACAGGTTTGAACTGAGCTGTTCAATCCCACCCCTGTAGAGCTGTATGTGCCAAATGTATTATTTTTGGAAGGAACATACTGGCTGTGGTTCTTTGTGCTTTGCATCCAGCTAGATCCTGGCAGAACAGCCCCCTCAGGAAGCCCTAAGGATGTTTGATAAGGTAGAAGCTGTTTGTTAACCTGGCTGGCCTTAATCCTTACACTGCATATACATAATGCTTTAATTTTGTATTCACACAGTCTGTAGTGGAAGTAATATGACAGTAATTAAGTATTTTCTTTGGGTTTCTGTTGTTAAATCATCCTTGAAGATAATTTGCCAGAGGTTTTATCCTCACCTGTTTTAAGTGGGTGAACAGAATCCTCCTTTCAGAGTGTGTCTTAAACATCAGTCATTTCAAAACTGAATTTTTGTTAACTGCCATTTCTTCAGATGCTTGATTCCAAGGCCTAGCATTTATCATACAGCAATACTCTTTAAGGACTGGAAACTTTTCCTGCTGAGATGTGTCTCTGGAATTAGCCTGGATGGGGCTGTGTGCTTTCCCAGTGACCCCAGTGTGTGATCACCAGGTAATGTTTTGCTCTGAGCCAGCCATGAGGGATGGGACAGCACAGCACATTTTGCTTTTCTGTCTGAGCTGCCAAGATGTTCGTTAGCAGATCTTTCCTTACCTCACTAACCCATCAAAACTCAAACAGTAAACACTGGGCATGAGGTTTGTAGGCCTAATATTAAAAGGAATTACCAGTTTGAACTTGGGTAGAACTTTGCACAGTGTGTCTGCTGGAATGAAGCATATGACCCAATAGGTGATTAAATGAGCACTCTTCTTTGGTTCTATGTGTTATTTTAAAAAATGCTAGGTGTTTCCACAAAGTAAGCCTAAAGAATTTGGAAATCTGCACCTCTGAACTTTGTAAGTAAGGCAGGAGTTTGATACCACAATCTGTGCTTCCATGCTGATGTGGTTCTGGCCCATTTTAACAACTCTTCAAAAACTACTTTTTATATGAGACAGTCCCTGTCAGCCATGGTGAATGATTAATGAAGTGGTGTTGGTGTCTCAGTATTACACAGCCTGTGCTGTTTAACAGTGGTGTTCAGTGCTTGGAGAGGCATGGGGGAGAAATGCACATTTCTCATTTACAGATGAACCTGTGCTTCAGCTTCTGCTCATGTACAGAAATAAGGTTTGTATATTGAAAGAGATGATGTTTTAATCTTCAACTGAAAATCTTGACTCCCTTTCTTACTGAAGTGTTTTGTGTTAAGCTTTTCCTCAAAAGTTGTGGTTACTGTAGCAGGATATCTGTGTTGATACTATTTATTTAAATCTGTCACTTGCTGGCTTCTTAGTTGGGTTTTGTTGGATAAATCTGTTGTGCCTGCTCACCATATCACAGTACACCTTGAACTGCTCTGCCCTGAGGGCCAGGGCTGCTCTCCTGCTCCCAGTTGGGTGCCTTGACTCAGCTCAGTATCCACATGAGGCTCCAGGATCAGCAAGAGCTGCTGCATTCCCTGCCCTGGTGCCTGGCTTGGATGAGCAGGGAAGCAGGGTGGGCATCAAGAGATGCTGGGGGCAGCAATGCAATGTCACTTTCAGAACTTTACACCAGGTCTGAATGGTTGGTTTGCATCAACACTGAATTGTTTTAAGCCAGATAAGCCTTTAGCCCCTTCTCCTAACTAAAGCTCACTGTCTTCTCTATCTCCACTGGGTTTGGTTTGTTTTTTTTTTTTTCAGTTTTCATGCTTTATTTAGGTTTAGTTAGTTTAATTACACATGGTTTTAGTTTTCCTTAAATGTGAAGATTTTGAGGAGCTACAATTTTTTTTGAGAGACGTACACACAAAATCCATAACCACATTCTTTTAGAATTCATTCATTAGTGTAATGTTTAATGCTTCCACAAGAGGCAAAAGATAAACATCATGTAACCCAGGCAAAGAAAGAAAAAGCAGTTTTTACAGACACCTTTTCAGACTTGTATTTTAACTAGGCAAAGAGAACAGAAATGTTTAGCCACACATAAAGAACAATGATATGAGACAATAAGGTGGCTCTGGGCTGTGAAAAAAAAAATGTATTCTCCAGTAGCAGAGCAAATGGCCTTAAGTTTGCTAAAGTAACAGAACAGAAAAGAATTGTTCAGGTAGATATGTTGTAAACATCAAATAACCATAATTGACCATTTCAGGTTGAAAGTATAAGATGCTTTTGAACCAACAGCTTTAAGGAAGCCTTGAATAACATTTGAGCCTCTCTCCTAATGAAGTAAAGAGAAAGTAGGATGTTCCTCTATCCTGCAGCAGTGCTTACCCAGCTGCTGCCTGCAGTGATGTTCTTCCAGCCCCTGAGTGAACCCAGCTGTGTTCTAACCAGGTTTGACCTCAGCACAGCTGGGGATCAGCCACTGCCCTGTCCTGCACTGGTCTCTGTGTGCAGCAGTGACTTGTGCTGGCTCTGTCTTTTCACTCCAGCCACAGCCTGAACCAGCTTACTCTGAACAGCCTCACATTAGCACAAAAGTGCTACTTTTACGAAAAAAAAAATAAGGCAAAGCTTAAAGACTGAACTTGGGTATCAGTAACTTTTGCCCAATTAAATGGTGACCAGGAAAAACGTAATAGTGGAAGCTTGAAAGGATGTCTGTTGATATTTCCCCAAATATAATACTATAAGCCCAATTTCCCTTTAAAAGCGGCACACAAGAAAGCACAGAAAGCAGAACTTGTGGTCATGACTACTTATGTGTTACTGTGGTTATTGTCAGAATCCCAATTACTGCCCATTCACTGAATATGCAAATCCAGTTTTGGTTTTTGTTTTTTTTTTTATTTTCAATAACAGCTACAGACCTATTAGAACCTGAGGTAAGGAAAGCTGAAAAGGTATTAAATATATACACAAATTTGGTGTAATTTTAAGGAAACTAAAAAAGACATGTAAGTGACAACAAAAGCAGCACTAATAGCAATCTTCAGGTGAAACAACCCAAGTAAAGCAATGTTTATCAGATGGAAATACTTAAAATTGAAATTCTTCACACCAAGTATGTTGCTTATGGATGAAAATGTTTTGGGTTTTTTCCCAAATAATGTTATGTTGGTAGCAGTTTATTAGTAAGTTGTACTGATGAGATCAAGACATCTGAATTTGATGTAGCTAAACAGCTTAAACCACTTTCTTAGACTTCATCCTAAGCAAATGACACCAATCCTGAAACTGCATTCTATGAGCTGCTAAAGTGCCTAACTGTGAGGCCAACAGGGGCTGCTGGCTGAGAACTTGGGACAATTTTACTCTCTTACAGCTGGGCAGCATAATGTGCATTCACATGATTTTTAGGGGTGCTAAGAATACAAAATCTGGCACATTGCAGACATTAGGCTGGGGCACTGAAGAGCTGAAGTCAAATTCCCACCATCTGTCTGCAGCCCTACTTTTAGATGAAAAGCCTGTGCAGTCACTGCAGCTCTGTGTGCATGACACTGGCTAACTGTGATGGTGAGTGGATGGCCAGAACTCTCCCTCTTGTGCCCTGGACTCCCTCAGATCAGCCTTAATTCCAGGCTGCTGCCTGACATCTTTAGGTTTATCTCTCTCTTGGGGGGGTTCTTGCAAGGCTGCACAGCTGTAGGAAGTGATAAGGAATTCCTCCTTCCACTACTTTAGTGCCATTTCCTTGCAATCTCCCACCAGGACAGCAGAACATTAAAAAGGTGTCCTTGTAGGTATCTCTTGGAACTGCCACAGCCTGAGGAGAGAGTGTTCAATGCCTCTATACATTTATGCCATTAATGGGTCCTTTGGTGGTGTCACCACTGCCAATTTTGGCTGCTTTTGCAAGAGCAAGTGAGACCTGAAGAGCTCTTGAAACTGGGGGTGCCCAAGCCCCAGGAGAAGAGCCTGGCCTAGGAAATACAAGTGGCACAAGACATCTGATTGAGCACAATGTGCAGGGTTCAAGGTCAGGTGAACCTTGATGGGCCAGTATCAGTTATTGGCTTTTTATGCATTAATGCTGAATGCCTTTTTGAATAAGCCCAGTGTCCTTACACAGGATATTAGAGAGCCAGGGGGTAACCCTGGGCTCAGATCCTGCCTCAGGGACTGCAGGCCTCCTTTGAATTGAGTTGCTTTGCTGGACTCACAGGCATCCACACCCTCTGCTGCCCCAGCCTCGAGGTTTTTTTGGTGTGAAACTGTGCAGCTTCTACAATACCCAGGTGCCATCATGTTATTACCTTTAATACTTTCTGCAGTAGTACTGTGTCATTAAGATGATGAAATAGAAAGAAGATTGAAAGTGATGAATACTCCAGTAGCTGCATTTTACTAACCACTTCCTCATAAATAAATAGTTTAACATAACATACCATGATTTGAAATGACAGATTTCAAGTGGGCTGGCTTCTGTATAAATAGACAGCTTGACTTCCCATTCAGCTGTAGTCGACTAAAATACAGACTAAAACAAATGTGTAAAAATATGTCAGAAGTAGGACCAGAACCAGGTCTGGCATTTCTACCACTGATTCATAAGAACACTTCCCTTTTTCAAGTAAAAAATTTCTCTTTACATGCAATCAGAATTAGCTGCATAAATTTCTAAGCAATTCGAAGGGGCATATCCACATATTCCCATTACAAAGCAATAAAAAAAGTGTTCTCAACTTTCAAGGCAAAATTTTCATGATATAATTAGACTCATTACAATGTGTAATAGTGATTTTGACACCATGTTTTCCACTTGCTAGATTAAAAAGCATTCAAATGCTGTTCTTCACTGACATCCTACATAACAACAGGAATTAATTAGTCATTGAACAAGATTACCCAATGTTGGTTTTTCTTGTTTTCAGCAGTGTGACTGCTGAAACATTGAGTTAAAAACTGTTGTCAGAACACCTTCCAGAATGAAAGGGTAGCCTTAAAATTCTGCACCCCATAGAAACTGCTCATGAATAAAGGGTTAAACTTAAAAGTGTTAAAAGCCATGACTGGTACTGAGACTTGCAAGACCAACCCAGGTGGGTGTGTGCTCTCAGCACCTGTGGGATCCTCAGGTGCACAGCACAGCTGTGCTACAGATATTCTCTCTGGTTTCCCAGGCTACACTGCAGGGCACAGTTAAGACAGTATGAAACAAATAGTACATGATTCTGAGTTTGCATGTAATATTTACAGCAATCTTAAAAAGCCTAACGTTCACAGAAACCAAAATCTTTGCAACGAGAATAATGCAGTGACAGGTGACGGCAAACGCTGTTTACCTTCCACAGATACTCCCTTTGTCTCTGTACTGTTCAGTTATGTCTCTGTAGCATCAAAGACAGGTGATTTGAGGTTAATTAGCATCATATCCTGTTTAAGAGGGACATATTCTGGTTTCTCTGAGTCTGTAACTACTTGGACAGAGTAGAAATATCTTCTGTTCTCATGGCATCAGCCAGGAAGCTGAGTTCATTGCACAGAGTCTCGTACCTGAAGGCCATCCGGATCTGGGCAACATTTGTCTTTCGAATGTCATTTCCCTCAGGCCCTTCCTTGCAATAATTCACCCCTAAGAATTTCTGCTTTTCCTGTGAACAGGATTAAAAGGAAGAAGTCAGTTCAACTGCCTTGACTTATTGCAAGAAGTAAGTGTTAGTTGAATGAGTGCAGTACAAGAGAAAAGAGCAGTTTCAACCAGCTGGCCGTTGAACTCTTCCTCAGAGTCTCAACCAGTTTAGGAGATTTTAAGGCCAAAGTTTATCTATATAATCACTCAAAAGTGCACTTGGTCTGGATTGCTAAAACCCTCTGTGTTAGTGTTCAGCCTTCACTGCCACATTTTCCATGTGAGAGGCAAAAAGAGACTCTCTTTTGTTGGTTAAATGTTGCACAAGAGGAAAATGAGTAGCTGTCACTAGGGAATATTGGAAGAAACAACAGAATATACTCAAGAAGCCTCTTCAAATACCAGTTCTTTCAGAGAAATATTCAAAAGTGACATAGAAGAGAGAGTGCTCTTAAGTAAGTCCTAGAGAAAGCCTTGGCTGTATAGAATTTTAAAGCCAAAAAGGAATTTAATCTAATCTGACTGCCTGTCTAAACCAGAATATTTTCTGCAGTACTCCCTTTTAAACAAAAACATGTCTTGCTTGTGACAGGCAGTTTGTTTTTACTTAATGCTAAGACATGATGTAGGAAATCACTGGCAGAAGGATATCACTCAAATAATTAAAAGTTTGTAGAAGGAGAACCAAGCATAAACAGGCATCTGGTCTCTCTACATATTTTGAGAATTCCAAAACAAAGCTAATGGAGAAAAGTAATATTGGTACTTTACTTGCAATGTAAGACTGCATAGCAGATAGTTTGTGACTTTTTCTGGCAAAGAGGACAGGGATGTGCACACTCACATCACTAAGCACCTGCTATTCAGTGTTCAGACTATTGACTTCTGGGTTCCTACTTGCCCTAATGTTCACAGAAGGTGTTTTCCAGCCATACTCACCTTATCTGACAATCCACTCTGTAGAACGCTGTTTCTTGCTATTTCACACAAGTCACACGTACTTAGTTTCCACACCTGAGCTGCAATAGCATATTCTTCCATGAGAGCTTCCTGCAGCACCAAAATACATTTAATATTAAATTATATGTAAATAAGATATAAATGGGGATATGTACTCATTACTAATTAAGGATTTTATACATGCTCTTTAGACAGCTGTGAAAAATTAGAAGTTTGAAACTTTAAAACCACAACTACTATGAAAAGAATTGTTCATTTCAAATTTCCCAAGGACTACTGGTTAATAATTAATAGACACTGGGTATCCAGTTAGCTTAGTCTAAGAAATTGCAGCCTGCAGTCCAGATCCTTGGAGGCATTTCTTAGGCAGTTCCAAAGGAGCCGCCAGGGTACACAAACACCCTGGAGCACCCAGATGTAAAGCCTGAGTGATTTTGCCATGGACAGGCAGCAGGGCAATTTCTCACTCTGGCCCTCCCACGCCAGGCGGGCGGGTGTGTCCCCAGCAGCTGTCCCAGCCCAGGACCTTGCACGCTCCGGTGGCCCCAGGCAGCAGCAGCTCCGTGTCCCGGGCCAGCAGCCAGCCCAGAGCAGGGCTCAGCTTGTCCTGGGACACGGAGCTGAGCGAGGGATGGGCCCCTCTGGGCACAGCAGGGCTCAAATCGGTGCCAGGCACAAATCACAGCCAGTGACCAGGCACTCCTGTCCTGCCAGGCCACCCAAAGGCAGGAATCGGTTTCAGCTCACTGAGCAAGCAGCTCATATGTCATCTTGAGATTCCACATTGTGTTTTTGTAATGTACTTCCCCAGACTTATTAGAGTAAGGAAACTGGACTTTCCTGGCACTCTAGAGGATTGTTTATGAAGGCTCAAACCTCCCTTCAGCCTCATCCTTCATTTTACACTTCAACAGCCAACACTGGAGAGGCAAGAGTACAAAAGAAACATAATTAGGAAATCAGACATTTCCTTCTGAAGCCTAACAGTGAGTAGTAGACAGAGAATGAGGCGGAAGAATGAATGAAGTGACTGAAAGACAAGACACTATGTCCTAGGCAATGAAATAGAACAGCTTTCAGGTCACTCTGGACCCGTGTGGTGCTGTTGCTAAACTCAAAGCTGGTGCTTTTTGCAATTCCTACCTTTGTGTAATGAAACTGCATAGGATCATCTGTGGAGAGGGAGACGTGCAGTCCCTTATGGAGAAATTCCCGTAGCGGATTTTTGGAGTACTCCAGGAATAGGCTGTTGTTACTAAGTGGGGACATAGCAATGGGTATTTGTGCAAGATAATACAGATACTGGAGGACAGGACTCTGAAAAACAAAACACAGTCTGCATTTAATGGTACTATGGGATAATGAAAAAGAGAAGGAAGAAAAAGAAGCAAAAGAAGTTTTAATTTACAAGAAGTCATGTGTTGCTGTTGTACATAATATAACTAATCTGTGATCACATCATCTTTATTACTGTTTTGTCCTAGCCAACCTATGAACCTAACAAGTGCCTTTATTACTGTTACTATTATTAGCACCTGCTATGCCATCTTACCATACCAGGCCCCTCAGGACAGAGGAAGAAGAGAACACTTTGGTCACACACTGCTTTAGTGCTACTCTGCCTGGGTCTAATTTTATGAATTACTATTTGTAAGCATAGTATTGGACGTGTTTTTAGGTACCGTTTTTCTTTGTTCTTGGTTATGTTGAAAAATACTGAGAATTTTCCAGCATTAACCAGAAAAAACTGATTTATAAGGCAACTCCTGAGAAATTACAGTAAACTCAGTACAAGTCTGCCACCCACTGACCAATTACTTTAATTATGAAACTGTGCCCTGAGGATGGGTTGAGTGATGGTTTTCATTAACTAATGTGCCAGGAATTATAGCATTTGTCCTGTCATAAAACATTTGTTCTTTTTAAAATATTGCTGTGTCAAACAGCAGTGTTGAATTTCTTGATCAAAACAATCAAATCCTTACAGAACTTCTGAATGAACCCTGAGGTACAGAAATGCCAATCAGAGAAAATTACCTTTGTCCCCATGGAGAAAAAAAAGAGAGCTTTAATAATAAGTTCCTCTAGGACTAAACCAGGGAGCAGTAGCAAGTCTAAAGTTTTAAGTTTTGTTCATGTAATTTAACTCTGCTTGGAGTAACCAAAAACAGGTGCTGCCAAGTCTTTGACATATCTGAACAGGTGATCTTCCTTCCCTGTGAAGATAAAGCTGTCTTTTTGTAGCTTAAGAATAGGAAGTTCAGTTGAGCTTATTTATTTCACTGAATCATGAAATAGTTTGCTTTGTAAAGGACCTTAGAGATCTTCTGCTTCCAACCCCCAGCAATGGGCAGGGACACCTCCCAGTAGGCCAGGTGGCTCAAATCCCCATCCCACCTGGCCTTGAACACTTCCAGTGATGGGGCATCCACAGCTTCTGGGCAGCCTGTGCCAGGGCCTCACCATCCTCACAGTAAAGATTTTCTTCCCAATATCTAATCTAAACTTACCCTTTTTCATCTCCCCCTTGTCCTGTCATTACCTGCCCTTGCAAAATGTCCCTCTCCAGCTCTCTTGTAACCCTCATTTAGCTACTGAAAGGTGCTAGAAGGTCTCCCTGGAGCCTTCACTTTTCCAGGCTGCACAATCCCAATGCTCTCAGCCTTTCCTCACAGGAGAGGTGCTCCAGCCCTCTGAGCATCTTCATCACCTCCTCTGGACCCTCTCCAACAGGTCCACATGTACTGTGTTGGGAAGTCTGGGTGAAGTTTCTGACCAAACTGAAGAGCTACTTGTGTCTTGCTAAGAAAGTGAATTAACGGGGCAGCCCAAATTAATTTTGGGCTGCCCAGAAAAATGTCAGTTTGGTGCCTTCTGTTTGAATCAGTGATGGATGTCTGAGCACACAGCGATTAGTTTAGGAGCAACCAAGCAATACCTTCTTCAGGAGCAGTCCATGAGAGATGTTGTCTGCTGTCAGAAAGGCAGAAACAAGGTGTGTGATAGACCCAGCTTCTCCACAGTGAGGTCGAAACAGGAAAGTGCACATGCCTCTTTCCCTGAAGAGATGAAAAGCAAGTTTCACTTAAAGCACTGCTCTTTATCTATTTGATATATAACTGCCAGTAATATGTGAATTTAAAAAGAAGAAAATTAAATTACACATTCTCATACAGTTTGATGTGACAACAACCCAGGCCTACCAGTAGTGGACTGCTCAAAAGGGCAGGTCCCTCTACCCAAGCACCTTCTACCACCAGACATATTGGTGTCTTCTTTCCTTCCCCAGTTCCATCTCATTTAGCAATTCTCTACCCACTGGGGGAACAGCTACTGGATGGATTTCAGTGGAGTGAACTCACAGATGGAAATTTCAGTAAACCCATCCAACCTATGGCTGCAAAATTCCTGGTTCAGAATGAGGGAAGAAGGGGAAGCATGTTGCCAAGAGTTAGCTAACAGTACCTAGTGTGATCAGAGCTTGTCATCTCAGGCAGGTTAAGAGTAGTATAAAACCACACCCTCAGAAGCAGAGATGATCTAGGAATGTTGGTTATTACACCATACTTCCACTGTAATTTCTAGAATTATGTTATCATCTACATTAAAAGGGATGCTGGGTTTGAAGTTATAATGGACCCTGTTATTCTGTGCAGACCAATGTCCCACAAGTATCTGGAGATGTTGAAAACACAATTTCAACAAGGAGTCCTAGAATATAAGGCAGGTGGAAGTTAGTAACATTTCTCCTGATGTGAGGATATAATAATCCATCCTTGCTAATATTACCAAAAATATAAAACAGTCTTGCCAGGGCTGTGTTGATTCAAGCACTCAGATTAACAGGGTGAGCAGTTAGTGACTCATTGGTAAATTGTGTCAGTATTTCAGTTGTAAAGAATATTTAAGGATTATCTGGGGGCATTTTAATACAGTAGTCAAAATGATCTTGAGGTAAAAAAGAAATGCATTAGTTCTGGCAGAATCAGAACAGAATTGGAACAGAAAAAGCATGTAGACTACAGAGAATGTAAAGGAAGTCAGGAGAAAGAGATGACTTAGCTATCTCCTGAAGTGTGTCCTTTCCATTACAGAATTAAAACTAACAACTATGCCTGATGGTTGCACATACAAGGTAATTTAAGGTGGGTGTTTGCATTATGAGTTTTGGTTGAATAAGATGATAAAGAAATGCTTGAAGTATCAGTGGGAGAGAAGAAATAACATTTTGAATGCTAACTTGGATAAAACTGTAAAATGACAAATTTCTGCACCTTCTTTAAGAAAATCCACAAATATTTTCTAAATAACTAAAATAACCTAAATAACTCAATGAAATGAACCAAATCCTTTCAGGGTGAGTGATGACACTCTCATATCAGTGGGTAACCTCACTGTGCCTCAGCTGGCGTCAGTTGTGCAGGTCACTCAATGAGTCAGCTGCAAATTTAGCAACATAACCTCACGCTGAATTTCAGGCTTTCCTGAGCCTGATGTGAAGATCTGCTCTGACAGTCTGATGTCACAGAACTCCTTGCATTACTTGCCCAGATGTTGGTCTCAAAAGTAGTAAAAGTGAGTGAGTCAAGAAGCCTGCTAAAGGACCTTAGCTGGATGTGCAGCTTTTAATTGTGTCCTAGTCTCTGAATGTAGCAGCCCCTAAGGCAATGTGTCACAATATTACTTTGTGTTTCCTAAATTACCAGGAGATGGCCAGGCACCAAGAGGCAGGTACATTGTATTTGGGAATCTGCTGCAAAGCCAAGCAAAGCTGAGTAAGTGGGTTTTGTGGGGTTCCTTCTTTTGTTTTGTTTGGTATATGCAGCTTTAAGAAGTTAAAAAACCCCAAAATACACACAAATATCAAACCAAATATTAATCTGATCTCTCTACAATTTATCAATTTTTTGTTTGAATTAATTATATTGTTAGTATTTTCAAAGTATCTCAAGTACTCAACTGTCTAAATAATTCAAAATAACCCTTGCTTCAGAAGATCTGGAACCTGACAGTCTGAGAGAAAGATACTGATTTTCTGGGTGAGCTTCTAAAATAGAAAAATGTCTACTTACTTCCTAAGGTTGTTCAGCAACATGATGTTCACATACATATAATACAAGTAATAGCTATATGGGGGATTCTTCTCACTGGTCCAGAGGTCAGGGTTAAGGCTCTTGTCAGAGAACATATGGCCACTGTGTTTGGATTCATCATCAACACTGTCAAAGCCAGTCACCTGGGGGGAGAAGAAATTCACAGGAGTAAGGGCCTTCAAGAAGCAAACTTCAGTGCCACTTACTCTTGCTTCAGGACTTTGTTTGAACAAGCATCCAGTCCCTCCTCCTTCATTTCCATCCCTATCCCAGCAGTCCTGCTGCTCTGCATCCTACCGTACCATGCACACAGCAGGAATAACATATTTTGTCAAAGTTTTACCTTTTTTTTTTTTTCTTCTGAGACAAACAGGAAGCCCAGGTGCACAAAAGCCTACAGGCTTCTGTGGGGGTTTACAGAGCTGCAAGACTCTCTAAGATCCAAACTAAGACTCCCTAAGATCCAGACTGGAATCCTTTGAACTCATCTGCTGTCTTTGATAAGCAGCTGAAAGCAAGAGGCTCCCAGCAAAGCTCAGAGTTCTGATTTGAGGCACACTCAGAAATGTCTGTGTTAACCTTGCCCGAGCAGCCACATCCCCACTTCTCTCCTGAGTTCCATCACCATCTACACAATGCTTCCTTCCAGCTGCCTCGTGCTTGGAGGCCAGTTCAGAAGCAGCTCAAAGTAACCATCCTGGATGATGATGATGATGATGTACAAGAGCATGCAAACGTTTTTGGTCATTAATGAAAGGACAAATAAATGGCTGCTGAGCTGTTTCTGAGGAAATAAACAGGTTATGTGACAGTAGGACCTCACAGAGACTTATACTAAATTATGTGTCAGGGCTTTGAAACAATAATAATATGAACAATCTGTGGAAAAGGAAGCATTTTTTAGTATCTGGGAACAGCTGTGGACCAAAAGAAAAAAAAAAAAAAGGAAAAAAAAAAAAAAAAGCAGTAAAGGATCCATTTCATGTGAAAAAAACCCACAAACATACTCACATATTTGAGGAATAGGTGCAATTCTTTGTGGTCTTTGGGATTGATTGTTGCTTCAAACAAAGGTACAAAGATGTTCTCCAACATCTTCCCAAAACTAGGCAGAATATTTTTAGACCTAAATATGTCACTGAAGGGGAAAAAAAATAGACACATTCTTTAATAAGCTTGTATTGTCCTTCACTTTCATATTTTCTGTTATTTGTGTACACTCTACAGCTTCAGTTCCACCAAGATTCAGAAATTCAGAGTTTATGTCAGGGTAGATTGTCTCTGTGCTCTGTTTTTCCTGGACTGCCTGGCACTCTGCTTCATCCAGGCTCTGCTGAAGCTCTCAAGTGCTCCAAAAATAGAGACAGAATGCAGGGGTGGATGCTGCCTGAGAGCAGTGACCCTCACAGACATCCATGTATTAACAGGGCAGATAATGAGCTACCTCTCCTGAAAGATTCTGCTTCCTAGAGTTGTAACTGCTCCAAATGAAAGTAGAATGCTGTGCTTTAGTGAGCCTTTCAGAGAGAAGGGATAGTACTTCCATGTGCCACTGAGTACATGACTTACTCAAAGTGCTGACTGTGCCATGCATGTAAGAAATTGCCATGTACGAAATGAAAGGAGAGAAACTTTCTCCCCAAGGAAAAGCACACTGGGAGATATGTGTGACTGTGACAGCTCCTTCTCTACTCATATTCCAACTGTGACATTTCAAAACATGAAGCTCAGCTATTAAGTCTGACAAAATTATCAAGGGAGACTGTGTTACAACACACAGTATTGGAAACAAAGAAATGAAGTCTCAAAGGATGCTTAAAAACTAAGAAGAACTGATAAGGATTTAAGTTTGAAATCATCAGTCTGGGTTGTTTTCCAAGTTCACTATCATTTAGTCTCTAATCTCGATGATAACAGAGCATTTCTACTCCTTCATGGAATTCAAGAGTTGATTTATTCTCATTACTAAATTGCATTTTAACTTGCCTTTGAATGCAGCTTGATTTCACCCAGTTGTAATTTTTGGTTTCAATGTCTTCAGACTTACAAACAGTTCACAATAGTTTTATGAATAGCTTCATAAAGAGTAGATTCAATCCCCATCTCCTGTCTTCCACCCCCAGACTGTCAGGAAAATGGCACCAATGGTCAAAAATAAATCTCCCAAATTATTGCTTATAAATAGAACTACAGGACAGCTAATAAGCCATCTAAATATTATCAGAAATTAAATAATTGTTATGATTTCGAACTATTAAGATTACCAAGAGCTCCTGATTACTTACTAGATTCTGGGAACCTGAATTATCCAGCGCATGTTAGGGGAATAAACTTTATGCTTAATGAACCATTTTGCCAAGTTCAGCCATTCATCTGGAGAGCGTCCATAAATGGATAAGCGAGGTTCTGTGTACTGGTACTTACTTTCTTCTAGTTCACTTGCTACTTCCTAGGAAGTAATAAATGTATTTTTGCTTTAATATGGACACTAACATCATTTACAGCTAGAAATACATTTATCACTCTCAGAGCAGACACAACTGTATTGGCACCCTTTAAAGACAAAGGGAATCTCTTGTCTTTCAATCTATTGTTTTATTTTAGGCATCTAAATATTCTACTAGCAAGCTAGCTTAAATATCATGTGAGTATAACTTAACTGAACATATAACTGGGAATAAATTTAACACCTCCTTTTAGAGGACAATGTTCTTGTGTAGTCATTACTTACACCTTTGTCAAACCTACATTTAAGATTGATAAATCAGAACTAGACTATTTAAACTACAGCAAATGTCTACACAAAATATGCAGAACAATAGAGAGTCTGACCCAGAATCTGTAGCAGTAAGCAATTTTATGGCAATTAATTTTAGACAATACTTCTGTATATTCAAGAAGAGCTGACATCTACTACATCACAAAAAAACTTTTTTTTTTTTCTAAGAAATTAATTTGAAGTATGTTGCATGCAGATGCAGATTTATGCAGAGGCACTTCCCTAGCAAGTACCAGTAGCCATCTAAATCCTAACCAAGTATTAAACCAGTGAATTGACCCTCAGCTGCTCTCCATTAGTTTAAACCCACCCACAACTCAGCTTTGAACTCATACACAGCTTATGTGTATGTTTCTAACTCATAAAACTATTCAGAAAGCAGCAGGCGCTGGCTTAGCAGAAGTTTTCCTCTGAGGAACTGCTGGAGCAAGCCCAATACTTGGAATCACTTAACCATACTGTTAGGTCTGTATACAATTATGACATCACAAATTTAGTACAAACCTTCATTTCTCCACTTGAAATGCCTGAAACTTACCTTGACCATACGAGCAAAATATTCACCACCAATATAGTTCTCAGTCTTCAAATACAAATCTCTCAGCTCACTGGCACCAACTGGATTGTACTTGGAATTGAATTTGTCAAATCGATGGAATGTTTGACGTCCCTGGAGGAGAAAAAACCCAAATAACCGTAGTTTTAAGAGCACACAATAGTTCATAAATTAAATTGCCTAGCATTAAAAGGCACAGAAAAGAACAATCCTGTGATAACTTCTTTCCAACATGCACTGTAATGCGAAAAGTCAGATTCTGATTTATTAAGTTATCACGCAAACATTGTAGAAACTAGAATCTTGCACTTGGAAAACTTAGCTTTTCCACATTTGTTTTGTCATTTCACTAGACTTACTGCATGGACATCTAAAGAGTCTACAGTGAGGTCATAGGGGTCCATGTGAAGGCTTTCGAAGACTTGCTTTAAAGTCATCTTCTTGCCTCTTTTCTCTGCAACAATCCTGTCGGGCTCTGTTTGATAGGTGTGCTTAATAAACCTCAGTAAGTGCTTCTGGTTCATGCAGGCAGCAGCATGGATATGAGTGTCAACCTGAAATCAAAAGGTTATTTATGCTTATCATCCATCTAATTTTAATTACTCATGCATAAACTTAATTAGCAAAGTATCTATGTCACTGACAACCAGGACTAAAGCCTTCTAAAATATTCCTAATGTAAGAACTGGATTAGTGCCTAAGCAAATCAAAATGTTTCAGAACCCTGAGATTTTGATTTTGGTAGAATTATTAAATATGCAGGACTGTAAGTAAAGGATCCCTCAATTAGTAGTTTCCTATTTAAATAGGAAAATTTTCAACAAGATACATTCTAAGTGCCAATCACTGACCTTGGGTTCAGATTGAATTTGATACTTCCTTAAAGGACACTCTGATCCCTTAGTATCCTTTTACTTCATTAATGAATCAACAGTGCCTCTCTATAGACTGTGGTTACAACTATTCTCATTGACTGAAGGGACTTGGAATTCTCAGCTATTTCCAAAAGCAGAATTCATTTTTTTATTTCAACCATATGAAACATCTTAGGTCACTAGAACTGAAGAATGTACATGTGAGATTTTTGTCACCATTTTTTCCAAGTTTAATTATAATACAGCAATTCACAATGCTGACAGACTTTTCAGATCTCTTTTCTTAGATCTCTTCACACATTAAGGCAAGTGCAAATTCACAGAAGGGCTGAGAGTACTCCTTCAGGTTTTGTTGGGAAAAAAAAAAAAAAAAAAAAAGTATTGACAAGAAACAAATGATTTCCACAGGTCTGCTTTGCTTTTGCTCAGAAGCTTGCACTGCTACCTGAGCAGCCTCTATTGGAACACAATCCAAAGAAACAACTCATGAGATCTGGGGGGTTGGTTGTCATATAAGTTTTCCCTGTGTAAGTCCTTAGTAACACTAAAAGAACTTCTCAAATAATCCAAATACTCTGATAAGCCAGCTGAAAGAGCCACTGAACTTAAATATCTGAAAGGACTCTCATCCAGGACTCCTCTGTCCAGGAAACTGCAAACATGGACATGCACAAAATGAGCCCAACCATTCTCCTTTGTGCAGCAACTCTGCAGTTTCACATTCCAACAGAACTAATCAACATCCTTATCTGCTTTTAAGGATCAGCAGGAAACACATCACAGAGCACATGAATTAACCACCCTCCTGCAGAGTAAACCTAGGTTTATGCCATGACATCCAGGTCACAGGAATGCCACTGCTTCACTTGGCACCTGGAGTCATTTTACTTGCATTTTATACATGCACAAGTTGTTGCAGCTTCTCCCTGTGAATGTCAGTAGCATAAATAAAGACCAGGATATAAAACTGAATCCTAAACACTTAATTGTTAATCACTGCCTAATGCAAATATACCAGACACATTAAAGCTAAATGAAAAAGCAAGAACCATATTGCTGTCTCAAAGTACAGAACATAAAGTACATTATTAATGCACAGGAAACAATGCTGTATATAAACAGTGAACACACCACACAGTGTATTCTCACCCTCCTCACAGTACATGTATAGATATTCGAGCCCAAGTGCATTTTATACTTGTGCTTACTCAGGTTAATAAACATGCTCTGCAAACTCTTGCTGGAACAGTAAAATACACCTAGGCTTGGTCAACTTGTAAAGGAGAGTGTTCACAACAGTTAACAGATGCCCTACAGGCTCTAAATGCTAGTGAAAAGGAAGTCATAAGCAGAGAATACAGAATACAAGTATAGGGACCCTGAGTAAGTGTAGTTTTTGAATTTCAGAATGCAGTGATTCCAGTAGTGGCTCAGCTACTGGAATTAATGAGTCTTGAAAAAAGTCAGAACAAAAAAAGACACAGCACTTCCTCTTTATGTAAATCAACATGAATTCACTGCTGTTAGGAGGGCAAGGATGGAAACGAAGGAGGCTTTTTGTTTCTTTTGTTTGCAAAGATCACATTGCTTTTAAAATCCTGCGTCCTGTTGAGAATAATTCTCTGGAGTGTGCCTTGGCTGTTCAGTGAGCTCCTGTGACATCTTCTGCAGCCCCCACAAACACATCACACACAGCCCTAGAGCTGAGCTAACCACAGTAGGTTTATTCTGACAACAAAGATCTGCCTTTATATATATATAAATTTTTTTTACCTCCTCCTTCAACCTAAACATGCATATCTGCCAAAAGTTAAGAGACCTTTATGGAATCTCCTTCATGCTTTTTCCAGAGAATATTCACTACTTTAGCTACCTTTTTTTACTACCCAGTATAATCTGACCTTTAAGCAAGCAGCAACTTCAGTAATAAAAAGTCATAAAAGACTCAAAGTCATAAAAGTATCACACAGCTTTTCTCCTTTATTGTTTCTTAGCATAAGTGCAACTTTTAAGGACTTTTAAGGGAAGATTTTAAGGACTTGAATTTTGAGCTACCCTATCACATAGTTACTTAGTGTGTATGCTCTTGGGCATTTTTTTCCATGCAGGATGCAGTTCTAAGTAAATGAAGTATCTGAACACAGAACCCTTAGACAGAGCTTAGGTGGGCTGATTAGGTTAGGCAGATTATTGATATTATTATTATTATTATGTGAAATGTTATCATGGTAAAATATTGTTACTAATTTTATTATTTATTATGAAAGGCTTCTACAAAACCAATTTGAACAGACTGAATCCACATAAGGGTGACAGATACCCCCTTTGCCTTCTTCCTCTCCCCCAAAAAAGACAAAGCCACTCCCAGTTTAAGATGTTACTATTTTGTTCTTTACACAATACACAAAATAAACTGACACTATTCTGGACCATTAGAAACACACTCCTACCATAAGGTTTATTTCTTTCTATTTGCAAACATTCTCCTTGCATTTTCAAATTCACTACAGTGCCATTCCAGCCCAGTTTCTCCTTAGTGGAAAAAAAACCCGGCTGCATTCCTTTAACCAGATTTCCTGTTGCACTGCTTATTGTCCCCTCCCCCAGCAGAAAACCTTTCACTCAAGGTCACATTAATCTTCAATGGAAAGAAAAACAGAATGACTGACAGAAGCCTGTCTTAGAACACAATATTATATCTTCAGTGAACTCAACCTTTTAACAAATGGAAACAGCTGTTTACATAAAGGTTAAATTGTTGTAATTCCATCATTCAAGTAATGGTGAACATCAGCTTTCTTGCACTTAAAGGATGGTAGAATTCCCTTCACTCAGCAATTCTCCATGTAACAAAGCCAGGCCTTCTTTCTCTGCAGATTCCTAGTTCAGACTATTCCATTCTCTTCCTCACTGACTGGACCACCCTGTGCTTCCCTCTGCAGGCTTGGGCTGAAATTTTGGGCTGAAATCTTGTCCTTCTCAGGCAAGCTGGTTATATCTGTACAACTCACAGCTTGAAGGAGTTCCCATTGTCCTCCACATCTAAGCAGCACTAGTCTCCCTCAACCACTCTCCCTCCTCCCTCATCTTCCTGCATTCCTTCTCTTTCCTTCCACTGTCACTCAGATCTCCACAAAATCTCCATCTCAGATTTCTTTTATGGATTTATGACATGCTTATCTGTGCATGTCACAGACAGTATTGCACTGAATTGGGCATATGAACTAGATACAGTGATAAGTGATAAATACAGCAAAAAGAAATGCCAAGGTCAGCCCTTTTAATAACACTGAACATTTCCAGGGCGTGGACCAGTAGTATCCACAGCTGTAAACTGCCACATTTTCTGAACATGTACACTTTAACTTGTAAATACTTCTAACCCAATAGCTATGGGCTGCATGAACTTGACACTGAATCCTCTGCAGGGTTTACTTCAGTGCTGAATTGAAGGGAAATTATTCCTCATCCTCCTAGATTCCCTGCTCATCAATACATTCACACTGCATCAGCTTTTCTGATAGGATGCAAAGCTTTACACAGTGTGATTGATTTTCTCCTTGCAGTTCTTTGACAGGCATGAGAGGCAGAGGCACAAAATACTCTGTCCTCGGGTAGTGCAGGAATGCTCCTGGCAGCAGAAATAGTCCCTAGAGCTGTGCAGAGCTCCTTGGGAGCTTGTCTAATTCATATTTATGCCATGCAGAGCAACCCAGAAACCAGGAGAGATGAGAGGAGAATCCCTGAATATCCAGCTCTTGTTTGGCTGCAGAATCCAACCCGAGTGTTTGTATTCACACAAATACAGAAATACCCTGCTGTGAAGACAAAATCTCTCATTCTGTTCTTTTAATTACTAAAAGAAAGGAGAGAGGAAAAGCTTTCTTTATGGTCTCTACAGAAATTTTGCATTATAATGACTGATGCCTTTACATCTGACCGTATTTTGTGCTCCCTTGCACGACTGAGGGTAGAGAGAAGAATCTGCCTCAGCATCTCTGCAAGGCAGGAGGGGAGGAGCAGCACTCAGAGCTTTGAAAGCACAACAGCCAGCTCTGCTGCCAGTTAACAGTGGCAAGGCATCATTTCCATGTCATGCTGAAGGGACATTCCCTTTGGATCTGATGTTAACCCATAAGTCTTCCCATTCACTGTCATTTTAGTTTATATGATGAAACTATTCTTCACCAAAGCCAGTTAAGTAGCTACTGGGGGAAACAAACAACAAAAACAAAAAAGCAAACTTAGGATGAATCAAAGCTGATAGAAGTTAAGGCATAAGTTCACTATTCACTCATAAGACTTGTAATCAAATGTTTAAAAAGCAGACATTTGCTAATTTCATTCAGTATTTTGTGAGATCGCCAGGATTTAGTAGCATTTAACCTCACTCTAACTTCCCTTCTTACAAGAACAACCAGTGGTATTTCAACTCTGTGGTCTTAAAACCCAGCTAGAATTTACTTCCTTTTTGTGTAACCAATAATTTAAAAAATAAAAAATCAGTTGCAATGCCCTCATCAAACGGATGTCACAGCAGCAGCCAGCTACTGCAGTAGAGCATTCAGCAGGGCTGTGAATGCAGAAACTGCATTCTCCCATGCACAGTTCCCCACACAAGGTTGGGCACCTGCACTAGAGAGCCTGCAGGCAGGAGAATGTGATGTGTAAAAGTCACTGCTAGGACATATCCTCAGGTCTGGTTTGCTGACACACTGAAGTAGTGGCTACAGGAAGACAATATCCAAAGGATCTTAGGCTGTGATTTTTTTCATCTTTAGAAACTGTATCAAAGCTATTTGCAGTGAAGGACACCTGCCAGTTCAGTACATGGATATCCATTACAAAGGTAACAAATAATGTTAGGTAAAAAAAAAATCTCTTGGGTTCACCTAAAAAAAAAAGAAGATTTAACTGTCTGCTCTGAATTATCTGAGGCTGTTGGGCACAGAGGTCTACAGGAAGCTCTTCTGAAACACACCTCACATATAGGACAAGACACCCTGGTACACAAAGGTTAAAACTCAGTTCTGAGTTTGGGTACCATAGAGCTAAGCTCTTGTTCCTAAATTTCCTTCTTCATGCAGGCAGCGTTATGTGGGAATTGTGTGTTGCCTGCACTTTGCTGTGCATCAGCTGGAGGACATGAGGAATGCTGCTGGTGGCAGACTCAAGAGCCTCCTCTGAAGTTAGTGTTCTCCTCACAGACAGCTGGCCACCTCCTGTGGAGAGCCAAGGGGAGCCAGCCACGCTGTCTTACCACCTGTGGATTCTTGCCTGTCTAGAGAAATACTTGTGTCCTTAGTAAAGGACAATTTTCCAGGTCCAGCTTGATCAGTGCAAAGCATATCTGGGGCTGCATTCTGGTTAAGTTCAATATGCAAGATATAAACATGCATGTGCCTTATTTGAGATGAGCCTTATCCTGGCTTTTAAGAAATATATGATCTAACTGGAGGAGAACTCCTATTAAATCAGGAAAAAAGTGGGGAAGGAGGCAGGAGACAGGGAAAAACCAGTAATGTTTGGTTGTCATGCCAGCAATTAATCCTGGCCAGCTTTCTACTGTACCTCTTCAAATACACATTCACTGACTGACCTTGCCACTACATTCATATCCATTCTAATTTTGGCATTTTCCATCCATTACTTTGGCTCTTTCATAGAAGCAGATTGTGCCAGGACCATTGTGTCTGAAGGATGTGATACACAACTTTACCAACAGCCTTTGAGAAGGTGAATCAATTGTTCCTTGCTTTCCTTGTGAGCAGTAAGCACTTCTTAGGACTCACTGAACAGAGAGACATCCTGAAAACACAGGCTGAGAAGTGTGGCATTCAGATGTTTCACTGCTGATCCTGTTGTTAGCAAGGAAGCACTTCAGGGAAGTTACAGTTCCAAACATTACTGGGCTTACCGAGACACAGGGAAAAGAAGATTATCTGAGGGCTTACAGGAATTGTGTTTACAATGAAGTTTCACTTTCCAGAGTGCTTCAGAAAAATACTACTTGTGAGCTTGCTTCATAAAAATACTTTAAGCAAGATTATCTCTGTGCAGCAAGAATTTTTCAAGCAGTACCTGGCAGTAGGAATGGTCTCTGGCAGAGAAGAGCAGGCTGGTTCCTGCTCTCTGGAATGTGCTTATTGCCAGAGGGGAAGTAATGCACATTTTGTGCTTTTGTACAACATGAATCCTTTTGTAGAGTGGCTGATTCAACAGCAGGCAATTAAAAAATAATTAAGATATGCCCAGAGACATTGAACATTTGCTTTCAGATCAAAAGCTGAACTTAGCAAGTCCAATCCTGTTAATTACAACTTCTGAGTAATCAAACTGATTGTGGTCACCCGATCCACACCTCTGCACATCTCAGTCACCACGTGTTTTATTATTAAAGTCTCTGTCAGCTACTGAAGTGTTTTCCCTGATTGTGGCATGTAGCAAATGTCTTTCCAGGGTTATGCAAGAAAACTGTCAGGTTGGGAGCTGAGTCTCTGCCACTGGAGTGAATTAGCTACAGATCCTCCCATCCACATCTTTAACAGTCAGAAGGGTGAGATCCATTAGAACTTACCGACAACTCCTCTGATTCCACCCTTGGGATGGACACTGGGACAGTTTATTACCACAGCAGTAGCCAGCAAACACTCTGGGCATTTTAGGGAAAAGCCAATGGGAGTTTCTGATGAATTAGAGCTAACCAAAATGTAACGAGAAGAATTAGCAAACCCTAAAGTTACAGAATAAGGATTACCTCTTCCAGTTGCATATAGAAACAATGCAAAATGCACCTAAAGTGATTAAAAACACCAGCAACGATTGCGAAGAAATCCCTATCAAAATGAAGTAGTAACTCCAGTAACTTCCTCTCCACTTCAGGAAAGGGAAGCAAATGAAGCAGCCTAACACTATTGCTTCCATGCTTTGAAGAGAACACAGCTCCCTTGGGTGTGAATGTGTCAGGAAATTAAACCAACTCCTTGATTCCTCTACCTGTCTCCTAATTATAGCCCAGTGTATCTCAGAGGGAGCCAAGACTACAGCTCAGATACTTTTTACTTAATATATCACAGACTTTTTTTACCAGATACTGATGGCAGCATGAACTCTCAGTTTAGTTTCTGTGGGAGGTCTTTTGACATGTATTTAAACATCTATTTTCAGTATGAAATGCAATTATCATCTAAAATCCATACAGCTATTCCTACTACAGTCTAGTAGGACATACCTACATGAAAGCAGAAAAATGCACTTGAATATCTTTGAGTTAATTAAAATTAATTAAACCTCCATATGGATATTTTTATTCAGAATCCAAGTGAGCTTCATTTGATTAACTCTGTTTCACTCCTTTAAAGCAATCTACACACAATTAAGCCCCTTTGATTCTGAATAAGTAAACAAATGAGTTTAGCATAATCCAATTAACCCACGCACATTCAAGTTAATTTTCCTGGAGAGCTCCCATGCAGAAAAACGTTAACATTCTTAAAATAACTTAATTCAGTTGAGTGGTATGCACACACTACCTCTTGCATATCATCTACACCTCCCATAAGAACAACAAAACTGCTGGAACTCCTACTAAAAAGTGTCATGCCTTTAATCCTTCTCACACTTACCTTTCTCACATTATAAAAGTCTCTATGGGGATTGCTCTTCAGTTCTTTAAATTCTGACATTTCGTTTAACATCTCGTGTAAGCTAAATTTAGATTCTAAGAAGTTAAGCCTCCGGTGACAATATGTTTTCCTGTGAAAGAAAACACAAAAATGTAATTCTTAAAACTAGTTGTGTTTCAAATCCAAAAAGAACATCAAATTTGTCACAGTAAAAACAAAGTTGGGGCATTTTACAAGGTACAAGACAAATCCATTCTTTTTATCCTACTGGTTAACAAATATGTAAGTCAATTTCAGACCAAAGTTAGCAGTGAAATCTCAAACAGAACTCTACATAACCATGTTATGTCCTTCAATCTGTGAGCAAAGCATGAAACCTATAATCAAATGTGATGTCAACTGCAACTTCTCTAAAATGGTACCTGCAACAGAACAACCTTCTCACATATAACAGAAACAACTTGTCATCCAGCCTTTCTCATAATGAATTTTTTTAAAATCCTCCAAGTTTATTTGTTTTTTCAGTTAAGTGTGAGAAGCCAAGGTAAGATCCATTATGCTTTAATCTTTCATGCCTTGAGAATACATACATTGTGTAGAAATACTTTCTTCCAAAATAATTTCTTGTGCCCTTTTTAGAAAAGATGCTTTTTTGTTCCTGCTTGCCTACTCAGAGCTCCATCTTCACTTTCATCTTCTGTCGTGTTTCTCCTTCTATTTTTAACCAATGACATGGTTTTTCTCTTCACCATCTGTCAATTCTTATTGACTCTACAATATTTTGGTAGCACTCTTAATGTAATAGCCTTCTTTTTCCTGCTTTATTGTTGCCAATCTCTCCTCAATAGTACACAAATCCCATTATGGTTTTGGAAGTCTGTTTCAAACCCCATCTCAGAGAACCCAATACTGATCAAGCTCTGTTTGCCCGCTGCAGGAGTCTGTTGGGTCATGATGTTATCCAAAAGACCACAAGCTTGAGGAGCAGGGGTGAGATTTCACCAGTTTACCAACAGCAAAGATTAAAGAATAGTGGCTCTTGATCTCTGAGCAGCCCTACATGTGATGGGCATAAATGACAGGGAAACACTTGCTGCAAGCAGGGAAACAATACCAAAAGAAGAGCTTATGCACCAGGATTATGGGAAGGACCTTTTTCTTTTGAGTTGTGTGCATCTATCAGAGAGTGTGGATGAACCTGCAAAAGTTTGCTCTGAATTAGTGAAAGGAGCAGGTGATTGACCTACATTCTCCAAGGTGCTGAGTGTTCTGACTTGTCCCACCATGGCCCTTCTTATGTAGGGCTTCCTGTTACAACTGTGAGGTCTGAGGTTTAAGTGAGAACTGCAAAAGGGGCTTCAGCACGACTCTTGTTCTAGTTTTCCTCCTCATCCTTTTATCCTCTCATTATCCATCTTGGAATAGAAGGCACTGTAACTGGAATGCATTTGCCCATTGCTGCCTGTAACCAAAGCCTGCTCAAGCTGGCAGTGATTTGGAGTTGACAACCCTGGCAGAGGCACAGGAGTTGGCTCCTGAGCAAGGGCTTAGGGAATAGGCCAGCCTTGTTCTGCCACTGTTGCTGCATGAGGCAGACAGACTGACACAGCTGTGAGACAGACACACAGGGGAAAGAATGCACCCACTGGGGCTAACTGGGCACAGTGTCAGAAATTCTCTCTCCCAGGCAGGAGGACCAGCAATGCAGTGCTGGCACATGGGGCAAATAGCTCAGAACAGTTCAGGTTCCTGCTTAGTTCCATCCTAGAGTGGATTCTTTTCCTTTCCTGGTGTTGAGGCAATGAGAGATGTTGCTGTTTCCAAATCTCAGCTAGGAAGTAAACTTAAAACTGGATGGACATGCTTTCATCATGCACTAGGCAAGGACATTGCTTTGTCATGAATGTCACTGACTGTACTAGAGTTGTTACATTTCTAGTTTTTAGAGACTTCAAAAGGAGGTTCAAGTTTCAGTTCCCATAAGTTTGGCTCAGATTTGACTTGAATGTAAACATTTGGCCAATTTTTTTGTTAACCCCTTTTTTTTGCCACGGTTGATGCTAAGAAACCAAATAAATGACAGGTAGCCATAGGTGGCATTGTGTTTTTCTCTTTTTAAGACTTTCCATGATGCATTAATGCTTGAGAAAGGCAAAACAAAACACTAGTATAGAATGGATATGCTGAGGAATTAAATGTCACAGAAATGAGAAGCACTAAGCCACAGGTAAGCCGCAGCCTGAAGGGAAGGAGAGTAACAAAAGAGGATCTTACGTTGGGCCATCTGCAATTAAAGCAAGAACGTGGCTCAGGTCAAGGGTGTAGGTCTGCAGGTCAGGGTATGGCAAACTCCGAGGCTCATTGAGCTCCATCATCTCTTTGTTATCATAAACAAAGGGAATGCCGCCTTTCAGCTTGATAACATAATCCAGATTGTCTGGAGCATCATCCAGATTATAAGGATCTTCAGTTTCTTCTGGGGGTGAATGGAAATCTGAAAACAAATTTGCATTACAATAATAACTTACACAAAAGGCAAAGTCATTACAAAAAGAACTTTCTGTTTCTGCAAAGCTTCATTTCTAACAGGTCTTAGTACTTTCATTAAAATCCCATTCAGTTCTGCTGCTACAACAAAGCTTTTTTCTGACAGGCTTTAGTTGCAGCCCCTCTCTAAATTAAGTGCCTACCTTAATTCAAATGTTCTGTCATATGTTATTAGAGTTCTCTGAACCATTGCATATAGATATAATACTATTCTTTACTATTGTGTGTTGAATTAAGTTGGAAAATGAGTTTGCAGAAATATTTAAAATCAGGATGGTTGAAATATAGTTGAGATTTTTGAACAATAAAATAGTTGTTGACTTAATACCCACCTTCATTATTTTCTTTTCACCTTCTGACTCACTAGCAATTTTGGAACTTCATATTTAAGCATAGAATCAGTTGGTTTTGTTGTGTTTTGATTCGAGTTTTTTAGTTTGTGGGGGTTGGTTTGTTTATGTTTATGTTTTCTATGGTGATGGTTTTGTTTGATTTTGTTTGATGTTTATGTTTATTTATGTTTTCTATGGTGATGGTTTTGTTTGATTTTTTTTAAAAATAAATTATATTTTCTAACATTTGATTTTTTTATAAATAGAAGCAAGAAGCACAGTTGCCAAAGATAGTACAATACAAATCCATGTTATTCCTTGGCCTTCTGATCATAAACAAAATCACAAAGTACCAGAAGCACAGTTGGGATTTGTTCAGTACAGTTTTGTAAAGCCTTTAAAAAGTTATAAATTTTTTTCCTAAGAATCAAATAATCACACACACTTCTAGGAGATTTAGCTTATTTGAACACTCAAACATTGTCTCTCTATTATGAACAACCATCATTTCTTTTACAGCATCTTACTAATGCAACCAGCAGTGTCCTGGCTGCATTTATATCAACTCAACTACATTCTTTGGCTCACTCTTACAGATTTCTTCTTTTACCTGTTCAGTTAAGCCATGACAGAAGAGTAATTACCAGTCCTTTTATTCACCTAGAGCACCTGAATGTTATAAACTGATGCCATCATTATCTCTAATATTCATAACAATCTAGCTCAAACTTGTGCTAATTAAGACATTGTGTAACAAGATTTCATTTCTTGTGTCTTAAGTTTAAAAGTCTTAACTGTAAGAAAGTTATTAACCTAATAATAGCTTGGAAATGTCTCCCTGGCAGCTGTTCCAAAATATCTGCCCTGTCTTGAATATTCAGTATACTGTCCTCTTTACACTTTTCCTGGAAAACAAACACTTGAAAACCTATTCAGTCACTCTCTTTCAATCACTAAGCCAGAGGGTAATTGATTTAAAATGCCACTTCAAGGCTGAAAATAAGTTGTCAGCAACATGGACACATCTACAATGGCCCATCTGTACAGACCAAAGGTTGCTCCTCACAGCCTAATCCAGAAATGAGCAGTGCAAACAGCTTAATGCACAAGCAAAGCTTTCAAGACACAGCCCACCTAAGAGACAAAAATAATCTGTGACACACATAGTGGGGGAATATGTTCAACCTAACAAGCCTTGTTGAGAGATGAGTTTATTTACCCAGGCAGAATGCCCAACAAATATGACTCTAAGCTTTCAGTCTTGGCCTGGCAAGTGTAGCCTGCCTGTGAAATTCCTGACTCAGGGCTTGCTAACTGACATATCTGTATCATGCTTCAATTTATGAGGTAGATGAGCTCATCACCCCTTTTAGTTCCTTACGCCAAGATGAGGAGGAATGACTTCACTTTAAACCACAGCCATACAGCTTTTTCCTGGGGGAGCACAAGTATGCTACTTAACATCCCATTTGCTTAGGAAATAAAGTAATCAATGAGAGTCTAGTCTTGGTTTTTAGGATTTGACAGCTTCAAAGTTCCAAATTAGATACAGGATTTATAACTTAGGCCCATCAGCGGTTCTCCACTCAATAACAAAATAAATTACAAAGACAGTCAGAAGAGATCACAAAAATACAACTTCCTTTTGCTATAGCAGTGCCTGGGTTTAATTCTGTATTTTCAAATAATGTTTAAATTTTTTAGAATGTAATTGAACATTTTTAAAAGGATATTCACCTGGGTGCACCTCATCCTCAACGTTCCACTTCTGATCCCTCATGCTGCACAGGTACTGGGATGTTGTTCTCGGGAAGCGATGGTAAGCAAGGCGTGAGTACTTCTCTCGGATGAGAAGAGCTTTCACCAGGCTCTTGGCAGCTTGTTCATAGTCATCAACTGTAACCTGGAAGGAAACCCTGGATAAATACTGGGAAAAATAGCGGTTCTAGCAACAAACCAAATCCACACCAGAAACAAAGAGACTGAATTTCCAGAAATAGAAGTGCATTGGGCTTGACCATAAGGATCTTGCCCAAGGAGTCAGGAAGTCAGTGACAGAAACAGAATACAAATACAATATACAAAACACACAAAAATGTTTTTATCCTACCATATATTACCTATTTATTGAACATCTAATTATGTTTTTATCCAGTTTGATATTAAAAAGAGTACAAAACAACCTAACCTGGACTTCTAACTCTTTAACAAATCACTGCATTCACAAAGCAATTTAGAGTTTGTTGCAGAGAACCATAATATTGGCATTTTACACTTCATGTAAATATATGGGACCTTTTTCACACCCTCTAGACACAGAAAGTGGGAAAACAATAGTTTCTTACCCCTGCACAGTAGTCCCCACTAATTGAAACCCTCTGGAATTCTGGCACATCATATGGCACTTGGACTGGCACAAAAGCACTTGGAAGAACTGGCGTGGCAGGAGACAGGACGGGATTGGCCGGTGGTGCTTTCCATTCCTGAGGTGGAATTTGTAATGACAAAGACTGGGATCTAATCATCTTGAAACTTTTCTTCCTATGAATTCATGGTATAAAACATAAAATAAGCCATGGTATAAAACACTAAGCACACTGGAAAACTGATTACAGCAAAGAAATCACCTCCTAGGAAATTTAAATCTCTCATACCACGGAAAAACTGCTGGTCAGAAAGTATTTGTGCTTTTAGCTTTTCTGTATTGACATTTCACATGACCTACACTACACACAATCGCACTTACCCTCTACATGAGTCCAATATGCTATAATTTATTTACAATCACTCCAAGATGCCCTAAGGTTTTTGTTTTGCTTTTCACAATTTCAGTTTCAGCAAGTCTCTGTGCAGAAGGGAAAATGTGATCACTGTGCTCATTTTAGTAAAAGTCGATTCTTACCGAGTGACAGCATCAGAATTCATGAAGGATCAGATAGAAACAACTCAGTGTTATATATGGAAATTTTTGTGAGTAATCATGCTGTTATACACACTTCTCATTCTTCCCAAAACGTGCAAGACCTAAAACTTATCTAGTTGTCAGACAGGGCTAGGCAACAAAGTTTCACATACAGTTACTCAGTTCAACTTGTAAGGAAAAGGATGAGCACCTAGTTATTCCTTAGGCAGTGTTTGATGAGACTTGAGCAGAAGGCTGATGTTGGTTATCAGAGTGATATCACAGCATGGCTTTGATACACAAGTCCATTCGTCCCTTCAGGTAGAACTCACATAAATTTAAAAATGTTGCCTTTTCTCATCAAAGCTGTGATAGATATGCACCTCAGATAAACCAGCTAAAAAAGAATGCTGTGTTTTCCAGTGAAGTAATTGTAATGCCTCAAGTGGAGCTTTGGAATATCTCTGAGGATGTAATTCATTTTCCTTACTCAGTTTAAATGTGCTTAAATGTATTTTAAATATTCATGTAATATAGAAATACTATGTTACAAACTACCTGTGATATCAATTTCTTTTGCACTGTGGAAACAGTCCCTACTTTTGTAAACTAGATACCAAAACATTAAAATGTTAGTAAGAATCACTAACAAAGAAAAAGGAACACTGGAACATTCTCTGAAAGCTGCATATTACTCCTGTGGTATTCTTAGGAATAAGAACATGCAGTGCTAGTACAATTAACACCCAAATTTCATCCTCTAATGTACTTGTAGCCACCTTGGAGATCAGCATCAGTTTTGAGAGGCAGTGTTTGATCAACTGCAACTGGAAACAGCACAAGCTGTACTTGTGTCACTGTCCCTGAAGCACACTTCAGTCCTGCAGGACAGGGATGAACACTTGTTCTGTTCCCCTATGTAAACAAAATACCTAAAATACCTCTTCCTGCAGTTAACCCTGTATGAAACCTGAATTTGGTTCTGTGAGACCAATTTTCCAAAATTAAACATGAAACACACTAGTTCAGGAGGAAATATATACCAAACATTTATTTGACTGGAAACATCTGGTTTTCCCTTCTGTGCCTGTTTATGTCTATGAACATGCCAACTGGGGAACTCACTTGCACAATTCCAAACCCAAAGTCTCAGCTTGTATCATCAGTGAGTCATAGCTTAATTTATAATTGACTCTTCTCCCTTCTGTTCCAGAAACATGATTCCAAGTGTTGCCCAACTGCCTGTCTGCAGCTAACCAGGTACATGTGTTTAGCTATCACTTTCAAAGCCTTTCTTGTCTGCCTGCTTTTTGAGGAGTCTGTACACGTCCAACCCATTTGGTGTCAGGCTGCTGCTGAGTTCATGTGACTCCAGAAACAGCCCAGCAGTCCTGTGAAGGCAAGACACTGGAACAGCCTGACATCAGGGGAAGGCTGCCTCTCTTACAGAACAAAAAAAATCACAAACTAAAGCAAGTTTCCCTTCATTACAGCCATGGGTAAACTAAAGGTAGAATGCAATTTATTTTTTTTTAATGTGCACTTTTATGGCTGACAGTGGTTAGATTTTATCTCTGTGGGTAAAGGAAACCTACAAATAACCTCATTATGCCAATACCACTTCTTCCCTTACCTCTTGATCTCAGATACAATTCTTTTGCTTTCATCTATTTTTGCAGAGACTAAAAGAAGTATCATGCCACTGTCATTTTCTCTGTGTTAAAATTTTCTGTTTGTCTTAATGAAACTAGAAAAAGAGAGGACACTTTCTTTTTTCTGATTCTTCTTTCATTAAAGAGTCTTGGGGTCGTGTTCATTTCTACCCAGCTATGCTGTTTATTAAATTTGCATAAGCAATATCTCTGCTATTGCTGGGAACACACTGAGACAGCCTGACCAATCCAGGCTCCCTGGGGCCCATCTGCAATGTTGGAATCCTAGAAACTTAAGAGTTTGGGGTTTTAGTGTACAGTAATACACATGAGTCAAGATGGAGGATTTTGGGTGTTGTCTTTGTCCTTCTTTTTTGCCTTGTTCATGGTTTTGGGTGGTTTTCTGTAATTGGGTGAAAAATGTTCGCATTGCAGACCTTTGGTTGTCACTATCGAGTCAAAAGCATAAATAATATAGGCGTCACCTTAGTATTGGGTAATTATTGCTTAAATAGCCTTGGAAGGAATTAGGAGGTCTCCATTTTACCTCATTTCTCTAGCTTGCTAGTTAAGCTCATGGCTTGTGAGCCTGTAAATACTGTAAAGAGATAAGGTGTAATAAACAACCAAGTCTGAACTCGACATCTTCATTTCCCAAGTATTATTCATCCTGACCTTGGCAGACAAACAAAAGAAGCCAAAAGCTTTACACCCCAATACCTCCTGCACAGGACAGAAGGACACCATAGGGGTGGCCCTGGTACCTGCTGCTGATCTTTCTTCTGAAGCAGCAAGAGGCAGAACGCTGTTTGCCAGGTATTTCAGTACTAACTACAGAACAAACCTTTTAGCTGTTTCCACAGACTGCTGTTCTGCCAGCTCCTTCTGCAGCTCCCTCTCCTTGGCCTCCTTCTGCCCAATGGGGCAGTCTTCAGGCACGGTGAAGAGCGACAAGGCATCTTTGCTGTCTTCTTCTCGCAGGACTTTGGCAAACACCTTCTCTGCCAGGAGCCGCACATGCTCGTCCACCTCGGAAATGTTCAGCTTGGGAAACTGCCGGGGCATCTCGCCTGAGGAGGAGCACAGTTGATCAAGTTAGAGCTACAGGACAAGTGAAGATGTGTGAGAGATTGGGGTTTTTTTCCATGCTATGTCTATCAAAATTCAGAGCTTGGAGCAAAATCAGAAGAAAGTAGAACGGCTCGGCAGAATTTCAACTAGCATGCAGTACACAAGAACCACACAGCAGCTCTGCTTTTGGAGCCATGCTAATTTGGGCAATCAGGAACCTCTTGGTATACCCACAAAAGTCCCTAAGCAATTTATGTAGAGGTTTACCAGGAGATTCCACTTACTTGCA
Source organism: Pycnonotus jocosus (assembly GCA_013400435.1). NCBI lineage: Eukaryota > Metazoa > Chordata > Aves > Passeriformes > Pycnonotidae > Pycnonotus > Pycnonotus jocosus. The sequence goes on along the minus strand of VWYP01023563.1, from coordinate 12,662 downwards.
CAGTCAGACAGACAGTTATTTGTGATACAATTGATATTCAGCTGTGTGTCCTTGCATTGAACCTGGAAATCACATTCACTCAGTTGCCTGCCTTCTTCCTTGCTCAGTGACTTCAAAACCAGCAGGCAAGTTAGAAAAGAAGGTTGTACATTTCCACCTCACCCCATCCCTTGCACAAATCAGAAAGTCACAGAACTGGTGGGAAGTGAAACAGTTGCACAACAAGAGCAAAGATAGTATAGTTAACTCAGTGACTGCCATTTGTAGTAGTTCATATCACATTTCTGAATGCATGTGAGAAGCAGATAGGTCATGGACTTCCATGTCTACTTGGCATTTAAATATTACTTTTCAAAAAGAATACGTTTTATGTTTTAAATTTTTAAGTAGCTAGCCTTTAATCACAAAATACTTCCATTTTGTTCTAGCATCACTACTAAAATGCCATCTTTATTGTTTCTTCTGTAGCTTCCTGGCATTACTTTTATTCAGTTTTCATACAATCCAGAATGTGCATTTTAGTGTAACTGGAAGCATTCCAGAGGGAAAAAAACCACAGTGCTGATAAGCTACTGACCAGCAGTATTTGTTGTGTGCTATAAAGCTTTCTGAATGCCTTCAGTATGATGGAATTTATAACAAATAAGATTAAATTCTTATTATATAAGTCAAAAATAGCTGCGAACATGTCACAGCAAATGGATCCAAGCACTGCCAGAATGTGAAGTCTGGGTCCAAAACTGGCACTTCAGAATCTTTTTTGGTTAGAAGAATGCAAACATATTTTGTGAGACAGCATTCATTTAAACAACAACATACTCTGGAAGTCAGCATGGAGCATGACAGTTTTTTATCTCTCCAGACACAACTTATCAGGGCCTCCATTACAATTTTTCTGTAGGCATGCTGCAGGTTTCACGTGTTGATATGTGATCCTTTTGATACCTGATCCTGTTGTTTTCAGCCTAAAAGACTTTAATTAATGTCCACCTGTTTTCACAGTTGCTTTGAGAACATTTTTGTTTTTATTCTAAAAGCAAATGTAGTATGAAAGGGCAACAAGTTAAACTGGACCATAACATGGCAATTTAATGTTCCCTTACATTATTTTGCATTCTTATTTTATGAACCCATTCACATCCCAGTAGAAAAGCATCTCTGTTTTTAAAGAACTGTGGATCTGACTGTGCTGTTTTCTGCCTGGAGAGTATTTGTTTTGCAATTAGTATTAAGCCTTCATAAAAACAAGTATAACTACATAAGAAATTTAAAAACCACATACATGTTTAGCTGAATAATTCAGTGACAGTACACTACCATGGCTTAGTAGCATCCAAACTTAGGCTTGGTTTCTTAATTTCAACCCCTAAGGAAGTCATGGGAGTCTGTCCCCTGACCTAAATGAACACAGTTGTCAGCAGTAGTGCCTGCCACACATACAGCTGCCAGCAGCAAGGGCCTTTTGGGACACTTCAGCCAGGCAAAATTTCCTTTTATACTTACTCAGGAAGTATATAGCTACAGTGAGAATGCTAACAATACTGGTACAATGTGAAATAATAATGCTTTTTCTGCTGAGCATTTTCCTAGTTCAAATGACCTTTTTCCTAGAGAATTGTGATCAGAAACTGAAATGTAGCAAGAAACACACTGCATGAGAAAGTACGCTGCATTTTAAATCCTTACAATAAGATAGCGAAGAGATAGAAAGTATAGATGTAAGTACAATCCTTTACTGACAACAAAGTTTTTTTCTTTCTTACAGAACCCAAGCTCGCATTCTCCACTCAAGCAGGAGACTCTAAGGCACAGAGCAGTTGGAAATGTATGTTCACCCACATCACTGCTAGCTCATGGCACTGAAATGAGCCTAATAAACCTAAAATAGTCATGAGGCACCTCATGCAATACTCATGCGAGCTGTGCCATCCTGAATTGGAAGAGGCTCTTGTATCCAGTATCCTTCTATTTAACTGCTGTCCTTTGCCCAAGGTGAGCAACAACTAGACATTTTAATGGGATGGGGAAGGGTATGAACGCCACACCAGTAAAAGCTCTTTTCCTAAAGATCTCCATCTAACAGAAAGGTTGTTTACTCTTTAGCTCTGCACCTTTGCAGAAGAAAAGCAAGCTATTTCTCTTGAAACACGCTGCATTAAAAAAAGGAAATATATATATAGATGGGATGAGTATTTAAAAAGCAATTATTGGCCAGGCATTTAACGGTCTTGAATCTACACGGAGATTTCACATGCCGTGAAAGCCAGAGCCGCCTCCGAGCCCCGCGGATGCCCGGCGGGCAGCGCCGCATCTCAGCGCCGCGAGCAGGTGGGGCCGGGCCCGCGGGCGCTGCCGCCGCAGGAGCCCC